>CM041777.1:119330447-119930447 GCA_023374045.1 Limonium bicolor | reverse complement strand
AAGTAAGGCGATTCGAAACATGGCTCTTGCGTTATATTGTACTTAATATGGAGATGGTGTCACATGTTAGCATTCTATTAGAGAAATAAAGGAAAATGAAAAAAAGGAAATGAGAGGGAAATCACTGGAGAGAATTAGGTGAGTAGGAGAGAGAAAAAGTTTTTTTTTCAAAATGTCATAATTTACAAAATATAAGTGCAAAAATAAAACAAATTATACTATTGTTCATCATTTTTTGTACTCTTCAAAACAAGATGCATCATTGATATGTTTTGATAAATTTTAAATTTTTTGTATGTACATATTTTTTAAGATTAATTGTGAATCTTTAGTTAACAAAAATGAATTCAAAGGTTATTAAAAGTGAATCAAATGTTGTTAAAAAGTGAATCAGATGGTTGCTTAAAAGTGAATAAGAGATTTAAAAAAATGTGAATCTCATAAACAGAGATTGTTTGACTAAAGTTGAAATACCCCAAACTTATTAAACACGGATTAAATATCAAATCATATTAATTAAGGCTTAAACATGCCTTAAAAGTCAACTGAGAACAACAGTGGTCAACATAAAACAAGATGTTGCACCCTTTAACTGTTAAGGGTAAACAATACCCAAATGAACTATGTAGGACCTAAAAATTTGTCCTAAGTCTATTAACATAATATTAAACATATTATAATTGTTGGGCAACACTCCAACACAAAGAAAAAGCACTTTCATGCTTCAAGGTCAAAAAGGGCAAAAATGTGCTCTAAGAAACCTTAAGGGTCTAATGACCTCTAAATGATATAAAATTGAATTACATGATCAAATATCATGTAAGGAACACAACAAGACCGTTGTCAAAGAAAACAGAGCTCAGAAACACCAGGCAACACAAAATGTGCGCTAAAACTCCTTAAAACACGTTTTTGTGAAATTGTCTTTTAAATTGGTTTTAAATGGGCTAAAAGGTTATAATTACCTTTAATATAATAAATATCATATTATATGATATTAGGAATTTAATTTCCAAATTTTACAGATTTTTACAAATTTAATATTAAAATATTAATAAAACCCTAAAGTGGGGCCCACAGGGGTCAAAATTGACCAAGTATGGTCAATGGTCAAATTAATGACCCACTTGGACCATGGCAGCCGGCTGGCATAAAGAGGAGGCAGAATAACTCATTGATTGGCAATAATGTTGCCTAATACAAAACGAATAGTAAAAAGCATTATTTTCTTACCTTTTCAATAATTAAGCTCATTTCCCACTCTTTCCTTCTTCCTTGCCGTGTCCCTTCTGCGCCAACTGAGCTCCTCCCTTCCATTGAAGCTCTCAAGGTGTTCTTGAGCATGGAAGGCATATCTAGCTCCTAAACTCCTAATGTAAGTTTTTAATGTAATGTTTTTAGTCATTTTTAACCCTTTTCTTCATCTCTTCACTACCACACTAAATTTCGTGGCTCAAAATTCTATGGCTTATTCTCAGTGTTCTAAGGTTAGAACAAGAGCTAAACTCAGTTGATACCAGTAGAGGGACCAAGGTTGTTCAAATCTACATTTTAAGGTAAAAATGTGCTTTAAGCTCATAACTTTTGATTCCCTTCGAATTTGGCTGTGAAATTTTGGCCATAGCCTCATCTTCTTCTCCTTTTCATGTGGGATCTGTTGGTTGTCCATTTGGAGCAAGGATGGCCGAGATCCAAGAGAAATACTCTCTTTTTAGGCATTTTTCCAAGGTAAAACTTAATAACAAGGTAACAATTCGAGATCTAACTATTTCCTATGTCAATATGGTGGATCTAACACCTTGTGGTGTGTTTGGTTCAGGTCGAAAACACTTAGAACTTTCCTTGCACTCTTAAGGTAATTTTGCCTCAAATCTTACATTAAATTACTCCTTATGGTTAGATCTTGCTTTGAGACTAACTAGGCCTTGTTTTCTGTTTGAAAACATGTAAAACAAGCTGTGGAGATTTTCTACTCAAGGTGGCCGAACCAACAAGGCATTACCTAAGCTAAATCAAGGTATAAATCACTTAAAACCTTAACTTGATACATTAACACAAGTTTAAGTGTGTATACCAATTGCCGTGAGTGAAGGAGAAAAACAAGGTCTTATTTGACCTTAAAATGTTTAAGAAATGGTTTAATAATAAATTTATAACTAATTAAACAAGCATAATTGTCAAATTTAAGACATTATGTGGAAGTTTGGTAATTAAACAAGGAATCTATGGTGAGGCCGAAAATTTATAAGTGTTTTGGGACATTTATGTGTAATTTATTTTGCAAGACAATGTTTGTAATAAGGCCATGTATTTTAGGCCATTTTATTTATGCATTTATAAGCTTTTTTAAGTTTAGGTGATATAATTATTACCGAAATGAAATGGGGTCTTAGGTGTAATTAAATTAAATTTGAGGGCTTTAGAATAATAAGGCCGAAAATTAGAGGTACAAAGGAGTTAAAATAAAGTTTATAAGATTTTATAAAATTTTGGGGTTAAATGGTGAATTTTGGAAACTTAAGGGTTAGAACCGTAAATATAAGAAATTGTTGGTCAAGGAAATATTAAGGAGGTCAACCTTGACCATATGCTAGGTTTTGACCAAAATAAATAAGTTAGATAACTTATTTAAGGTTTTATAATAAGTTATGTATTTAATGGTAATATTTTTATAACATATGTGGTAAATATGTTATTACCAAAAATAAAGGGTGTACAATGGTATTTTAAACACCCATGGGCTATTAGGAATTTTAGGAATTTATTGAGTTGTTTTTGGGATTAAAATAAACTATATATGTATAATATATAGTTATTTTGTCATTATGACACTTTGGAGAAAAATAGATGGTGAAATGGTAAATACCAAGAGTATATGGGTTAATAAGGGTATTTTAACCCTTTGGTGAAATTTGGAGATTTTTAGAAATTATATAAGAGTATTTGTTGAGATATATGTATAATATATAGTTTTTTAATGATATTATCAAACTATATGTTATAAATTGGGCCTAATGATAATATAAAATGTATATTGAGGTCTATTCGGAATTTATGAAAAATAACCATAGGATATACTCTTTTATAAGTTAGAAATGCTATATTGAATGGTATATATACATGGTGAAAAGAAAGGGGTGATTTTGTAAATAAAGGAAATTATGGTTTAAGGAAAGGTATAAGGTTTAATATATGCCTATGAGCAGTATACAATAGTTTTGTATAAAAACTATAAGTTATGAGTTAGAGAAATAAAAATATCATAGCAAAATGATATTAGTATTTTGGTATAACATTACATAATGTTATGTGGTCAAAAAGGGAAGTTCAATTAAGTTAAGGGCTATACCGAATTAATAAGAGTTGGAAAATGAATTTTAGACTATGGTCTACAATGTCATAAATATTATGACAAATATATGGTATTAAGGTGGTTTAGTGGAATTAATATAAGGAGGGGTACTCACATAAATAATGTGACAAACGATAAATAAATGGGATTTATTAACTAAGGTATTTATTGAATAAACCTTAGGAGTTGTAATTATACAACATAAATGTTTACATGATATTAGGATAATAATCTTAATACAAGTTGTACAATACAATACACTAATGGGAATAATCATCTAATAAAAGATGATAAAATGTAACATAAAATATAAGAGTTTATAAACTCATGAGAATTACCTACGTGGTAAAATATATATTCATACACAAGAATAATGTAGATATAAGGTGGATATATAAATATTGGTTGAAAACCATATGGTTTAATGGTGGTGGTTTTAAAAAAAAATATATATATAGTTACAAACTATATGCTATGGATTTCTGGGATGCAAATACTATTTGCTAAAGATAATGAATTATATACTACATGGTATGATAAGGAATGGTGGAAAATAATACAACATGGAAAAAAATAAACAATACGGAAAAGAATACAATATGATAAGTGATACAATAAAAAAAGAATATAATATAATTAATATAATCATGCATGCATACATGCAACTATGGGTTACGTACCTAAACTATATGTGGATAAGATTAAAAAATATAAGGAATTAAACTTAACAGTTGAAATAGTTTGACGTACGCGTTTTTAAGTAACAAAGCCGACTGTTTTTAGAGAAACCCGTAACAAAACTGTAGAAAACAGGGGTGAACTGTCGGGGTTACTTATAATTCGGAGATACCGGATGTAGTTAGTCATGGAGACTGACTTATAGTTTTTATTACCGTTTAGAGTATACTTCTGACAAGGACGCTTGACGAGCTAGCGGACTACACAGAGCATAGGATCTTGCTGATTCATACTCCACCGTAATACTGTCAGGGTGAACGGTAATGTAAAGGGGTTTGCCGAGTTGTCCTAAGGTTGCTCCTTGGGCTCGGATTGGTTGATATAACTTGTGTGCTGTTATATGTCTCTGGTTGTCTATGAGGGTTTCCTCAATTCAGGCTTCTGTGTGATCTGTGATTGATTGGTTTGCCTGAATGTGTTAATTGCATATTTATACTATGTTATTATTTATTTACTGTTGTTGAGTTAACAGTAGTGGTTCGTATATATGAACCTATATATAAAAACGAACTAGCGGCTATGGTGCTATCTTATATGAAATATAAGGAACGTAAGTAAAACGTTGTAGCACTATGATAATAACACATACATATTATCTGAGACTTGTGTACGGAGCATTGGCCTTTTCTATACGCCGCTCTTGTATCTAACACTGGATCCTGAGTTTTACAAACTCTGGGTTGGACTAATGACCTTAGTCTGCTGTGTTAGAAAATTTGGGTATGCGATGCGATGCGATGGTATAATTAAAAAAAATTAATAAGTTAATGAATGGAAGGAAGCCAAGAGGATGTGGCTCTTGGTGCGCGCTGTGATCACAAAAACGATACCAGGATGTCCGCGTACGGGTCCGTAAGTATCAAGGAAATTCCCGTGAGCTAGAATGGCTCATTGGTCGGAGACTCTACCGTTGGAGTGGCTACTGCCGTGGGTGACCCGCCATAATATATGGGTAGCTAGAGACGGTCGTTCTAACAAACATTGTCACTAGGTATAACTGAACAACTAAAACAATTGAAACTTATACAGTGGCGAACAATACCATGGACGAGACTTAATACCTGTTTATTATTCTCGTTGTTTCGCTTTGTTGTTCATTGGTTATACTTGTGGATATTTTATTGGTGTTGATGTTGGATGGAGCCTACAAGGCTAAGGTAAATTAACTATGGAAACTGCACGCTACGGCGAATGTACAGTAACATATGGATGGGGCTTGAAAGCCAAACTAAAATAAATTGATATTGGATGGTGAACGCTACGGCGGTTGTACATTGTGCAAAATATTGTTGTTATTGCTCGATACGTTCGATATACAAATGTTGTTTGAAATGTTTTATGAATGTTTGGTTTGGATGGATGATTAATGTTTATGAATATTTGGATGGTTGATTATGTAAATTATACATTTTGCTTCAGTTTTGAATATAACTGTAAAATGGTAAAGCATGAAACCGATCTAATAATAAGACGGTTTAAAATGACAAGTGACCATTAGGTCCAGACCCGGCATACTCAGCGTCTATCGCTGATACTACGCCATTTCAGGTTGTTGATCACTGTCGGAGCTGAAGAGCAAGTTCAAGGTAATTTGGAGACGTTGTATATAAATGAAGATGGTGTATGGTCTTATGGTAAGGTTGTGTATTTTCAGGATTGGGTAGATGCTCACTTGTCGATGTTTATGATTTATGGATAGTGTGATGTATAGAAATTTCTCGTTGTCACTCACTGCGGTTAGCAGTTTATTTATTTTGGAAGTTGGATGTGGTTTGGCTACAATTGCATCGCATGGGCGAGTAATGGCCGGTGACACCCGAGTGAGTTTGTAATAGTTAATTATTTTACGCTGCGAGACGTTTTTAATTATTGCTACGTGAGGGATTATATCGTGATTATGGAGAGGGGTGTTACAAAAGTGATTATGATTTTTTACTAGTGTGAATTAGAGGTTTTAGAAAAGTGAATCAAGGTTTTTAAAAGTGAATCACTAGTTGTTACAAAGTGAATCAAAGTAATAAGAGTGAATCTTGTAAGCATATATTGTTTAACTAAAGTGATTAGGAGGTTTAAGAAATGTGAATCAGAGATTTTTATAAAGTGAATCATGAGTTTAAGAAAAGTGAATTAGAGGTTTAAGAAAAGTGATTCTCATAAATAGAGATTGTTACACTAAAGTCAATAAGAGGTTCAAGAAAAATGAATCAAAGGTTTAAAAAAGTAAATCACAGGTTTTTTAAAGGTGAATCAAATGTTTAAGAACAATGAATATTTGTTTTAATACTAGTAAAAGTAATCTTACCACAAACTTATGTGAAGGTGGATTTTAGAGTGTTTGGGGTAAGTTAATCTTTTTTGGCTTTAGTCTACACTTTATATTGTCGTTACTAACTCGACAAATTTTTAAGGTTTGTGGTTTAGGTACAATCCATAAAAAGCGGTTTTTAAAGTATTTGAGTAAGATTCATTTTGTTAATGAATAAGGTTCATTTTACTGTTAAAGAAGATTCATTTTGTTAATGAATACTATGATTCACTTAAAAAATATGTAATATATACTCCTTCTAAAAATATAAACTTTTTAAGTTTACCAAAACATATTCATGATGCATCTCGTTTGGAACAGCACGCAAAATTATGAACAATGATAATAATTTTTTTTAATTTTACACTCATAATTTGTAAATTATAACATTTTAAAAAAATACTTTATCACTCCTACCCACCTACACTCTCCCCCGCTATTCTCTCATTTTTTTTTTTTTAACTTTTTAGTTCACTTTACTTTCCCTTGCTCGCTTCATCTGGACTCTTGTACACAGTTTAGAGTTTAAAATATCTTTGACAATTGTTTTTTTCTTTCAAAAAATACTTCATCAGTTAATTTATATATGTAGTTTTAGGATGTAATTTTTGACAAAAAACTATGTATCATTTTAATTTTTGCTACACTTTTACTTTTTTCCACTTTAATTCTACATTCAACAAAAAAACATAATTATTATCTAGATTAAAAAATAAAAAGTAGAGATACATACATCATTATATATTATTAACCTACAACTTCTAAACGTGTTTCCTTTCCTCAGCGGCCGTGGCAGTCCTCCAATTTAGACAGAGGGCTTGATTGCGACATCGAAACCAGAACACAAGACAGGACCTCAAAACGGAGTGCAGAACGCTTGAAGTTGAAGGGGACAGAGACGTTCACTCTGCCTCACGCACCCGCGAGGGCAAGCTATCGGTTTATCGCCATGCTGAAGAAAACGAAGGCGGGAAAGAACACGGTAACTAACCGATTCAGATTCAGATTCTGGGAATACTACTTCCGGTCTTCCACCAGAAGTCATCCAAAGAGTTCAAGCCAAGTTAATTGGGTACTATTGAATTTGCATCTCATATAAAAATACTTCTTCTCGCTCTATTTTTATTCGCAGAGACAATGCCTGTTAACGCCTCAACCGACTAAAATGGAAGAAGAAGCACCCTTCCAAATCGATCCCCTCATTCCCCCTAATTGCCTTTTCCTTCTTCCTCGCTTCCCTCCTCGTCGTCTTCCTCTTCTTGCAGCAGCAAGCAACCATACACTCTCTCATCCCACCTGGGTGCCTTTCAGCACTGCGGCGAAGGAGGAGAGAAGTTTCTCTGGTATGCACCGCACAGTGGTTTCAGCAACCAGTTCTCAGAGTTCAAGAACGCGCTTCTCATGGCGGCCATCCTTAACCGACGCTGATCCTACCCCCCGATCCTTGATCATCATGCGGTTGCCACTCGGCAGCTGCCCCAAGTTTAGGGTTTTGACTCCCCATGAGCTGAGGATGAAGGTCTGGATCACGCCGTTGAACTCTTACGGGATGGGAGGTCAGTTCTCTCTCTCTCTCTCTCCTCTCTCTCTCTCTCTCTCTCTGCCTTTACTAGATTTGTGGGAAGAATTCAGAATCAGTTGATGGGCTGTTGTGTACACTTGGAATGAAGTTTTCTGAGATTTTGGTAAAAAAGAATGTTTATGTAGCGATTGACCACGACAGATCCGAATAGGTTTAATCTAGATCACCTCCGATTTGCTGCTGAATATATTCCACTGAGTATTACCAGTAGGTATCCACCTGCTGGCTTACATAATGGAAACGCTCACTTCAGCTGGAGACCCAGTAGTAGTGCACACCAATAGTCTAGAATAAAAGTACATAAGTGTGCTAGAAGAGCAGTAGAATTAGCGGAGTAATGGTCTCTCCCTCTTTGCTTTGAATAAAATCAACCGTTATCCATTATCATTAGACAACCTAAACGACTTATGCTTGCAATTTCTTAGAGACCTTTATTGTGATGGCAATGCCCATGGGACCCAGAGATTCTTTTCACGTGCTGTTATAAGTGTAGAAGAATGATAATGGAGGTTCATGATTGTAAGAAAGGAGCCTCAACAATGTGTTAGTTTGATGATCAAGCAAGTTGGAGATCAGTGAACATCAATTTGAATGTCTGCATCTGAATGGCCTTAGTGTTTGTTTGTTTCCGAGAAGCAGAGGGTGCGTCTGAGACTGCTCTAAACTTCACAATGCTTGTTTTGTTGATTTCTGACATTATTTATTACCTTTTGTTTTATGAGTATGTGTTGCAATGCTCAAAGACTTGGAATATATGTCTTGCATCATCTACTGGTCTGTTCTCATTATATGTCCTTTGAGCTCATTATAAGGCTAGTCTTTCATGGCTGAGCTTCGTAAATTGCAAATAGTATAGTGTTAATCAGCCATTGTGTGAGAGTGATAAAGCGTGTTTGGCTGCTCTTTGTGGAGTGAACTACATCCAACTTGGATGCCATGGGGCTTGATTAAGCTCTTTGTGTTGAGTTATTTAAGAATTTGGGGTTCTCCTTCAATCCGATCACCAATAGGCCGCAAATTGCAGGTTCATATTAAATAAATGTCTCCTTCATTTGCTACACAACAACAAAATCAACACCTTATACCAAAACACATTGGGGTGGCTAACATGAATCAATATATGAAGTTGCCGCAAAACTATAGCGGGCGACGACCTTTCTCTATCGATGCTCATATCTTGATTCATGTCATGATATGTGGACAGTGTTTTACGTTGGTCGTCACACGCCTACCATAACCCTGGTCTTTTTTTTTTTTCTGTCATTTGCTAGAAGATACGAAAAGCAGGAATTTGTAACTGTATGTGTAAATTTTTGAATTGATCCAGGAAATGAAATCAAGTTGTTTTCTCTTGGGCTTGCGCATGCAGGTATTTCTCAATAGGGGACATTCTTGATCTTACTGCCATCCTTTCATCCCTCCATGATCCGGGCTATAGATTTCAGAGATTTTGTATCAAGGTTGTGTCATCTTGATGCGGATGTTTCTTGCTTGAATAACTCTAATGTTCCGGCTCCAATGCAAAGCAAGTTGAACCACTGTGGATCTTTGTTATCTGGGATGGAGAGAAATGTGGACAATTGTGTACATCCTGTTGATAATGATTGCCGGACAACCGTATGGATTTACAAGCAAAATGGTGAGGATGGGACGTCTGATGCATTTCGCCAGATGAGCAACTTCGACAGAGGAAGAATATTTCATACGTGAGGCGTCGTCTGGATGTGTATAACCACCTTGGACCAAACTCCAAGGCTTTCCTCTCTAGTGTTCTGTCATTTGGGAGCCTTTTTACTGCCCCATATCGAGGCTCTGAATCTCATATAGATATTCATCAATCTCCAGCTGATAAGCGGATACAGAGCTTGATTAGGAATACAGAATTTATTCCATTTGTTTCTGAAGTTGCAAGTGCAGGACAAGTGTTTGTTCGCAAAGTGATCCAGAATCCTTTCCTTTGTGCACAACTCAGACTGTTAGATGGGCAGTTCAAGAATCATTGGAAGACTACGTTTTCTGGGCTTAGGCAGAAGGTAGAGGGTTTAAAACCGCAGGTCACTCTCCCGATGCATATCTTTATCATGACTGATCTTCCACGGAGTAATTGGACTGGAACTTACTTAGATGAATTGGCCAAAGATACAACCTCATTTAAACTCCATAGTTTGAAGGAGGGAGATGAGTTTGTGGTCCAGACTGCTAAGAAGGTTGCATCCGCTGGTCATGGAAGGAGCCTTTCATATACGATGTTAAAGGATTTGGGTCATCAACCTCCTGAAAAAATAAGGTTTGTCAGAATAAAGTGTTGCCTGATATACTTCTTTACTTGGAAGAAACAGTCTGTAGCTGTGCTTCTTTGGGTTTTGTTGGGAACTGCTGGTTCAACTATCAGTGACGCCATAGAGCTCATGAGGAAGCATGAATCATGCTTCAGGAAGATTTAGACTTGTATCACCAAACGCTTGCTGGTATCTTGACTTTATGAGTACAGGAGTGGCCATGCCATGTTGTCATCCAAATCTTGTGCTAGGCTGATGAATATATCTCATTTGAAGTGACAGACATCGTCAATGCTTCTGATCTTCTAATTTACGGCCTCGGTGAGAATGAAAATTTCAACTTCTCTGTTAATCTGAGTGCTCAAAAACCTCTCATCTACATCTGAAGGAGAGAAGCTTCTGGGTGGGGGTTTAGTTGGTATTCAGACGAGAGGATTATAAAGGCCAGAATCTCGTAGTTTTATGAAAGTTGCTACAAATTGGTGAAAGCAAGCAACATGACAAAAGCCCATTGTTGATGTTATATCGTGCAAGAGAAGAGTCAAAGTCAATGGGATTGCAGGAGAATGTTGATTCTGTTGGACTTCGATCCTTCCACTACAATGTTTCACATTTTGTTTTCTGGATGGAATAGTCTTTTTGTTCATAATCATACATGTGAAGTTTGTCAATTATTGAGACGAAATTGATAGGAGTGACATCTGTTGTCATTCTTTTGCTTTCTGTCAAGTATAAAAATTTATTTAAATGATTTGATTCGACTCAGAATAACATATATTGTTTCTAAGCGTCCCTGAATTTATATGACGGCTGAATGAATGGGTCGGACTTCCACTTTGTAAGACCATTTCAGCCATGATATGCTCCGTCGATACAACGGCGCAAGCTGCATTTTGTTCAAAATCATCATTTTTGGGTAGGGTTTTTTATTGATTAGCACATGACTTCTACTGGTTTATGCTCATTAGCCGAGTGGACGGACATTTACAGTGTTAGAGTGACGCACGCCTTCCCACTTATGGTAGACATTATCATATCAGTTTTGTTGAATTATAATGTTCATACTGGTCCTCTGTAGCAGTATATAATTCGTAGCAGCTATTATAGGAGGTGAGAAGAGTTTTTTTTAAATGAATTCGATATTTCCATGTGTCAAACCGTTTTGGAAGGATTGGGAAGGGGAAAAGCCAATTAAAAAAGGGAATGGAGACCATGGAGCTTGCTCCACCTTGTAATATGGCTTCATGCCACATGTCAATGTATTATTGGCTCAATTAAAAGTAAGAGAAGAAAATAAGAAAAAAATCAAAAAGAAAAAGAAACACAACACTGGCACAGAGGAGGAGAGAGAATGAGGAGAGAGAAAAAATAATTTTTTTCAAAATGTTATAACTTATAAAATAAAAGTGCAAAAAAAAAAATAATACCGTTGTTCATCATTTTTCGTGCTCTTCAAAACAAGATGCATCATGGATATGTTTTGGTCAACTTAAAATTTTATGTTTTTAGAATGAGTATATATTACGTATTTTTAAAGTGAATCTTACTCATTAGTAAAATGAATCTTCTTTAAATAAAATGAACCATATTCATTAGCAAAATGAATCTTACCACAAACACCCTAAAAACCCCCCTAGTATAGCTAAAAAAGTCGAAGACATTTTTAGGGTTTGTAGTACAGGGTTTAGGACCATAAACCCTAAACCACAAACCTAAAAAACTGTCGAGTCTGGGACGACAATATAAAGCGTAGAAATAATGCCAAAAAGATTACCGTACCGCCAAACACCCAAAAAACCACCCTAGGATAGCTAAAACGTCGAAGGCATTTTAGGGTTTGTAGTACAGGGTTTAGGACCACAAACCCTAAAAAACTGTCGAGTCAGTGACGACAATAAAGCGTAGAACTAATGCCCAAAAGATTACCCTACCCCCCAAACACCAAAAACCACCCTAGGATAGCTAAAACGTCGAAGGCATTTTTAGGGTTTGTGGTTTAGGGTTTAGGGTCGTTAGACCCTAAACCCTAAACCACAAACCCTAAAAAACTGCCGAGTCAGTGACGACAATATAAAGCGTAGAACTAATTCCAAAAGACTACCCTACCCTACCCCCTACCCTCCCCCCAAACACCTAAAATCCACCCTAGGATAGCTAAAACGTCGAAGGCATTTTTAGGGTTTGTAGTACAGGGTTTAGGGTCTAATGACCCTAACCCTAAACCACAAACCCTAAAAATGTCGAGTCAGTGACGACAATATAAAGCGCAGAACTAATGCAAAAAGATTACCCTACCCCCAAACACCCTAAAAACCACCCTAGGAATGCTAAAAATATCGAAGATTTTTATGGTTTGTAGTGCAGGGGGGTAGACCTCTGATTCACTTTTTAACAATCTTTGATTCACTTTTCTTAAACTTAAGATTCACAATGAACATATGTATATAAAAATAAATATAAAATTTTATATTTATCAAAACATGGTCATGTAAGGTCTTATTTTGAAGAGCTCGAATTATGATGAATAATGATATAAAATTTATGTTATTTTGACTTATAACTAATAAACGATAACATTTTTAAAAATTCATAAAAAACAAAGTAAAAAAGATAAAAATGGTGCCACCTTGTACGGTGGCACCAGCGCTACCTTCGAATTCGCCTTAAAAAATGTTTGAATAATGAACTTTACGATTGCTCTGTTGATGTTATTTTAAAGGGATCTACATCAAAATGTGCTGCCTTGGTGTCAGGTTGTTCATGGTAGTAGAATAGAATATTTCTGATCAATGTATGTATATTCATTGTTGTGTCGTAAAGACTGTTTACAGGGATATATATAGTAGGTTACAGTATAGGCTTATAAACATTTTATTGGACTGGGCTATGACTGGGCCTTATGTACATGGGCTATTATACCGCGCAAGTCCAAAGTGCTAAACGCAGGAGGGAGTTTGGACTTGAAAATAGAAAATTTCTGCTTTTCCAGAGCTTTCGTAAAGATGTCTGAGACCTGGGAATGAGAGGGGAATAAACTAATTTCCAAAGAACCATTCTTTTCTCTTTCTCTTACAAAAAATAGTCAATGTCAATGTGCTTTGCACGACTATGCAAAACAGGGTTGGAAGCTAGGTATAATGCGTCGATATTGTCACAATGGAGAACGGGAGGAGATGAGAGGAAAACGCCAAGCTCGGAGAGAATTTGCTGCAGCCAGAGGGCTTCGAAGGTGGCGACGGCCAACGATTTGAACTCCGCCTCCACTGAGCTTTTGGTAATGGTCCATTGCTTTCGAGAATGCCAGGGGAGAAGATGAGTAAGATACATAATCCTGAAGTCGAGCGGCGGTCAGAGATCGAATCAGCCCAGTCTGCATCTGAAAAAATTTGGAGATTTCCCACGGGTTTCTCAGCAAAGAACAAGCCTTGATCGACGGTAAGCTTCAGGTAATGAAGAACACATTTTACACCTTGTCAGTGTATATCTTGCGGATTATGCATAAACTAACTCAATTTGTTTACTGCGAAATGAATATCGGGTCTTGTGAACCCTAGATAATGAAGTCCTCCTATAATGCTTCGATAATTTTGTGGGTCATGAAATTGTGGTGAATCTGTGTTTTCAAAAGCTGTGGTCATAGTCTTAGGAGTGTTTGTGTGTTTGCAATTAAAGAGATCAGCACGAGAGAGAAATTCTTTTATGTAATGGCTTTGATTTAGGGTAAGACCGGAAGGGGATCTTTGAACTGAGACACCAAGAAAATGGGTGAGGTTTCCTAGATCTTTGATAGGGGACTCATGGGAAATGCAGGAGATAAGTTGAGGAAAGAAGAGTAGGAGTAGATCTAGTAATAACAATATCATCGACATAGACCAGTATGAAAACCTTTTGGCCCTTAGTGTTGTAGATAAATAGAGAAGAGTCAGAGAGAGACGGTTTAAAACCAATCTCAACCAGATAGCTACTGAGTCTTAAAAACCAAGCCCGTGGGCTTTGTTTTAGACCATAAAGAGCCTTGTTAAGGCAGAAAACATGATTTGGAAATTCCTTGTTTATTAAACCACGTGGCTGCTTAATATAAACCTTCTCATCAAGAGTGCCATGTAAGAAGGCATTATCAATGTCAATCTGTCGGATAGGCCATCCATAGGATGTAGCAAGGGACAAAACAAGTCTAATAGTAGAAGTTTTGACCACCGGGTTGTAGGTTTCAGTAAAGTCCACTCCAGGGGATTGATTGTAACCAAGAGCAACTAATCGTGCTTTTCTGGGCTCTAGAGTCCCATTTGCTTTCCTCTTCATTTTGAGAACCCATTTAGTGCCCAATAGATTCATATCAGCTGTGTGAGGGACAAGGGTCCAAGTCTAATTTTGTTGGAGGGCATCAAATTCTTTCTGGATGGTCTCACGCCATTCAGGAAACTTCATGGATTTAGTAAAACATGGTTCCTCTGGAACTTCAGTAGAAGTGAGAGAGTTAGATGTTGTAAAAGTATTATTTAGCCAATTGATTGTCCCACCGGTTCTGACAACAGGTTTGAGGGAGTTGGTCTGTGAACGTGTAAGCATTCTTGTGGGGGGCGGGAGAGGGTCAAGAGAGGGAGAGGAATCTGAATCTGTTGAAGAGACAACAGGCCGGACTAGGATCAGGTATGGTGGCTGATGAAGTAGAATCTGGGAGTGAAGTAGGACTTAAGTGTTCAGGAAAAGATTGAGAAAAAAGAGGTGTAAAGGAGGGCTGAGATGTGCTGGGGTTAGGTAATGGAGGAGGGAGAGATAAAGGAGTGAGAACAGGTATTTGGAGATTAACAAGTGTGGTAGAGGTTTTTGTGGGAGGAGCAGAGAGAGTGTTTTTACTGAAGGGAAAAACAGTCTCATGGAAGGTGACATCCCTTGAGATATATTTTCTGCGAGAAGGGAGATGAAGGCAAATGTAATATGTAGAGGAAGAATCATACCCCAGGAAAAGACATTCTTGAGTGCGAAAAGAAAGTTTATGAGAATTGTATGGTCTTAGATTAGGATAGCAAGCACAACAAAAAACTTTTAAAATGGTAAGATCATGCTCTTTAAGATACAACAACTGGTAAGGGGTCATATAGGACAGAACTTTGGTGGGAGTCCTATTAATAAAAAACGCAGCAGTAGTAAAAACATATGACCAGTAAGTGAGAGGAAGAGAGGCTTGAGATAAAAGGCATAATCCCTTGTTGACAACATGTTTGATTCTGCCTTCCACAACATCATTTTGTTGGTGTGAATGTGGACAGGTGAAACGATGTGCACTACCCCTCTCTTGTAGAAATGACGTGAGAGTCTTAAACTCCCCTCCACCGTCTGTCTGAATAGCTTTAATATCAGTTTGGAACTGTGTTTTCACCATAGTGCATAAAACAGTGAAAACTTTGAATGTATCAGACTTGGCCTTTAATGGAAAACACCACAAATATTTGGAATAATCATCAACGACCAGAAGAAAGTAATTCAATCCGTCAACAGATTTATGCGCAGGACCCCATAAATCCAAGTAATGCTAGGAGATGGATGCCCAAGCCTCATGTGCCAAACATCCGAAGGAGCTGCTGTAGAGTAGTTTAGCTGAGGTGAGGTAGTGGTGGTGGTAGTAGGAAGGTAGTAGATGCCTTCTCTAACTTCCCCTCTGAGAAGTCTAGTCTTGGTTTTCAAATCCTTCAGCAAGAAATAATCGTTATAAAACTTAAAATAGAATGAGTTATCACGACATAATGATTAACTGAGATTAAGTGTCTTTGTAGAGTTGGAGTGTGTAAGATATTGCTCAAAATAAAAGGCTTATTAGCCAGGTAGATAGAGGTTGTACCCTGATTGGCTATGGGCAGCTGAGAACTCTCTTCCAAAACAATAGATTCAGTACTTGTATACTCAAAGGAGGACAAATTTAATTTTGAGAAATCATTACATAAATGATTAGTAGTTCCCGTATCAGCAATCTAATCAAAGGAGGAAGCTTTTCCCGTAACATTAGCAACCATGGTAGAGGGAGGGTTAGGTTGATAAGAATGATTGAAACGGTGGTAGCACTGTCTTGCTACATGTCCCTGCTTCTCACAAATCTGACACTTTGGATGGGTGTCAGTGTTGCCATTAAAAATGACATTAGACTGTCCTCCAGTAGATGAATATTGATTTATGCCTCTGCCTGGGTTTGAGGAATTTCCTCGAGCACCTTGAGATCGATTAGATGACTGATTATTTTTCCCTCTGTTGTAAGTGGTTGTCGTATTCACAGAAACCGGAGAGGGAGTAGACTTCACATTTTTGCCAAACCAGGCCTAGCACGGTCTTGCTACATGTCCCCGCTTCTCACATATCTAACACTTTGGACGGGTGTCAGTGTTGCCATTAAAAATGACATTAGACTATCCTCCAGTAGATGAATATTGATTTATGCCTCTGCCTCGGTTTGAGGAATTTCCTCGAGCACCTTGAGATCGATTAGATGACTGATTATTTTTCCCTCTGTTGTAAGTGGTTGTCACATTCACAGAAACCGGAGAGGGAGTAGACTTCACATTTTTTCCAAACCAGGCCTAGCACTGTCTTGCTATATGTCCCCGCTTCTCTCATATCTGACACTTTGGACATGTGTCAGTGTTGCCATTAAAAATGACATTAGACTGTCCTCCAGTAGATGAATATTGATTTATGCCTCTGCCTCGGTTTGAGGAATTTCCTCGAGCACCTTGAGATCGATTAGATGACTGATTATTTTTCCCTCTGTTGTAAGTGGTTATCGCATTCACAGAAACCGGAGAGGGAGTAGACTTCACATTTTTGCCAAACCAGGCCTCACCAGACAGAAGAAAATGGAGCAGTTGGCTTTGATCACAAGCCTCAGATCTCGTAAGAATATTAGCCACAATGGAAGAGTAATCAGAAGGAAAGCCACACAAGAGGTAACACTGAAACTTATTGTTAGGAACCATATGGCCAGTGACAGCAAGACAATTAACCAAATTCTTTGCTCTGTTGAAATAAATGATCATATACTTTGTGTTTTGTTTTTCTAAAGATGCCATTTGCAATAACAAATTGCTTATCTGTGCATTATTTTTGAGAAGCAAACGTGTTGTGTAAGTAGGACCAGATCTTAGCAGATGGTTCGAGTCTAACAACTTGTGGAACAATACTATCAATGAGAGAGGTGAGCAAGATAGATATACTTAGCCGATCTTGTTGAATCCAACACAGATACTCAGGATTGGGTTCGTTGTTCACCAGGACAGGAGAACAAATATGAGAACCATCAACATATTTAAACAGATCGTTACCTCTTAGAAAGGGAAGAATCATCCCTTTTCAAAGGCTAAAGTTATCTTGCTTCAGTTTAATCAAATTGGCTGTCGAGGATAGTATAGAATGAGATTCGATAGTGTTTGATACTGTGGTGTTTGTGCTGACAGGAACATTGTGAGTGTTGCCGCCAGGAGAATTGGTGGATTGATTGTTGAAGGAGCCGGAGCTTGCCGCTGGAGTAGCAGCCATGGAAAGCGAATAGAGAACCTAGACTACTGATACCATAGTAGAATTAGATATTTCTGATCAATGTATGTATATTCATTGTTGTGTCGTAAAGACTGTTTACAGGGATATATATAGTAGGTTACAGTATAGGCTTATAAACATTCTATTGGACCGGACTATGACCGGGCCTTATGTACATGTGCTATTACATGGAGATGCTAAATCATTGGAGTGGGGCTGGGTGCAGTTTAGAGTTTTTTGGGAGCTACTTAGAATAAAAGTCGAGTTTGATGAGGAAGTTTGCCAGGTGTGGGTTGATGGTAGTGTGCCCATGGATTCAGGGTTGGGTTGGGGAGCAGTTTGTAAGAACAACAAAGGAAAGGTATTCGGGGTATTGATTGCAAGCAGTGGTGGTTTGGCGGTTCCAAGTGTTGCGGAGTCTAAGGCCAACATTTTGGGTCTCAAGCTAGCGCGGAATCTTGGTGCTAGGAGAGTGCAAATCATTTATGATTCATTAGCGGTGGTGAATCATCTTGTTAAAGGAGCCATATTTGGCCAGAAGCAAAGAAAGTGCCTATGGATTCAAAATGGTTGGCTGAGTTATATATACACATTATCAGTTGTAGGGGTGACAATTCAGGTTGGTGGGTTGGGTCAAGGTTAACCCGTACCCAACCCGTTGAAAAACCTATGGAAGTTTGAATCAAACCCAACCAAAAAATAATCGGGTTACAAATCTTCAACCCTAACCCAACCCATATAAAAACATTCAACTTAAACCCAACCTGTTCAACCTAAAATTTTCTAAATACATATTTTCTACAAATTTTTATTTTTTTAATCCCAATAAAAAATATTAACTTTTATAAGATATTTGTTAAATTCCTTGAGAGTTACAAGTGACTCCGTAGACTTCATTCACTGTAACTCGATCCATTAAAAAAAGAATGTTGGCAGTCTTGAAAAACGCATTTTGTGAAATTGTTGAACAAGCCAGACAGGTGTTGATAGTATTTTTTATATTTATTAACTGGTGGTTATAGAGTTATAAAACAACTAACGTGACATACTAGCAAATGCGTACTTTTTATTATATTTTTTCTTCAGTAAAATATAAATCAACAGTGGTCGGGTTGGTTCTGGTTTGGGTTAGTACTTTTAAGTTTAACTCATACCCAACCTAAGAATATAATGAGTGTAACACCCCTACCACTAATCCTCTAATTATGGTCTAATCGTCTCGGTCGTTAATCTAATCACAGCGGAAATTCTCTTACTAACGGCGGGTGATACAATGCCGTTAGCCGCCCATGCGACTAACAAGGCCTAAAATACATACAGTAACGGTCTGATAAACTAGAAATACCAAGCTTCCATAAAAACATTCCATAACATCATCTACTATGTTTGATTACCGAGTACTAAAGCGCATAATCCAAAATACATCACTTCCTAAGAGTTTATACAACCATCTATGAGTCTAACATCTTACTCAAGTCTAAAAAGTCTAAATAATCCAAAATACAAAAAGGTGTACAACGTGGTACACTGGCTACTCAAAAAGGGCCACATGCCCGTGTACAACTCAGTACACCATTCAAAATTCACTAGCTAACAAAAAGCATAACATCTCGGTCTCATCTCGACCATTCATCCTTCTTGAGTACTTGAAAAAGAAATCATTGGCCCCAAAGGGGCTCAGCACAACTTGTTGGCATGAAATTCGCATACCCCGCGTGCTAACGGGAGTACGCCGACTACTTGGTCACATACATGGAGTTCATTTTAATTCAAGCATACATGCTAATATGAACAACATCAGAATCATGCAAAAGCAACACTCGTACATAGAGCATAACACATGCAATGGAAACAATTCACAAGTCATCCATTCATCAGTCACCGAGGCCTTGCGATTCTCTTCTCAAATTCTAGCCTCATCTATTGTTAGTTAAATTCTTATCCGGGTTAATTGGATGTTCTTAACTCTTATCTCTTTATCATATGACTCACACTAGTCATGATCTTTACTTTACCAATTATCCTTCTCTTGAATAATCATAAGTCAAGTCGGTTGACCTCCGGGAAGAGACAAGACTATCTCACCACCGGGCTTTAGGTTGGCTTACTTCCCCTGGTCACGCCCATACGGGTCTAGACCATGGTGGGAAGAATAGGCCAGAATTCGGAAAACAATCTCTCTTGCCTCTTCATTCTCAAGCGTGGTCGATTCTATATCGGGCTTCTCACACCCCCCAGTTACCCAATTTCTCAAGGTTAGGAAAGTCACAAGTTCGGGAGTTAGTGAGAAGTCCACAATCAATAAGTCATAGTTAACACACTTGCACATATAAGCAATTAAGTTCTTCATCCAACAATTATGTCTTTCATGAATTATACAAACTTCATAGGTTAGCCACGGCTCAATCAATGGATAATAAATCACAAGACATAAATGTAGTAAATCATATTCGTGCATTTACCTTGTTTAGGTGATGGCAAACAAATCACACAAATCGAGGAAACCTCATTAGCATACAGGGCATGAGAAAATCATACCGTTCACCGTCGTTCTTGGATCGTCGACTCTCCTCCGAAGTCCAACTATTCAAATCCTATAATATTCATGGAATCGGGCAGTTAATTCTATATAATTAACCTAACTCATTTCATCTTTAATGTTTCCCGATTTATAATTACTAACTCATTACAATTCAGACTTAGTCATACAAGTCATTTACTTCTCATTATTTCTTATGATTGTTTACACCTCTAATAACCATTACATATCATCAAACCACTCCTAACAATCTTATAATAGCAATACCAAACAATTCCCAATCTTAAGATTTCATTTTTACACATTCTAGAGCATTTTAGTGTTGGTCCGGGACCTTGTCCAGGTCCCAACTCCCAGACCAACATTGCAGGAAACTTTCGGGACATTTCTATGCCTGGTCCGGGTCCTTGCAAGGGACTTAAGTCCCGGACCAGGGTGTTTGATAACTCTCAGCCTTATTTCTATACTGGTCTGGGTCTTGATAAGGGAGCTAAGTCCCGGACCAGTTACTAGGTGAATTCTCGGGATGTATTTTGGGTTGGTCTGGGTCTTTAGCCCTAGGCTAAGTCCCGGACCATACTGCTGGGCAAAATCTCGACATAATTTTAAGGCTGGTCCGGGACTACAACCTGGTCCTAAGTCCCGGACTCTACTACCATTTTGACAGTTTTGACAATTTCAATTTTGTTCTAACTTCCTTTCTTTGCCCAATTCTTTCCCAATCTTCCCCTATACATTCTAGCATGTTTTAACACTAATTTGACACTCTAAACCTTCCTAATTTATTTACTAAACTCATCACTCATTTTTTGTTAATTTACACAATCTCCCACTCTTATTTTTCCTAACACTTGCTCTTAGTTTTCTAGGTTACTAATGTGCAGATTTTCTCTCAATCTTTACTACCTCATTGTTTCACAACTAAAGCATTCCAAGTTTGCATCATTTTACCCAACTACATAACTCTCTCTAATCTAGTTTCCAAGGTGATTAGTTATTCACATTGACCTCTACAACATACCTAGTTAATCCTAGGTCATTCCTTCTTACAACACACTTAAGTCCTTTAGTTTCTACACAAATTTTGGCAGAGTTTCCCTACAATTTTAAGCATGCCCACATTGTATTATTCATCTCACCAAAACCAATTCAATCGCGATGTTATTCTAGACACTAACAACACAATTAATTCCAGCACATACACACTTACTTAGCCTGGGTCCAAGGCCTTTAATCATCAACATAAACAACACTAAAATAACTCCATCTCTTGCTCACAGTTACAACAGCATACACAATACCAAAACAATGTAATTTTAATGCCACAAGACATTCCAAATCAGCTCCAAAGGTAAGTTAATTTACCTTAGATTCTTAGTTCTCTTTCCTTGCCTTCCCTCCTTTCTTTCTTGCTCTTTATTTCTTCTTTGTTCTTGTTTTACAAAGTGGACAAATCGGGATTTAATTGCTAGTGCTACAGACCATGCCCAAGGAGATATAATGAGCATTAAGGAAGTACTCAAATTCTAGAACTAACCCCAGAATACAAGGGAATGATTTAAAGCTCTAAAATAGATATTACCTTCCAATCTCTAGATGTAGTGTTTGGCAAACAAAAACAACAAGATCCAGCACTTTTCTTGAGGGAAAAACATAGCTGGAACAAAGGGAGCAATGGAGTTCAAGGGCTGAAATTTTTGGTTGCATAAAAAGAGCTAGGAAGAAGGTATTTTGAGTTCGTTTCTTACCTTAACAAACAAGGGAATGATTTAGCTCACAATGGCCTCCTTCTTCCTTAAAATGGATCTCCAGCCATGGATATCAACTTCAAGATTTTCGGATTTTGAAAGGTGGAATGGAATCTCCAAGATGAGAGGAGTAATAATATGTATTTTTTTTTACTGTTTTGACTTTGTTTAGGCCTACAAAGATGAAGAAGAAGAGTGGGCTGCTGGAGGGTTCTTCAAATCGCCATGGAAGAGAGGAAGAAGAATAGAGAGGTCTGGTGGGGGAGGAAACCGTGAGAGACAAGAGAAATGGGAGAGAGAGAAAAGTAAAAAGCAACTTGTACTTGTTTTACTTTATGGCTTTTGTCTTATTTCACTTATAGAGAATTAATAGAGTTGGGAGAGGGGGAACAAAACGTGGGCACACACAAGTAAGGGGTGCCAAAATTTTATTTACAAAATAAAGAGGAGGGCTGTTTGGTCTTTTAGCAAATAACACCCCATAAGTCCCCGTTTGGCACTATTCACTAACCAGGGCCGTTTTCTGAATTTTTTTCATTTATTTAATTTTAATGGTTCTTAGACCTTCATTAATGTTTAATTATAGTTATATGATTGACTATAATTTTTACAAGTCATTTAAACTACTTAAAGTCACATTTTTCCCGGTTTTTCTGAAAAATGTGCTTTAAGACTTCTTTTGCGTTTTTATCCCGTTATATGGATTCATTTTCTTCGGGAATTGTTCCCACATGTTTATTTAGGCATAATTAAGCCTCTAAATATCACACTAGCATAATTAATCACCATAGTTAAGTTTGGGGTATTTCAATGAGCAACCTAAGTCCGCCCAAAAAATTAAACGGGTAAAAAATCTTAACCTAATTTTGTAATTTGCGGGTTGGTTTCTGGTCAGGTCTTCGGGGTAGGTCAAAACTGCCAATCCTAACTAGTTGGGCTTTTGCAAGTGGAGACAAGAATATTAATGTTATTAGAAAGAGAGGAGTGTGAAACAAGAAAGATGTTGGGTGGGTGTTTAACTCGCGGATACTGGCCCCATTCTTTTGTAAAGATGATTTTGTACAGGATGTTAGTTGTAAGCTGAAGTTAGAAAAAGTAGAGAGAAAATGTAGATAAAATAAAATGTAAAAAGTTGATATGATAATTGATGTATGTGACATATGGAAAGAAAAAGTGAGTTGATCAAATAAACTCGTTTTCATAATCTCGCAAAAGAATGAGAATGTATCTTTTGAATTAATAAAAATTTGGATAGGTTAAAAAACTGATTTTGACCTTTATTCTTGCAAGAACAAGGAAACAAAATCATGGAAGAATATGACAAGGAGGTACGGTGTGCTTGTGAAGTGACCTTAACAAGGCAAGGCTCTAATGGTGGGCGAGGGTGGAGCTATGTGTATCATTAGAGGGGCTTGGCCCCCCAACCTTTTTGAAATTTTTTTTTGAAAGTATATTTGTTAGATTACTCATGTGAATGGTAATATAAAGTGACATTTTAGATAATAAAAAATAATGATCATGCAAAGTAATTATATTAGGTGTCAATTGTCCGTCATTAACGGTGACTACTCAATCATATGTTATGTTGTTTCTAATCTAATCACTTCCAATGAAATGCCACCTTACTAAGTGCAAGTCCGTACTTTTTGGTTTCTCCTAATTACTTACGAGTAGATTGTTGCCGAGCCACTTTTTAATCATTTAAAAACTAAAACAAAGACGACTTTCATATCGATGGTTGATTTTATTTACCAAATTATTTTTGGGCTATCTCCTTGGTGATTGCATTTATGATTTTTTTAAATACAATTCTTTTACAGTATATAGTACTTTACAAATTAGGCCATGTGGCCTAATAGAACTTCTTTTGCGGTATCTTATTTTCATTGTTTTCACTTGACTCCTTAATATTTGATAATTACCATAAATGCTAGTTTACTAATTTGTATCAACTAGAGAGCCATCTTTGGTATATGCTATATAAGTTGGTTTTTTTTGGGTGTTTATTACTCTATTCTATTCTCAATAGATATGTTTTTTTATTATTTTCAAAATCGTTGATGTTTCAGCATGTTTAAATCCTATAATTTCCAACTCCACCCCTTGTATTTTCTATCATAATTCTACTTTTCAATATATTTCAATTTATAATGCAAAAAGTAAAAGCGATATTGTCAACAGCTAAAAAAATTCTAAATTTGAAATAGGATGAAGTATTTTTCTAGGATTAGAGAATATGTTTTGAACACTTGCTAAGTTATTAGTACCATCACTTCATGGTTTATTTCATTGTTCTTGTTTGACATTTATGTTATATAATAGTGATTTTTTATTTCTTATATACTATTTCTTCTATGATACTGAAATATCTGACAATTTACATAGTTTACATATAAATCAAAATGTATATTTAAATAATTAACATTTTCTTACATATCATTAATATATATAGCAATATAATGTAATTTTTATATTTTTTAAAAAATAATGTTTATTAACATATTTCTGGCACCCCTAATAATTAATTTCTGGCTTCACCTTGGTGGGGATGTCCATATGACTACACAGAAAGACCTTTATCTTCCATATTATTCCTTTCTCTTTCTAAAGCCTAACTAACTATGTATTTATAAAAGACCTATGTTGGCGATGCAAGCAGAGCACAATGCGGGACATCCTTACATATTAGTATAGCAATCCCTTTTAGCTACAAGCCTACAACTCTATACTCCCTTTTTAACTACAAGCCTACAACTTAGTCAAAGAAATTCTATGAAACAAATCCGTGTCCTTCATCATACTATTGCAGGTTTATATTATACATTTGGTAAGTAAAATTTGTATTAATAACTTAAATTATACTATAAAATATTATACTGAAATACAATTTTATGTATACTAAATGTACAATTTTTATATGTTTAATCTACAATTGTTTGCTATTATATAGACAATTAATATTGTCATTTGATCCAGATTTCAATTTTCATCCAAAATGCAGTAAGATTGGGTTAACTCATCTATGTTTTACAGATGACTTGCTAATTTTTTGTAGAGGGGATGTGGGTTTGATAAGAATTATCAAAAGAATTCTGGATAATTTCTCTGATTCATCAGGTCTGCTAGTCGATCATCAGAAATGTAGAGTCTTCTTTGAAGGAGTTTGTGAAGAGGATAAAAGGAAAATTCTGGAAGTTTTGGAATTTGAAGAAGGTAATCTTCCTGCCAAATACTTGGGTGTGCCTCTATCTGCTCAGAAACTTAAGTGTGAAGATTATTTTCCATTAATCAATAAAATTAATGCACACATCTCACACTGGGCAGTTAGGAAGCTGAGCTATGCAGGTTGATTACAATTGGTTCAAAGCACACTAATTAGTATGCAAAGATTCTGGTCTAATGATTTCCTTTTTCCAAAGAATATAATTCACCTGATTGAAAGGAAATGTAGAAATTACCTCTGGTGTGGGAGTGAAAATGGAAGAAGAGCTCCAGTGGCATGTGCTAATGTTTATAAGCCTAAGGATACTGGTGGTTTGGGAATAAAGGAAATTCTTTCTCAGAACAAAGCAACTATTCTAAGCATTCTGTTGAAGCTGAATGAAGAAGGGATTTGCCAATCAGCCTTGGGAAGATGGTGCAAGGCATACACGCTTAAAAATGATAGTATATGGAATGTGAAACTCAAAGGAAGTCATGCATATTGGTGGAAATGTTGTTTAACACTCGAAGACGAAATTGTGAGCAAGAATCTGATGGATAAGTTACAGGAGTTTACCAGAAAGCGGGGTAAAGTGGCAGTTCAAGATATTTATGAAGTTATTCATCCAGATTAGCCAGAAGGTGAATGAGATCATATTATTTGGAATAGCCACTGCAATCCTCATTCTTCTTTCATCTAGTGGCTAATTTGTCAAAACAGACTTGCCAGCAAGGATAGAATCAAGAGATGGAATTGTAATGTTGTCAATCATTGTGTTTATGTGGACAAGAAGAGACTCGAGACCACCTGTTCTTTAAATGCAGAGTTAGCAAGGACATTTTTAGAGCATTCTACACAAGTGGCTCCTATGTAAGCTTCCGTTAGAATTTTCTGAGTGTATGTTCTGGTTATGGAAATCAAAGAACAAGTCCTCATTGGTCTATAAAATGAGAGCCTCTGCTGTGAGAGTGGTAATATATCACATTTGGAAACTCAGAAATGAAACTGTTTTTCTATGTGTTATTCCTGATAGCATGAAGTGTATAGGGGGAGTTGAAGATGAGATGGGGTAAATTTGCTTATCCTACATCTAGGAACACATGTAGAATTCTAATGGCTTTTGGTTTGTTAGAATTTCTAGATAGATCAAAATTTTGAGGAGTGTTGTTGTGCTTCTGCAGTCTGTTACAGATGAGAGGATATTTGTACATGTGAATACTTTTCCATAGTTAAATCTAATATAGCTTACCTTTCTTCCAAAAAGAAAACATAAAATTATCATTTGAAGCTGCTTTTGGATTCTGATATCCATAGGTGGACATATATTACCCACGCATTATTCATATCCACTTGTGTAGATTTTTATCGCCATGTGCCTGAATTATATATGTAAAAAAATCCACGCATTATTCATAACTCACCTTCAAAATGTTCCAATTACACCTTTCGATATAGTTCTATCTTAATTTATACATTGGAGGTGGGGAATATAGCTACTTATAATAACCCATACTTTCAATAATCGCATTATAGCGAAGCTGTTTTTTTTTTCTTTATACGTAAGTAGCTCCAATGCTACTTGAAAGTATATTACACAGATTACCATGGATGCAAACCTTATGTTCGATCTTGTGTACACGTTTGTGATAAAAAGAAAAAGGTAGTAAATAACCGAATTCTAGATGAACTCTATCCATGGATGCAACCAAAGTGGACTCCAGTTTTATCTCAAAGTTTGACTGAAGTTGGAACGAGGTTCCTATCATACATATATATCAGGATTGTCATTCGATTAGATCAAACTAGTTGGGGTTCATGACTAATGTTCTTGAATGCACGAACGTCAACGTATCTCAGATTATTAAGATTGATTAGGAGGTGGAACATTTTTCAGAGTCATATTCGTAGTCGTCTATTTCCTGTCCCTCATCTGCTATCACTGGCTCCCTACTTCCATTTTAGTCACCAACCACCATGATTAACATGAGACAGACGCCCTCACACCTTCACCCTTCTCTCTCAACAGCACTAACAGTCATAGGCTACTCATATAGCCGCCCCGCACCATACTAGTAGTGTAGTATAAAGCTCCACACACAAGGGATGTCACTGGCATCAAATAACCAACCATAGCTGATACTCTTTTAACATCTCCAGGGGAAGAATCAACTTACAGTTTGAATTATGTATGTAAGCAAGAACCAGTTCCGTCAAGGAGAAGCATCAGTCACTGTACTATTCAATAGGTTCTTCTCACTTCCTCTCTATCTCAGTCTTATGTTGTACAAAATACTAATTTGTTGCCTTACGGATTTGGGCAAAATAAATCAAGAGAATCAAACAAGTGGAATCCACTGAAAGAAACAAAATGAAGAAAGCAGCAACAACGGTGGATGAGCTCTACATGAAAACGATGATATTCAAGAACTTGAAACAAAATATCATTCCGGAGAATAAAGCTGAAACAGAGTTTCTCTTCTCATCAAAGAGAACAGAGCGCTCTCCTCCCGGCTAGGAACCTTACATCACCTCCGTACTCTACCAACACATACAGAACATCTATATGTGATACCGTCCACATACACGGGAAGCCTTCTCCATACTTCCTTTTTGAATTTTTAAGAGGGGGGAGTAGCAACCAGTGGAACCTCTGTAAGTTAATGCAAGTTCATTAACACTGCTCCAACTGTATATGAAGTTCATGGGTGGAGCATTTCATGAGTGAGTGTGTACTGTTTAGTCAATCATTTACTGATGCACTTCGCCTAAGATAAGGCATGAAGTCTATCATCATTGCTCAAGTCCGACTCACCATGACAAATCGAAGAAGGCATGACACAGTAAAACCAGAATACAGTCTAACTGAAGGCGATCAAGTCAAACAGACTGATCAAGCCCAAAATATCACAAAGACTAGCTTATGTAGTATGTATCCTGATTCCAAAACAAAAGCACCCACGCCCAAAAGAACTTAAGATGTCATAGTCGCATACATACTTAAAATAGCGTAAGTCACAGGAAAAATTAGCGCAAGCAACCAAAAGGAGGGAATAGATTTTATCCAGAAATTGAGCTAGAGAGATCAGAGTCAATACCGGCCGATCAAGATAAAATCATCATCATCAAGTACTTGAACTTCATCATCACCAACAAAGTGCTCCCTACCTATGTCCTTCACCAGATTCACAAACTCAACTCTCTTTGCTCGAGGAAGAGGCACATACGGCAGTCTAAAAACAGGCCTTACAACACCAAGCTGGGCCAGGGCTGTGTTCACCCCAATCGGGTTTGGTTCCTGAAACAACCATTTGATCAAGGGCAGCAGCTTCAAGTTCAGAGATGGATTTTTCCCTTCAAACATGATCTGCCTAAACAAACCAGGGACCAAGTTACTTGTCACAGAGATCACCCCTGTTGCCCCATATCCCCACCTGGCATCATGACATTCATCATCATTACCACTCCAAACCACCGTTCCATTATCAGTGTACAGCTTTATTCGTTCATTTCCAACACATTCTTTCACCCCAGCCAAGTTCTGGTCTTGTGCCAGGGATTTGATAACAGCAGGAGGTATGTCCTGGCTAGTTCGAGAAGGCACATTGTAAATGATTGTGGGTCCCATAGGAAGCACGCTTTTGAAGTGAGAGACCATACCCTCCATGGATGTCTTTCCATAATATGGGTTGATGTGTAAAGCTGCATGCATTCCAACTGCAAAGCCTTGTTCAGTTGCATGAATTGCTTCCCTTGTGGAGTTGCTGCCTGTGTTCCCTATGACTTTGATGTTTCCGCCGAAACAGTTCACAGTGTGGCCTATGAGCATAATGTGTTCATCCCAGCTCATTAGCTGGCCTTCACCTGTGGTCCCACCTACGATTATGCCTTCTGCTCCTTGTTCAATCTGCATGTTCACCAAGGTATCATAAGCTTCAAGATCAAATCTCCCGTCAGGTAGATATGGAGTTTTAATGGCCGTAACCAATCTGATAGCCTTTATCTCATCCGAATTGGTCCTGCAAGAACGATGTGCCAGATAGCATAAATCATAGGTTCAACACCGAGTAGACTAGGAAAAAACATAAACCATGTTAGAGCATACAAAATTTGGAGAGATGCCAAACATTGAAAATTCAGGTGCTTCAAGATAAGTATTTGAACTTTTAGCACTTCAATACTCGTTTAAAGAATGAATTCTGATTCTGTGACTTCAAATATCATTTTTATGATCCTAAACTAGTTGCTAGGGCAGCATATGCATGAGATCAGTTCCACCCTAGAAATTGTATTCCACGTGTTTAATTCACTGTATAGACTGATACCTCCTTTAGTTTATTCTGATTTTCCGGCTTCAGCAATGTTTACTTTGTTCGGTAGGGATAGGAAAAGAATATGAAGATTAGGAACAGAAAATGAGAGAAACTCCTCGCAATGGTTTTTTGGTCATGAAAGGGGATAAAATGGAGAATTCATTCACCTACAGATCTCTAGGGGATAGATTTTCAGCTTGGATCATTAATCATGGCCATCATTCAGTGACCAACTAGAGGATATTCAACATCCAGCCAGTCACTGCTACACTTCAACTTATTACAAAGTTGTTCTTTAACATCCAGTCAATCTTTCTAATTCTCCCTTTCCACCTTCTATGCCGGGTTTGTCTTCATCTGAGCTATTAATTTATAAGATTTCCTGAATTACCATTACAGAATTTTGTCATTAAAATCTACCCTGTGTTTCCAAGTAAACTAAAGCACATACTGACTCAGCAACTGACATCATTCTACTGATGCGAAGTGTAAAAGTAGAAAATAGAGATTTGGCTTATTTTTCATAGAGGGTAGCTCCAATTAGTGAGCACAACATTCAAATACAAGATAAAAACATGAATAACCATTTGAAAGAGAAAACCTTTGCTTCTCCATTCAAAATAACACCACCTCTTCTCTGATCTGAAAAAAATACCACAACAGCAAAGAAAGCACAAGTATCTACAAGGTGTAGATTTCCAAACTAACTTCACAAAGGAAAAAGCTGTACAGTTTTTAGAAGCCTGCAGTTTTGCCACATGGTAAACTAAGTAAACTGGATTTAGGTAGAAGAAGTTCATTGCATGTCAGAGAATATGGCATAATTCTTTTGTCCAGCATTCAGCTGGTTTATGTATTATCACCTGGATTGATCAATTCAGTTCATTCTTTTAAAATCAATTATCAGTCAATATCAGCTATCAGCTAGTAGCTACTTAAACTCAAATTGTCTCTCATGTTCAGCGGGTTTAATATGTTTGACGGGGTTGACCAGCTCAGTTCATTCTTTTAAAATCAGCTATCAAGTCAATATCAGCTAGTACCAGCTGTCAGCTAGCAGCTCATTATATTCAAAAGAATGGGGCCATCCACAAACAGAATGAAGCAGGGGTTATGGGCCAACAAATCAATACTCTGACCTTAAAGTCATGATTAAAATTTTATTCTAGTATTACAAGTAGCCAAACTTCAATTGTGTAACGTAAGCATAAGAAGTTTAAATCCAGATAATGTCAAAGGGTTACGATAATAGCCATTTCATTTAAAGACTGAGAAACAACAAGTGATCACTTACATATGCTTACTAGATTCCATCTTCAAATAATCACGGGGCAAACTCAGGAGCCAAATATTATGATGTTCACAAGTGCACTCTGTCATATTAATTTAAAAATTACCTATTTTTGACTTCATAACTCCGCATAGGGAGATGGAAACTTGGGATTACAGTTGCTTTAGGAGATACCCATCTTACTTTCTGCCTGCAAGAGAAAACAATGAAATGTTTTTCACATAATCTATAATAAGAAACTACCTAGCCAAAAGTTTGCTGCATACCTTATCTAAGAGCATCTGTATAAAGGTGCCAAGACTTTTGAAGGTAGAGAACGCAACAACAGAGCCATAACCAAAGCAAGTAGTGATGCCTTAAGATTGAATCAGGCCTCAGAAAACAAGAGAGCAGCAAGAAGATGTCCTATGAATGAATCCATGTTGACATCCAACTCATCTTAGTACAAAGGAACAAAAAGATGTAGTCCATGCTCAGCCCTATGCCAAATCTGTAATCAAATCTTATTTTGATCTACAACTTAATGAAACATTTTGTAGGAACTACCATATTCATTGTAATAACTGCATATTTGGGTCTCTTGCTGGAATCTTTTCGTTATAACAGGAATGATATTAACTAATACAAACTGAATTAAGATGGGAAACTGATAATTGTGGTAGTATAGGCTTCGATAATATGCAAGAGTGGATGGTCAATATCTTAGTAAGGAATGGAACCATGAATTCCTCTTGGAACCAGGATTGTTGGAGGATCAAAGCTTTAATCCCTTGTTTTAGATCGATAGATTGGTCTTGTAATCATAACTATTCAAACTTTCCTAGTTCTCTGTTTGTTAGTCATGCTAATAGTCATCAACGTAAGGTGCGCTGGTGGAAAGGAGAGACATTGCCTCAGAAAGCTAAATCAGCTTGTTTTTTTGGATATGGAGGATAGTACAGCTAGTAGGCCTGTCAACTAGTTGAGCTACAATCTTAGTTGGGTATGTATTGGTTGTGGCTCCCGCTGATCCGGATTATCTTATGAGTAATATATATCAAGTTGATTAAAAAAAATCGTATGGACAATTGAGTTAGACCAAGATGATGATGGTACAGTCGCATAGTAAAACTAAACCTAGAGAGGGTAAGATACAGACATGATCTTGAGCAGCGTCTTATCTTTAGCCAAGAAAGTGTAGGATAATGAACTGATTTTGAACAGCACATATCTTAGCTGAATAAGTTGCAATTATATATGCTTGCAGTCACTAAATGATGAGCCCGTATCTCATCCTAATTATTCTCCTAAACTGTGTGTTCTCCCTGTGGTACTATCATTTATGCAGAGTGATCCAGATGACAAGAATTTGGTTGACAATCCTAATGAACTAACATCTTTTGATTTTGTTATTAAAGAGCTTCGGATACCAAAATTTGCAAAACCTGCAACGCACTTCTCTGGTTGCCTAGTAATAATGTACCCCAATTTGTGATAAAAAGTCAATGAGTTCTTCAACAACCAAATTTGTTCGCTACTCTGGGATGGTCGTCAAAGCATTCTACAGGTATGTGCATCCAAAATTCTGAAGTACTATTCAATCTTCTACAAAAAATTGTAAGTTAAAAGGATTATTATATGTGACGCTAAGCCTAGTTAACCTTTTTCTGGTTTTTAGACTATAACCTCTAGTCATACCGAGAGATAAGCATAAACAAAACAGAACGACCCAAGATCAAGCAGCCAAATTCGAAATCTCCACCGCTACAGCCGAATGAAAATAAACAAGCACCAACCTCCTGCAGCAGTTTGGGGAGTTAGCAAGAGAAAACCCTCGAGTGGAATCCTTGAAGCTCGAGTAGTGACTCAAAGTCGCCATAGATAAACAACTAGTGATTGCGTTGAACTGATTATAACTGAAGTTCACTGACGAAATACAGCGCCTCACGCGATAAAACGTTCCGAAACAAGAACCGTTGACGGAATACTGAAGATCTTATGCCCTGTCTAAGATATTGGTTCAGATGATAGAGGTAGCAGCCGTAATAATTTGGTAAACAGTAATAGTGGCGACAGACATGGAAATAGTAGCGTTTGCAGAGCTTGGGAACGAGCAATGCGCACTCATGGGGTTATCGTACCGGCGGGAGCAGGGTACAAGGAAGGAGCGGAAGTAGGATCAGAGGAAATAGCGGGGCTGGAAGAACGAGATGAGGATGCTGCGTGCGAAGGAACCCGAAGAGTGCGTTGTTTTTATAATCGCGATTTCGAACCAGAAGGTGCCATGTTGTAATATGGAGAGTGTCACATGTCAACACTCTATTGGAGGAAAATAAAGAATAAATGAAAAAAAGAGAAATTTGTTAACATTCTACGGGTACACACGCAGGGGAGAGAGGGAAGAGAGAGAAATTTTTATTTTTTTTTCAAAATGCCATAACTTACAAAATATAAGTGTAAAAATAAAATAAATTATACCATTGTTCATCATTTTTCGTGCTCTTCAAAATAAGACCAAACATGAGTATATTTTGATAATTTTTTTATTTTTCATTTTTTGTATGTACATATTTTTTAAGATTCGTTGTGAATCTTAAGTTTAAGAAAAGTGAATCATAGGGTGTTACAAAGTGAATCAAAGGTTGTTAAAAAGAGAATCAGACAGTTGCTTAAAAGTGAATAAGAGGTTAAAAAAAACGAATCTCATAAACAGAGATTGTTTAACTAAAGTGATTTGACTAATGTGAATCAGATGTTTTAGAAAAGTGAATCAAAAGTTGTTAAAAAGTGAATCACAAGTTGTTACAAAGTGAATCAGAGTAATAAGAGTGAATCTCGTAAGCATAGATTAAGAGGTTTAAGAAATGTGAATCAGAGGTTTTTATAAAGTGAATCATGCATTTAAGAAAAAGTGAATCAAAGGTTTAAGAAAAAGTGATTCTCGTAAATAAAGATTGTTTTAACTAAAGTGAATTAGAGGTTTAAGAAAAGTGAACCGGAGGTTTAAGAAAAGTGAATCCAATGTTTTAAAAAGGTGAATCAAAGGTTTAAGAAAAATGAATATTTTGTTTAATACTAGTAAAAGTGAATAATACCACAAACTTATGCGAGGGTGGTTTTTAGGGTGTTTGGGGGGAGGTAGGGTAATCTTTTTGGCATTAGTTCAACACTTTATATTGTCGTCACTACTCGACAGTTTTTTAGGGTTTGTGGTTTAGGGTCGTTAGACCCTAAACCCTGCACTACAAACCCTAAAAATGCCTTCGATGTTTTTAGCTATCCTAGGGTGGTTTTTGGGTGTTTGGGGTGTAGGGTAATCTTTTTGGCATTAGTTCTACACTTTATATTGTTGTCACTGACTCGATAGTTTTTTAGGGTTTGTGGTTTAGTGTTTATGGTCGTTAGACCCTAAACCCTACACTACAAACCATAAAAATGACTTCGACGTTTTTAACTTTACGATGGTGGTTTTTAGAGTGTTCGGGGTAAGATTCATTTTGTTAATGAATAAGGTTCATTTTATTATTAAAAAAGATCCATTTTGCTAATGAAAAAGATTCACTTTAAAAATACCTAATATATACTCATATTAAAAATATAAAATTTTAAGTTTACCAAAACATATCCATGATACATCTTGTTTTGAAGAGCATGAAAAATGATGAAAAATGGTATAATTTTTTTAATTTTTACATTTTTATTTTGTAAGTTATAACATTTTGAAAAAAAATACAATTTCTCTCTCCTACCACATTCAACCCCCACATAACTCCCGTGTTCACGCCTAAGCTACTTTTTTTCCCTTTATTTATTTATTTCAATTTATTCCCTCCAATTACATTGTGACAAGTGGCTATCTCCATGTTGTAAGGTGACGCTTTCGCCAGGATCTCCATTCTGTTTTTTTTTTCGATCTCGACTTCCAATGAGTATAATTAGTAGGAGGCGACGGATTTATAGTTAATGTAATCATTATAGACAGAAAAGTTTGTTTAGAATTTATAATCGTATATTTTTTTGGAAATCTATAATATTTTTAATTATTTAATTTTTTAAATTTATTATAATAAATATTTATTTTATACTTTATATAAATAATTACATAATATAAATAAACTTATAAATATAACTACAAATATTATGGAGAAGAACGATTATAAGAAGATAAAAATTTGTTTGTAACACGGTTGTAAATGATGGAAACGGACAAGTAATACTTTTCTGGTGGTCTTTTTTTGGATAACATAGTTTTGAGTTTGAGTGAATTTGAAGAGATTCTCGTGAGGTTTTAGTTTCCTAAGATTATATTTTATTTACGAGATATCTTGAGGTTTCATTTTCATTAAAAGATTCTTCCGATATTTCAATTTTGTTACGGATGCCCTCTGTTTAAATTTTGATATATTATATTTTCATATTCATATCAATTTTAAAAATAAATAAAATACACAAAAATAATTAAAGATCATATAAATTTTGAAATCAATTTTAAAAAATGAATTTAATTAAATAAGCGAAAAACAAAAAGAATTAAATAAATGGAAATGATGAAATAATAAAAATTAAATTATTTTGAAAAATAAACATAAACTGTTAAAGAATTTCGTAGCGAGACTTAAAATCGTAAAAAAATTATAACAATAATATGAAAATTTCATATTATTAGTAACAATTATATAGTAAAACCATAAAGTGTGATCTTTTTTCTTGTGATTGTAGATATCAAATAATATTTTTGTTGATAAATTTTAATAATTTAATATATTTAATGTAATTGTTATAATTAATATATCAGAAGTTGAATGAAGGTATCCGTAATAAAATTAAAACCTCTGGGACATCTCGTAATGAAAATAAAACCTCTGGGATATCTCGTAAAAAATGAAATTTTAGGGATATTTCATAGTGAAATTAAAACCTCAATGGTATCTCGTAAAATTCACTGAAACCTCAGGATATATTATGAAATTTCTTTTTTTGTTAAAAAAAAATGAATTGGTCCATTCTTTTTTATATTTTACATTAAAAAACGTACAGCTTGAATAAGTCCATTTTTTTTTGTTCACTTAAGATGGAAAGAAAAAACTTCAAGCTGGTCTATTTTTTTTCCTTAATTAATGAAAAATAAAGAACCGTTTTCATGTTGTTCTTTAAAGTTTGTAAAAAATGATGAACTTGAAAATTTTGTTTTAGATGGATGAGCATAAAGCTATTCTTTATGGTAAAAAAAGATGGACAACTTTATATATTTTTTTTACTTTAAAGCATGGTTTCTTATACATTTATTTTTTATATGATGTTAAAATTTCATTTTTTTAATTAAAGTATACATATTTTATATGGCAGTTGAAAATTTTGAGTTTGTTTTTAATTAAAGTTTAGAAATGAGAATAGATTTAATTTATTTTTTAATAAAAAATTGACTATAAATTTGTAATTACATTAACCGGAAAAATAATTATATATTTTTATCATATAACCCCATATCATACAAGAATATTACAATTGTAACCTAAAAATCTACTATTTATTAAAAATAATTTTTTAAACCATAACATTCATTGTGTCATTAAAAAAATTAAAGAAAGTATGAGTGCCCCTAATAAAGTGGATTAATATGCCGAGCGTGTCTTGAATATATAAAAACGGTATGTTTCGTTAGAAATGGGAGAAAGCAGAGGAAAAGCAAAACAATAATCAGGTTTTCACTACTTAATGTCTAAGTACAATGATCACTATCTACAGAGAGGTAAGAGGATAACCTAATAGGGGCAATATAGACATCCACTATTTATAACACTCCCCCTTGAATGTTTGATATTGATTACCTCCTTAAAAACCTTACTTTGAAATACCCAGTGGTATAAAAACCAAGACTAGGAAAAAAAAGAGTGCAATCATAAATTCTTCCCCTAAACTAAATGCTACTTCAAATCTCTAAATCTACATAGTCTAATCTTATGGATTAACTTTTTGAACGTCAAAGTAGGAAGCGATTTGGTGAATATATCTACCAAATTCTCGCTTGAGCGGATTTGTTTATCAATTTCTCCATTCTTCTGAAGCTCATGGGTGTAGAAAAACTTGAGGGATATGTGCTTCGTTTTATCTCCTTTGATGTACCCGTCTCTCATTTCACTAATACATGCAGCATTGTCTTCATATAATGTTGTGGGAATTTTTTGGTCTAAGGATAAGCCACATGTCACTTGATCATGCTGAATCATGGACCTTAACTAAACACATTCTCGACTAGCTTCGTGCATCGCTAGTATTTCTGCATGATTGGAGGAGGTGGTGACACTCATTTGCTTTATAGACTTCCATGATATAGTCATACCTCCATGAGTAAAAACATAACCTGTTTGTGACCTTGTGTTGTGGGGATCAGATAGGTAGCCAGCATCAGCATAACATACTAAATCAGACTCAGGTGTCTTTAGAAAGGATAACCCCATATCCAATGTACCTCAAAGATAACGAAGTACATGTTTAACACCATTTCAATGACTTTTTGTAGGAGCATAGCTATATCTTGCTAATAGATTTATAGAGAATGCTATATCAGGTCGAGTATAACTCGCCAAGTACATTAATGCTCCAATAGCACTTAGATATGGGACTTCAAGGCAAGTAACTCTTTGTCACTTACGGGGCCTAAATGGGTCCTTGTTTACATCTAGGGACCTAACAACCATTAAGGTGCTTAATGGATGAGCAATGACCTGGCAATTTGGGTCGCTGGGTCGGGTTGATATCAACCCTAACCCAACCCATTTAAAATATCATCAACCCAACCCATCCCAAAAATGGATGGGTCAGCAAATCATGACCCTAACCCAAGCCGTTTAAAATCCTCCAACCCTAACACAACCCAACCCACCCAACCCATTTTTTAAGCATACAATAATTTAGATGGATTAGGTGTAGAAATTAATAAAAAAATCCAAAAACATCCAGTGCTAGCTGGCACACTAATTAGGATGAAACAAAAGGACGAGAAGTAATCTTGCTTGATCGACCCAACTTTAAACGAATTCCATGTTATGCAAAGAATGTAAAACTACTGCACCAGTTTCCCATGAATAGAATAACACGTACTTTTTCATAAGTTTATATTTATCAATATGAGCCTAAAGCTTTACCACTGTCGGAAGGAATCATATCTAGATATGCACATGATCCTAGTGCCCTTAATAAAAAAGGGAACGAAAATGAAATTCTTCATTATGCATTAGAGAAATATACTAAAGACAAATCTTCTAAAGTTAGAAATAATTTATAAACTGAGAGCTCAAAGCCTCAAACTATGACTGATAGTTTTAAAATAATTACACATGTTTAAATTGAGTGCTCATGCCTGAGAAAAGTGCAATCACTTAATTGATATCAACAGTTGAGGAACTTTTATGCAGCACGCTATCCGCATTGTTGGCTTTAGAATTCACTAAGAGGTCTATGATCAAGATCCTAGTTACAAAAAATACATATCACCTACTTTTTTTCACCATTCTAGATAATCTAGACATACATATGTTCTCAAGAACAACTATGGCAGTGAGAATAAGAAAAACAAACATTGTGTAGAGATGAAGAACGACATAGACATGAACAACGACGTAGAGAAAAAAATGGATGTGAGTCTGCAAGACGGGAGCATTTGGGTTTTCAACATTATGTTAAGGTCTGGTTGGGTCCTTTGTTTGATATGCAGCTGGTTGGGTAATTTGTTTAGTTAAGATTATGTGATATTATTAAAGGTGGGATAGTCCAACTGCACTTGGGCTTAAGGCCAAGGTATAGTTTGATCTGAAAATAATATATATGAATTTCTATTTTTATTTATTATTATTAACAAATATATTTTCGGGTTTCGGGTTGGGTCATGGGTTAAGAGCTCTACCCTAACCCAACCCAAAAAATAGATGGGTCAATAATCAAGACCCTAACCCGTAAAAGTATGGGTTGGGTTCGGGTTGGGTTTCGGGTTGGGTAAAAATTGCCAGGTTTGTCCATATAAAACCTTTTTAGCACCTTTGTAATATAGTTAGTCTTATGTAGGAATACCCCACTTTATGAATGCTCGAGTTGCAGCCCAAGACAGAATTATGTCTTACCAAGATTCTTCATTTCAAATTCTAACCTCAAACATTCAACAGCTTGTTGAAGTTCTACATGTGTTCTAATTATGTCGAGGTCATCAACATAGACTACAATTATGACAATCTTATATCCACTTTTCTTTATGTATATACAGGGACAAATCGAGTCCATGACACTTTTCTTTATAAATATTCGATGAGGAGATTTTACCACATACGACTGACAGCTTTAGTCTATAGAGGGATTTATTCAATTTAGTAGAGAAATTTCTCTAAAGCTTGATTTGAATGCTTCAGACAATTTAAATCCCTCTGGTAGCCTCATATAAATGTCGTTATCAAGTGATTCATATAGATAGACTGTAACCACATCAATTAAATGAAATCAATATTTTATGGATTGCCAAACTAATCAAGTATCTAAAATTTGTGACATCCATAATTGGGGAATAAGTTTCTTCATAGTCAATACTAGGTAGTTGACTAAAACCATGCGCAACTAGACGAGCTTTATATCTAACAATTTCATTTTGCTTGTTTTGTTTTCACACAAACACCCATTTATAACCAACTGGTTTTACATTACTGGGTGTATGGACCACTAGTCCAAAATCTCACATTTTTTAAGTGAGTTTAATTATGCTTCACTAGCATCTTTTTATTTTGGCCAATTATTTCTTTGTCTGCATTCTTCAGCAGACTTTAGTTCATGATCCTTTTCATCATTCATACCTTGTAGCGCTACATTATATGCAAAAGTTTCATCGACATCAGTTTCATATCGGTTCCATCGTATTCTAGTCATGACATAGTTGATCGAGATCTCTTCAATATCAATATTCATCTCAGGTACCTGATTTTTCTGTATTTCATCAACATTCATGTCTATAGACCTTTCAAGAGTCTCACCCTTCTCACTTGGACCATCTTTAATGCATGCTCCCTTTTGTTTTTGAGGATTTTTATCTTTGGAAGCGACTGGTCTACCATGCTTTATACGTGTGTTAGACTCATTTGCAACATGTCCTCCCTGGACATCAATTCTAGAGTGAGCATTTGCAGCTGGCACATATGACTTTGTCACCTGATTTGGGTCAGTAAATGCATCAGACAATTGATTTGTCAGCTTTTGAAGATTAATAGTATGTTAACCGTCTATTTCATATTGCTTAGTGTGAGGATCATAATGCAATAATGATGGGTCATTCCATGTAATCTCCTTTACCAATTGTTTATTTTCTCCTAAAGGTGGGATATATGACTCATCAAAATGTCAGTCAGCAAATCGAGATGTAAATAAGTCCCCAGTTGTTGGCTCAAGATATCTAATAATCGAGGCAGATTCAAACCCAACATATACTCTCATTCTTCTGTAAGGCCCCATTTTGGTTCTTTGCGGTGGAGGTATATGAACATATACCACACAACCGAAAATCCTTAGATGAGAGATATTGGGTTCTTGACCCGTAACCATTTGTAATGGTGACAACTATGTATGGCTTGTTGGCCTGATGCGAATCAAGGTAGCTACATCTAATACAGCATGTCCCCAAGCAGATACTGGGAGTTTTGATCTCATCAGTAACGGTCTTGCAATTAATTGCTGATGTTTGATCAAGGATTCTGCCAAACCATTTTGGGTATAAACATGAGCTACTGGATGTTCAATGGTTATCCCTATGGTCATGCAATAGTCATTGAAGGCCTTAGAGGTAAATTCTCCAACTATTAGGAAGAGATGAAGATCGGCGTAGAACATATGCTTTGCTTAGGATATTTTTCAGAGAGGGAAGAGAGTAGTGAGTATGTAACACCCCAACTGTCAAAACTGGGATTATTGCATAGATCTCCATATAATAACCGTACTGTCGCAGCGAAAAATTCTACTAAGTTGGTGTTACCGCTGTTAGTCACTCACGTGACTAACTAGGCATACTACAATCTCCAGTTATGGTCTGATGGACTTGAATATACCGAGCAAAGACTTACGATTCTTAAACCAAAATATAACGAGTATCGAGTATCTCGTACCGCTAATACAAGTTTACTAAAACGTCTATTATCTACAATACGAGTGTACATGCACAACTCGTATAACAAAAGTAAAACTCGAAGTATGTCTACCCGCTCCTACTCTCAGGATGGATCGTCTTCTGTTGCTTACCTGAAAAATAATATGGATGCCCGAGGGGCTCAACACCTTTGCTGGTATGATTAACGTGCAACCCGCCAACTAACGGGGCTACACACGATTATTTTATAGTATACATGCAGTTGATTTTACACATGCAATAATAATATGAAGTACAATAACATACAACATATTAATCACTGTATAATATATCTCCACAGATTGAACGTCGTAATGGAAGTTCATAGGGTAAGTTAGCTTCTTCTTGTTCGTAGACCCGAGAGGTGTTTAATTCTCGAATCTAATATTAGCTCATCTTATGTTAACCGTTCTTTAAATAGAAGTGTTAATACTTCATCCCATTGTTTACCTTGTCGGGTTGTAAACCCTAGCCAGCGGCCGAGAACTGCACTGGTTAAATAAACAATAACTCTTAAATTAATTGGGATTTATGTGATCCAACCGCACCATCTTAATCTGGCCTCCCACCTCGAAATATAATTCAAGGTGCCTGAGTCTGTTTGTCGACTATAGGTGACAAGTCAATAGACGAGTCTTAAATGGAAGTTGGATCTGATACAAATACCGACCTCCTACGTCATACATGCATGACCAGAGTCGGTCCTGCATTCCTCACCCCCAAGTTCCAGTTAGTAGAAGTCTCAAAGATAATGTTTGTTAGTTAAACCTCTTACAGATATTAACCAACCAATAACAGGGAGTGTCTCATGTTCTTTCGCATTCGTTTATTAACCGAAGTTAGTAAGTAAGCTCAAAGGTAAGTCATGTTAGTTTAATACGAACAAAAAATAAAAATACGGTAAACCACCGGTTTCATGCTTTATCTTGTTTGGATGTAACATATAAACAAACAACACACAAACCGAGAGACACTTCGTTAGCAAGCAAGCTACAAGAAAACCATACCTGTCACCTTGATGATGGCGAGCCTAAAATGACGATCTCTTAGTCCCGACTGCCGTTTCGACTAATTCTCGTTCCTATAATTCATTCAGCCAAATAGTTAATTCCTCTCATTAACCACCACTACTCGTCATTACATACGACACTTTCTTGTTATCTTTTTCATTCCTCCTAAGCGTTATAGTTTAGTACTATAACTAACATTAAACTTCTGTTTCCAACTAATCACTTTAGTCCACTCTTAGACTCCTTTAATCTCCAAATATTAACCTTTCTTATCTCGAGGTTTCACTTATTTTTTCACTTGTGATTATAAGTTCCTAATGTTGTCATTAACATTAAACTTATAGTTCTAAACTCCACATTCTATCTTTTACTTGTTCACATTCCTCGTGACCTTTTCATGTCACCAAACAAGTTCTAATTATCATCTAATACCAATACCATCCAATTCCCCTTATTTTATTTCATTGTCTAACTCACGGCTAATTTTTAGGTGGGGTCCGGGACATGGTCCGGACTGCTTGTAAGTATCACATTTTTTCTCTCTCAAAGTTAATAGTAAGTTTTATGCATAATTTTAATTTAATGCCTTTGTCATCAAAGGCCCTTATTATCGAGGCTGGTGTCAAAGAAATGGAAAATGCGGTCACATTCCTATGTCCACAAATCATGTCTTCTGATGAAGCTATGAGAGACGGTGTTGCGAGTCAGAACCATATGCGCACTACCATAATTACGGCGGTTAGAAGGAGTAGCCGATTTGTGTTCATACCATATCATCAGATGTAAGCGTGCTTGACCAACCTTATGCTTTTGTCTTTATTGTTTTATGTTAACTCGAATATATTTCGAAGCTGAAGTTGATTTGTTGTTGTTTGAACTTGTAACAATCACTGGTTGTTGTTAGTTGTGTGTACTTACACATCATCCTGTATAGTGATTGACCCTATTGAAGGATTTAGGAGAAACATCTCCATTTCTATACTGCCGAAAAAGTAAGTAAATTGTGCATATTTTCATTTCAAAAATAAAATTTTATACTTTTTATATTACTTGTCACTTAAATGCTTGTTTTAATTATTTTCAGTGGTTTTAGAGATGGTATGGCCAGTGTTCGTGCTATGAATTTTCCTTTGGATATGCAGTATATTAAAAAGATAAAAAAACATTCTATTTACTCATGCATACTTAAATATATTTTGTATATTAGTGTGTATATATAATAATATCAATTTATTGAAAATAGTGTCCCAGGCAACCGGATAGCAGTAGTTGTGGATATTTTGTGATGCGATACATGTACGACATCGTGACCAATATCGAGTCCATCAGAAATGCCAATGAAGTACGTATTATAAGTTTTGTGTTTGAATTGGTAATTTAACTGTTTGTGCATGTTTGGATAAGTTTAAATGGTGTACTTAATTGTTTTTATAATTCTTGCGTGCAGCTTGTTGATTTCTTCACAAAACAAGGAGCTACTTATTCACTAGCCGATCTAGAGTTTGTCAAGGAGCACATGTGCGCTTACTGGTTGAAATCAAAAAATTGATGGTCAGCAGAGGTCATGAGTTGTTGTAGCTATATCTTTTCTTTTTAAAAGTTTTTTGAACTGAACCATTTGCACCTGTAATGCATAATTGTCAAGTACACTTGCATTGTGTTAAAAATGCAGTTTGTTGCATTATCAAATTTCTACAGGTTGCAGTACAACTAACTGTAGTAGCTTCCATCTGTTGGATTTTAATTGTAATTAAATTTTGTCTGTTGCAGTGGTACTAATACTGGCTGATTTGTTGCAATTGAGATCTGATGTGTTTTGCTGTAAATTAATTCGTAGATTTAATTTCTCAGTTACAGTTTGTTGTAATGGCTTCTGATGTGTTGAAAAAATGCAGTTGTTGCATTGATCTGTGATGTGATATCTGTAGCATTTGTATGGAACAGAGATTTCTGAAATATAAAATAAAAAAGGAAGATATAAAGAACGCTTATCCGTATAAGCGTTCTTTAAACTCTCCCGCCAACCATCATAAAAAACGTGTATACGTGATAAGCGTTGTTTTTGTCTGAGCATAAATAATGCTTGTTAGACTAAAACGTTTTTTATGTTCCCATCGTTCTCGCATTATAAAGAACGCTTTGCAAATAAGCGTTCTTTAAAACAAGTATAAGGAACGCTTTGAAAGCGTCATTTAAAATGTTTAATCATTTGCATCGCTCGAATAAACTACGTTTTATAAACGTTCTATATGCCAAATTTAAGCGTTGTTTATAAAATTTTTTCAGCAGTGAAATGTGTTGAATACAAACACTGCCGAAGCGGTAAAAAAATGGCAAGCAGAGGTTTACATTGCACTAGATTTGTCTATGTTTATTTTAAACAGACCCTACCAGCATCAACAGTCGTAGTACATCAAGATTGTGCAGGGGATACCACAATCAGAATAGAAATAATCTCTCACATTATTAAGACATTCTTAGCATGTTAATTTTTTAGTCGGTATAGAAACAAAAAGAGAAGCCTAGTTGTTTATGTAACAGGTCTTATACGTGTAAAATATCACTTGGGAGAAGGTATATAATAGCAGCAAGCGGATGAGTAGTAGCTACTAATGACAGGTAGGGTTGAACCATTCGATCATACTAATCTGAGGGCATTTTTAACAATGTAACAGGAAAAGTGTTCTTCAAACCAGGATTTGAATTGTTGTACTATGAAGCTGAAAGTTTGTAGTTCTAAAAAAAATTTGGAAGGTTTTCCATTATTATGAAAACGGAGGCAAAAGCGTCTTAGTATATACCAAAACATGAAATTGGCCAGGAAAATGCTATAGCGCTTTTTATCCAGATCATGAAACTCAACCAGTTTATAATGGACCTTTTTAAAAGCAAAGAATTCTAGGGAGTTAAACGGCAACAACAAAGATTAGAGAACTTGAGTTCAAAGGATTCAAGTCAGATCGATTTTAAACTGTCTGACCATAAGAATGTCAAGATTTCGGGTTGTTTTTTTTTTTTCTGTCAAACTATGCGCCTTTTGACAGTTGATGGTAATGACAACTACCGTTTTTTTTTTTCACTCAATTTATCAATAAGATGAAACAATGTAAGATAGTCTACAATCAACCATAAACCAGTCTTTACCAGAACTTATGCATAAACAGATTTATATATGTCAAACAGGGGCAAAACGTAAGCTTCCTTTGGCTAGTTTCAATTTATTGTGCATCGGCTCTAATGTTTCAAAAGACAAAGAAATAAAAAGGTGGTCGGATTTGGGTAGAAACTGGACAAAATTTGAAGTATAGATTACTGCTAAAATAGCAGCAATAGGAGGCGCACACTATATTTAATTTTGGAAGCTTATAGTAGTGGCAAATTGGAGCTACAAGTTGCTGTAAAGTAGCAAAGATATATATTTATTAAAACAGTAGTATTACCAGTTTTGAAGGGCTAGTTTTTTACCTTGTCTCTTGGTTGTTGCCCTGCTACTACCAAATGGAAATGAGGGAGAGGGAAAGAAAGGGGGTAGTTGTCGCATGGAAGGAGAAGAACCAGTGGGATACTACCCATAGAAAACCGAAAAAAAAGGAGAGGGAGGAAGAAGTCTACCGTTGAGAGTAGTGATAGTAGTTGGCTGTTTGTTCTTGTTGCTGCAACCAGAGATGGGGGAAGGAGGTTGCTATCTTCTGTCGTAAAGGAGGAAGAAGGAATCAATGGGGATTACTCCTGGAAACAGAACCGAAAAGAAGCAGGAACGGAAAAGTGAAATTTACCTTGTTTTCTTTTTGTTGCTGTCTCAGCTGTCATAACCAGAATTGAGAGGGGGTTATGTGCTGTGTGTTACTGCAAAAGAAGAGGGGAAGAGGCTAGGATGCAGTAATAAGTAGAAGGATGGTGTTGGGAGGAAAATAAACATAAGAAATGAAGAAGGAAAACTCACCAGAATGAGGAGGGAGTTGGTATTTCACTACTGATATCAATCGAGAAAGGAAGGAGCTGAGCTTTTTTTCCTTGCCTGCTGTTATGTGACTAGAACAGGGAAGAAGGGAGAATAGAAGAGAGCTGGGATGTAGAAAAGGATGCAGAACATGCTGCCAAACTGCTGCTTGCTTCTTCAGTCGTATGCAGAAGGAGGAAAAAGGAAGCTGGGGTATAGAGGCACTGCTGCTTGCTTCTTCAGTTGTATATTGCCGGAGAAGGAAAAGAAGAAGTGATGAGAGATGTCTATGCTGAGAGAATCGAGAAGCATGAGAAGGTAAGTCTTTGTACTTTATTTGTACTTTAATAATTGTTTATGTATTTCTAATGATGTCTAATGTTGTCTTTGTGTTTTTTTTTCTAAGCAGGTCGCCGGGTGGGCAAGATTGGAGGGGATTCAAAATACTTTCATTAGTTAATGTGTGTCACAAATTGTACAAGTAATATTATGGTTTTGTGTTACCAAATAACTTATAGTATTTTCGGTTTTAAAATGCATGTACATGAATATATGTATTGCAACTATAATTGTTTAGATTATATAAAGTATTTATATAGTTCATAGAGCTACATTTGTGGTATTTAACACATGTAATAATATGTTACATGTGATATTAAATTTAGGAGTTGATTACTTCTTAGTAATACTTCCTCTTTGATTAGAGGTTAGTATATAATTTAATGTCCACTTGGACTTTATATTTATACCATAATAGTTTTAGCAATTATTGCTCATGATTTGATTTAATCCTAATTAATTAAGGTAATAATTATTTGGAATATTTCAACATTGGTATTTGTACAATGATACATAGGCATTCATACAACAATTAGTAAAGATTTATTCGGATACGTGTGAGAAGAAGAAAAAGACCATAGCTTGAACGAAGGAGAACATCATCACCGTTCTAAAAGTTTACTCCAAGCTTATACTTCAACCTGACTTATAGAGTCTAATACAGGGTCTAATAAGTTTGATTATATTACCAATTCTGGAATAAACTGCTTTCAACCCATCTTAATCTAGTGCACGATGCAGTTCCATTGATTTTCCTCAGCGGAGATGAAGACACAAGAAGAGAATGAAAGAGGCGCAGACAGGTACGTTCCTGAGCGTAGCAAAATGCCATGAGTGAAGAGAATCAAAACGACCGTGATTTTTTTATGAGTTTTATAATTAAATGATGGAAGAAAAATCACAACAATTAAGTAACACCATGTCAAATGAGTTTGTAACTTACAAATAAAATATTTTAAATGTGATATTATCTTACCCTTTATGTTCTATATATTTCCCTAATCAGATGGTTAGAAATTTGTCCAGAACATTGAGGGACAAATAACTACCATAATATAATCTATATTCCCTGGCGCTAGCCTATTGGTCCCTCTTAGTTCTTTTATTATTATTTATTTATTATTGCATGTGTCCTAATCCAAAAAACATTGTCTACAGAAAATTAAAAGAAACGTGAATATGTCCTAAGACCACGTGAGGAAAAATGAGTAAAGAGGTGATTTTTGTAGCTGTAGAAAAAATAAAAGTCATATTTACGTATAAATATCATAGAAGAAAATGGTAACTATTTTTTTCAATAATTTCTGATTTTTAATTCCAAGTTGCGGCGTGTGGCAGTACATACTAGAGGTGATCATTCAGACTAGCGGACTAGATTTGAGTCAGGATTGGAAAAAATTTTAGGCATGCCGAGTCTACTTACGATTTTTTATATTTTCAGGGTCCGGCCACCAGACCGGACAAATATTGAGCAACTCTAGGTCGTACGATAATCTTTCTTTGTCTTTTTCATTTTTAAATTCAATGGTGCTAATACTTTAGCGGGTCGTTGGGTATTAGGGAAAAGCATTACAATTCTTGGAATTCCAGCTATTTTTATGTTTGGTACGGAAAAAAAAAACCAATTCCAGGAATTTAGCTTATTCCAATTTGTTGGTAACTCACTAGGAATAGTATTCCCTCCTGAAATGCTGGAATTGCTATTCCAAGTGAGTGACCCGATTATCTAAATACTCGATAAAGTTAAAATATATGTAGATATTCAATTATAGTCTTTATTAATATTTTAGTTACATTAATTTATAATATACATACATCTTAATTTATAAATAAATTATTTTTCTATAATAAAAATAAAACCATTTTATTATGAGTAAATATATTAGTATAAGTTATATATTAAAATAAAATATTCTCTCTTCGTCTTTCCTCTCCCCCCTCGTTCCTCCTATCCCTCCGCCTTCTCACTTTCCTATTTATCCAGGCGTCCTAGTCCCGAATCCTCTTCGTGACAATAAAATAATTGACTATAAGCGAATACATATGTATATAGCTATCACTTACTATTTAATATTATATATTATTCAACTTTTTATAAAATAATTTGTTTATTTCTTTTAAACATACATTTTTAGTTAAAATAATATATTCTATTAAAATAAATTTTACTTAATGAAGTTCAAAAACATAAATAATACTGGATATGCGACAATGAAAAATAAAGTATATTAGTATATAAAGCTGTTATTTAATTATTAAGCACGGTATGAAATCTATAATAACTTTGATATATAGTTAAAACCTAATAGTTTGTAGAAATAACTTTATAATTAATCATTATTTAACAAGTGCAATACTTATACTTAATCCTTTTGAAATATACTACAAATATTTTGTACTATAATAATTTTAATATAATTAGAAGTTTACATTGTAATTTTATTAGTTTCTTCCTTTCCTTGTAAACTATTTTATTAAATTTAAATAATCAATAATAGTTTTAAAAGACTATTTTTCCTCATAAGAATAGTAGTATGATGTTAAAGTTACAATAAATCACATTCATATTACATATTAGTATAATGTTTTATGTTCTATATACTCATTAATTACAAGTTTCTATTCATAGTATTAATATAATATTATCTTGAAATTTTAAATAGTAAATTTTGAAAGAAAATTATTTATTGACTTATTTTGTGGATTCTTATTATTATGAAAAGTAAACTTTATTAATCATTTTGTAGTAAATATATTACATATTTTCAAGTTAATATATAATTAAAATTTATATTTTATCATATAAAATTAATTATAATGTGTTACTTATCAATATAGATTCATAATTGTGTACTTTATTCCAAGTCTATTCCTTTCATTATTCTGCCTACCAAACAAAAGAAACATCAAATTCCAAGTATTCATATCATAGCAACCAAATAAGATCATATTCTATTCTTAGAATTTCATTCCAGTAATCTTATTCTAGGAATTAACATTCCAATAACCAAACAACCATAGATAGCCAAGTATTACCATTTTAATATTATAAATACTTGTTAGTGTGGTTATAAGAGGTAAAAGATAAGTATATTTATATTAAAATATGAGGTATGGTAATCATTTTTAAAATAATTTATAATTTATGATGTTACCACTAAGTCGATAACTTTTTAGGATTTGTGGTTAGGGTTGTTAGAACCTAAACCCTCAACTAGAAACTGTCATACTCCCACATATTCAAAATATCTGTCATATTATAGATGAATCTGGACTTATTCATCTCTAAAATGATAGATATTCTAAATAAGAGGGAGTATATCTTTTTCCTTTGACTATTCTTATCGAATCATTGTGTATAATACTCTCTCATGTTCAAAATATCAGTTACTAGAGCTTAATTGATAAAAAAATTTGAAGGTTATAGTCGTTTGGAAATGATAAACTGAGTTGTTGAATTCGATTTTATGTATTGTTAACCTTGGTTTTTACGTATCCATGTGTGACACCCCTAATCCTAAACCTGTACTAGCGTCGTAAGTCGTAGCATAAATAATATAAGTTCGTAGCGGAAATAAAGCTAACTATCCTTGGTGTTACACGCCGTTACTCACTCTTGTGAGCAACAAGGCACCCTCACTCTATCCATCCACATCAACTACTTAACGCTGTGATGAACAGATACTGAGCACTCTAATTATTACAGACCAAATCCAAACTAGATGGGCAACTAAACGAAATACAACAATCTCCAAAATATAGTACATAACAAAACTACAAAGTGTTTATTAAAACACAGCAGCTACCCTGTTCCCCGCACTCAGGCTCGTATCTTCTTCAGTGACCTGAAATGTTTGGCCCATTGAAGGGCTCAGCAATCGAAATGCTGGTATGTTAAATGTAGTCCTAAGTCATCTAGATTCCTTAAGTCGTTTTAGCCATCTTGATATTAGATTCATTACAAGATAATCCGGTTTACAGGAATAACAGTAATACTTTTGACATTGAACAATCACATAACAAATCACCTGCAAACATTAGTGCATAATATACACAACAACCAATAATCAACACCAACAATCCACCAATCACCAAACCAGGTAATCATATTTAAAACAACTGTTCTTGTTAGTAGGTCACATAACCCTTATCCTTTTTAAACCAACCACTTAACTTTCCCAATTAATTTTTACCTCAGGCGTCATGTCAAGACAACCCTTAATAATCTTTGATAATGGACAGTGTGTCCCCTGGGTTCCAAAAGAACCGTTACCAGCTGACCTTATGGCCCTGGATAATATTTGACCGATCCGGTCGAACCTGTGCACCAACGGTAGTGCCTTCCGCCATCCCCGAATGTGGCTGATGGATTTCCTTTGAGTGACTCCCCATTGAAGTCTCTCGTAGTGATCACAATGCGCAACCAGAAAGTCGAAACAATCCGGATTCCTCTCTTTACAAGTTAGCCCCTTTTGTCAGTGGTACAATAACCAATATTTGAATTAAGACCTTAATAGCTGACCTTTGTTAGGTTCAATAATACCTAAAGGTCAGTTAGTCTTTTTCCCAGTTTAGATGTATAAACTTCCAGTCATAAGACGTTCGCGTATGAAATACAACGCAACAGTTTGAGCAATACAGTATACAATATCATATACATAAAATCACATATATCGCTCTTGACAATTAAACATATAATGTCTGGACCTCACGATAATACTTAGGACATTTAGACCACACAATTAACATACCGTTCACCGGGGTAACCGCTAGCTTGACAATGCACGCTCTAGTAATTCTTTCACGTACGCTGTTATTTATACATACAATAACGTGTATTATTAATATGACCGTTCACTAAATATTACACTACAGTCACTGTAGAGTTTATTCTCGTTGTATACTAACTCTGTATGTTATTTACTTTCCCCGGTTATTTTAACAGCGGTTCTAGATAACCTAACAATTCATTATTTTATGTGAAGTTCACATGTGATAATGAATTACCATTATACGGTATACCCTTATCTCATTAATTATATACTCATAATTATTCCCACTTATCATTTATATCATATCACTTAGTTATTTATGTTATAACCATCTTTATTTTATAAACTTTATATTATATTCCTTAATATACCATAATACATTATATTACTTAATCTTAATTCCTTTCTTTATTACATTACAAAACCACCATAATAATTCGGTATTTATATCTTGTGCCCAACAACTTTTATAAATTATCAAATAACCATTTAACTTTTATAATTTACCAATTAACCATATCAACTTTCAGAAATTACAATTTGTACCCACTAATTTTCGCAAATCATCATAATCACCTATAGTTTCGGTTTTAATAATTAGTTTTCCTTAATTTACAATTTAACCTCAAAACTTTATATAAGTTACAAATTAATTCATAAACTATAGTTTTAATATTTAATCCTTCTTAATTACCGAAATGACACTTATATTTTTACAATTTACATTTCCGCCCCTATTCAATTTTGGTTTCCACATATATATTTTTATAAATTACATTTTCACCCTTAAACTTTTATAAACTTGATATTTTATGTCATAAATCATTTTAACCCAAAGTTTTTGGTCAACACTTTGACCAAGACCTAATTTCATGATTAATACTTCAATATACCCATAAAATCATTATATATTTTCGGTTACATCCCATACCTCCCAATAATCACAAAATAGTCCCAAAACTTTATTAAATGTTATTCTTCACACTTAAACACTTATTTAAATTTACCAAAATTCATAATATTAATTTCTACCTTATATTATACTATAAATATACCAAGTGACCCCTTTAATTCTCGGCAATTAATTTAAAACCCCCAAACTTTTCAAAATTTGTATTTTAGCCACATCATTTATTAAACTATCCATTTAAATACTTGTAGCTATTTTTAATGTTCCCAAAATTTATAAAATAAGTAAATACACTTATATATATATTTCAAAATTCACCAAATCTCTTGTATTGCTCTCGGCCACAATTTAATTCTTACCATATGGTTTTAAACTTGTTTTATACCTTATAATAAATACTTATAAATGTATATAAGCCATATAACACTTCTAAAAATTGTGCTAATGACTTAGAATGATTATAAACTCAAAATAGAACATTTTATTCCTAGACCATTCGGTTTATTTATATGTGTAACATAATTAATTTTTGTGTCACAATTTTATACCTTAAGGTAATATTCTTACCTTATATGTTATAAATTATTTTTTTTGATACTTTAACTAAATATTTTCGGCCTTAATATTAACATGGCCTAAACATGATTTTTATATCAAAGTTTGAAGTTAAAATCAAACTTAAACTTAATAACCTTATTTATGTAAACTTACCCTTAAATCAAGACAATCCTTGTACTTGATTTTTCCTTGAATTCCAAGCTCCTCAAATGCTATATTGATGTAGAGAATTCGGCCACCTTATATATATTTAGGAGATCTATTTGTTAGACTCCTAACAAGGATTTATAAATAATATTTGAAGTAATTTTACAAGAGTTTACCTTAGGAATTTAACAAGGTATTTTTGATACACCTTGGGATGATTGTAGATCCAAGTTTCCTTCATGAAATAATGAAGAGAATATGGGTTTAGAAGGTTAAAATTTTGAAAATTGCCCAAGGAATTTTCTTAAGATTTTCAACATGAAAATATACCTTAACTTGATCTTGTTGTTCCTTTTGTTGTTGTTGAATTTAGGAACCTCCTTGGAACACCTATGGTTGGCGAAAATTGTAGAGGTTGCTAGGATGATTTCTTGCTTCAAGACTTGATAGAACTAACTAGGAAATTACATTAAAATGGTGTTAGGAACTAGTACACCATTAATGGAGTTTATTAGCACTTAGGAATTAACTTAGGAAATGAAGAAAAGAGAGAGCAAGAGATGGAGAACTTACCATTCGGTTATGTGGTAAGGAAGTGAATGGACATTCACGTTTGTATTAAGGCAAGAACAAGGCAGAATAACAATGGGAATTATTGGTGTGACATATGTGATTATTTTATGTCTTTGATTTGTTTAATTTGACTTGAAAAATCTGATTACAATTGTCTTCCATAACTACTTGTTCTTACGGTAATGGTGAGGGCATTAGTGGTTTGCTCACTAAGCCTAGGTTGTAGGTAATTAATTAAGACCATTATCTAGCATTAATTGAGCTTAGTTACTGAACCTAACCTTTTCTTACTTGCAGATGATCGGCATGGTGGAAGTATACAGCTCCACTTCTTTTAGGCTCACGGCTAAATGAGGTGTTAAAAGGCTAATTAAGTTTTGTAAATTGTAGACAACTTGATAATGTTAGTTAGGTATTTGTCTCCATTAGACTTAATTATGCAGCACCCAGCCTAATGCCCTGTCCATTATCGGCAATCATTTGCCCAAATACCAACTTGATTTATTTGTTTATTGAGTAGTACATAAGTGTGACTAGATTAACATATTAATGTCATTATTTTTAGTTAAGATAATCTTTGTGATTTTCTTGCAGGTCCACCATGGGTGAGGGCTCCAATTTACTTCCATGTTGATACCTTATCAAATAACATAGGTAGGAATGAGTCATCATATCACATGACATATTTTTGAAGCAAAACTAGCCAAAAATTGACTATAAATCTCGCCCAAATTGGTGGTCAGATGGGACTTATTTTTCATTTGATTTTTATTACACTATATTGTACTAAGACCATACTAATATGTGTAATAGGTTCCAGCATTTAATTGGTACATTTTTATTATGGTAAAAGGTGAAAGTTTTAAGGTAAAAAATGCTGATTTTAGGTACCTTTTTGACCTAAAAATCTCCCCCTCTTGTACTATGCATTTAGTACTGCCATTAATTGATTTAGACGGTCATTTTATCCACTTTTAATTTTATCAACTCGTGGATCCTCAAAAACTTCAAGGCAATTGCGTAAAACACATTTTCGTGACACCCGAAGGTGCGTTTTTGTGCTTTAAGGATTTTCTGGAAAATAAGTAGTCGCTATGTGTTCCAAGTGTTTATTGACATTGTTTAGTCAATAATAATATGTTAAGGTGTTACATTGAGTTATATGGGGTTATATCAACTCAGAACACAATTCCCGGACTAACTGGGCAAAAAGGAGCGCTAAGAAATTCTTCCGAGTATTTTGTCTTTAACTGAGAATTTATCTTGAGAACTTCATCTTAAATGTTCATTAAGGTACTATTATTCATTTAGAATGAGGTGTAATGCTTTACTTTATTTAATAAGGTATTTCCGGGACTTTCGGGCCTTAAGGGGCCTTTAAGGGAATTCCCGGGCATTTCGTATTTTTTACTCAGTTATAACTGAGTACTTGTGTTTCAAAGGTCATATAATGATCCTTGGTTAACTTTATATGAGTTCTATTGCTTATATAACTTGGTTAGCTTAAGGTCAGGCTTTAACGCTCGTTTTTGACCTTAAGGAGTTTAGGTGCGTTTTAACGCCCAAGTGTTCATATACTTTTATTAGGGTTTGATAATCCCATAAATAATACTTATTTATTATTATTTAATTATTTAAAGATTAGGGGTATTTCAGTCTACCCCCCTTAAAAGGACTTCGTCCCGAAGTCATAACTTATACTTGTTCATCCTATGGAATCAAGTTCCTCATATCTACTCCTTGTATAATTATTATTCCTGGGTGTCAATAATATATTGACAAATCTACGTTCCATCTGTAATCTAAGTTTATGCATTTCATACAAACATGTTCTTACTCATGATAATCAATGTAATCACAGCATAGATATCTTGATAAATACTGTAAAGCAAATAAGTATACTCTTTAATTAATCATCCCAGTGTTACATAGAACACACCCAATATCCATACAAATGTACACAACCATAACCATCCAAACAACTGCACACATGCGCAAGAAACAACCACAAACAACCAAGTATTAAACCAGTTTAGACTACAGATATGCAAGTCGCATGTGGTGCTCTACCCCCCTTAAAAAGGGTTACGCCCACGTACCCCCACAAGTATACACGCAACTAAGAGAAAAGTGCTGGATACTTGTCTCGCATGGAGTCTTCTAACTCCCATGTTGCCTCCTCAATGTCGTGGTTTGACCACAAAACCTTAACCATTCTAATGGTCATGTTCCTGGTCTCCCTAGTCTTGGAGTCTAAAATGCGTATTGGGGTCTCCTCATATCTGAGTGTAGGATTTAGCTCGAGTGTCTTGGGCTCTAAGATATGCGATGGGTGAGGTACATACTGCTTAAGCTGTGAAATGTGAAATACATTGTGCACTCTCCCAAGCTCAATAGGTAAATCTAACCTGTAAGCTAATGGGCCCACTCGCTCCGTAATCAAGTATGGTCCTACATACTTTGGGCTAAGTTTACCCTTCTGCCCAAACCTAAAAACTCCCTTCATAGGCGAAACTCTAAGGAAGACTCGATCGCCTACTGCGAACTCGAGGTCTCTCCTACGGACATCAGCATATGATTTATGTCTGTCCTGGGCTATCTTCATGTTTTTACGTATCTGTACAATATCTTCTTTCATCTGGTCTAATACTCTGGCTCTAAGATGATATTCTCACTGGGCTCATCCCAACATAGTGGTGTCCTGCATGGTCTATCGTACAATGCCTGAAATGGTGGCATCTGAATGGATGCATGATAGCTGTTGTTGTAGGCAAACTCAATCGGATGTAGTCGATCTATCCAGCTTTCCTGGAAGTCTAAGGCACAAGCTCTGAGCATGTCCTCCAATGTTTGAATCGTTCTTTCACTCTGGCCATCTGTCTGTGGATGAAAGGTTGTACTTAGCTTCAGCTTCGTACCCAATGCCTCCTGAACCTGCTGCCAGAATCTGGAAACAAATCTAGAATCTCTATCTGAAACAATAGATTTCGGTATGCCGTGGTGTCTAATGATCTCTCTCTGGAAAATATCTGCCAGTTTGGGAACTTTCCATGTGTCCTTGATCGGAATGAACTTAGCTACCTTTGTCAGTCTGTCGACGATAACCCATATCATGTTAGCACCTCCTCTAGTCGGTGGAAGACCTACTACAAAATCCATGGATATATCCTCGAACTTCCAATATGGAATGGGCATCGGCTGTACTAACCCGTCCGGTCTCCGGTGCTCAAATTTCACTTTCTGACACGTCATACATCTGGCCACAAACTCTGCAACATCTTTCTTCATACCACTCCACCAGAAATGTAGTTTCAGATCCTTGTACATCTTAGATGACCCTAGGTGTACTGATAATGATGAGCAATGAGCTTCCTGTAGTATCTTTTCCTTCAAGTCTGGGCTGGACTCTGGAATGCACAACCGACCATTCAGTCTAATTAACCCATCTTCACTAAGTACAAAGTCATATTTCTGCCTCTCAAAGATACCATCAGTCAACTGCTGTCTGATAGTCTTCATGTACTGGTCGTTAGCCTGAGCACAACGTACCTCCTCGATGAGGTCGTTGTCTCCTGTCATGGCAAATAAGGAATAAGCTCTACGGCTCAGGGCGTCAGCAACTACGTTTGCCTTACCCTCTTTGTACCTGAGGTCGATGTCGTAGTCCTTCAGAAACTCGACCCATCGCCTCTGTCTCATGTTCAGCTCCTTCTCTGTGAATAAATGTTGAAGGCTCTTATGATCTGAATAAACTGTCACTGTCACTCCATATAAGTAGTGTCACCAGATCTTTAGTGCAAAAACAACTGCTCCCAATTCCAAATCGTGAGTCGGGTAGTTCTCTTCATGTTTCTCAACTGTCGTGATGCATAAGCAACAACTTTTCCATTTGCATAAGTACACAACCTATCTCTGTTGCTGAGGGTCGCATATAAACTTCAAATCCGTCGGTCCCCTTTGGAATGGTGAGTATTGGTGCCGACGTCAATAGGTCATTCAGTGTCTGAAAGGAACGCTCACAATCTTCAGTCCATACAAATGGAGAATCTTTCTTCATCAGGTTCATCATTGGTTTCGCTAGTTTGGAGAAGTCTTGTACAAATCTTCTGTAGTAACCAGCTAATCCCAAGAAACTACGGATATCTGTCACTGTCTTCGGTCTCGGCCAAGTCCTAACTGCCTCAATCTTCGCGGGGTCTATAGATATTCCGCTGGCTGATATTACATGCCCTAGAAAGGATACACTGTCTAACCAGAAATCACATTTTGAAAGCTTGGCATACAATTGATTTTCCCTCATGGTCTGCAAAACTTGCCTCAGATGCACCTCGTGCTCGTCCTTAGTCTTAGAATATACTAGAATGTCGTCGATGAACACCACCACTGATAAGTATAACTTCTCCCTGAACAATCGGTTCATGAGATCCATGAATATGGCTGGGGCATTCGACAATCCAAATGGCATAACTGTGAACTCGTAGTGTCCGTAGCGCGTTCTGAATGCTGTCTTCTCTATGTCTTCATCAGCTATCCGTATCTGGTGGTATCCTGATCTCAGATCAATCTTCGAGAAAACTGTAGCGCCTCTTAACTGGTCAAATAGGTCATCAATCCGTGGTAACGGGTACTTGTTTTTCACTGTGACTGCAATCAGCTCCCTGTAGTCAATGCATAGTCGCATGCTACCATCCTTCTTTTTCACAATCAAAACTAGTGCTCCCCATGGTGATGCACTCGGTCTGATGTAGCCTTTGTCAAGCAAATCTTCTAACTGAATCTTCAGCTCTTTCATTTCTGCTGGTGCCATTCTGTAAGGTGCTTTAGCAATAGGCCCTGTGCCTGGTAATAAGTCGATGGAGAACTCCACTTCTCTCTTGGGTGGCATCCCTGGTAGCTCCTCAGGAAATAGATCAGGAAAGTCTGAAACAACTGGTATGTCTGTCTGTGTTTTCTCTTCTTGTCTCAAGTCCTGGACATAACACAAATAGACTGGCTGTCCCTTCTTCATCTTCTTCACCAATGTGATAGCAGATACTAGCTTGAAAGTAGGTTCTTTTGGAATACTACGATATGAAACCGTCTTGCCCTTCGGGCTCTTCAGTAGTAATCTATGCTCTGCGCAATGTAGTCGTCCCTTGTACTTCTGCAGCCAATCCATACCCATGATGATATCGAATCCTAAATTGTCCTGCTCAATTAAGTCTGCATGAAACTCTTCATCCATGATGTTAATCTGAACTCCCTTGTGTAGTTTCGTGCACCTCACTCTTTCCTTTGTCGGTAATGTGACTAAGAAATCTGAGAGAGGCTCAGGGTTTGTCTCTAACTTCCTTGCTGATGTAGAAGATATAAAGGAGTGAGACGCTCCTGAATCGAACAGTATTGATGCACTCACGCCATTTACTGTAAAGGTTCCCATGATAACATTCCCCTTATCCTTGGCCTCGGTCTTGTCCAACACATTCAGCACGGCTCCTCCATTAGACTCGAGGCCTGGGGTTAACAATTCATAAGATAGTGCATGTCTCAAAATAGTAAAATGCCATTCATTAATCTAGTGATTCTCATATACAAGCTTCATAATTACATCAATACTGCCTAAATGTCAAATTTAACCGTCCATGTTTTAAATGGGTAGTGTTTACTAAGGTTGACGGGGCTGTGTTCAACTTAATGCTCTAGATCCCATGGTAAACTAGTCTTGATTCTCCACCAGATATCAATACATTTCCTGACCTCAAAATGATCTTTTCCGCCTTATCCATCCTTTTCTGATCACCGTATAAAAACTCGGCATCGTCTCCTATTGTAACACCCCTACTATTAATACAATGCTTACCGCCCAATCTCCTTACACATCAGATACACGCAGTGGATACATACTTACATACAGTGGGTGATACAATGCCGTTAGTCACCCACGTGACTAACAAGGCTACTACTTCTACATACAGTATCGGTCTGATGGACCGGAATCCCGAGTACTACACATCTACAACACATACTCCATTCATCAAACGAATACTACAATATTCCATTCAATACTTTACTCCTTCGTAAACCATACAATACAAGATACATAACCGAATTTACTAGGTTCCCAATACAAATACAATGCTTCTTCCAAGTTCATATGTACTCATTAAGAGTCTAACCACTACCCCTTCCTCACAACTACTTACTTTCTAAGTACAAGGGTGTGCTAATTAGTACACCTCTACATTCTACTACTACTATCCAAATGTAGTCACCGGTCTCGTGCCTTGACCACATCCTCTTCGGGTACCTGCACACTAAAAACGTTCCCCCGAGGGGGTCAGCTTTCACTGAGCATGATAACCGCATACCCCGCGTACTAGTGAGGGTATGCCGACCACTTGGTCGAATACATGCGGTTCATTTTCATTCAAACATACATGCATACATGCTCTTATACACCATACAATAATACTCACGCAAGGCATACATACATACACTTCATTATATACAAGGAATACAATGTAACCATCCAATACATACTTACCTTCTTCCGAATGCACATACTCATTTCATACACAATATACAATGCTTGTTAGCTTCATCGGTCCACCCGGGTTAATCGGGTAGAGATTACTCTTTTACTCGTTACTTCATACATACGCATACATACTCATACTCATACTCATACTCATACATACTTACTTACTTACTCTTACTCATGTTAAGTCGTCGGGACCTCCGGCCCGGGGACTACACGGTCCCACCACCGGGATTTACTTGGTTCACTAATCCAGGATGCTACCCACTTAAGGGATTTGGGCCGTGGACCAGCTTACGAACCAGGATTCGGATCCAACCTCTTGTGTCTCCTCATCCTCACGCGTGGCCGAAACTATATCGGACTTCTACTCATTCCAATTTATTCCTTACTTAAGTTAGGAGTTAGGTAGTTAGAAATTTAGTAGAAGTCATTCATTCAAGCCACATATATAATACATTGCTCAAATACACATCCGTACCAAATACAATACAATATATAAGTACATCACAAGATACAAATACACATCATCATCATTCATGTATTTCATGAATTATACAAACTATTGTTCAAGATGAATATCGAGAACAATGTAAACAAGCACAAGTAAGTGCAATATAGTCCGATTCGTGCATTTATCTTATTAGGTGGTCAAATAAGCACACAAATCGGGGTAACCAGATTAGGATACAGGGCATGAAGAAATCATACCTTTTTACCGGAATTTACTTTACCGGGTGTTCCCTTGTCCCTTTGGTTCACTCTTGTTCCTCGATCCTTATTCTCGAACCAATGACTACATGTCAAATGATTCAATTAATACTAAGCATTACAATACATACATAGCTACTACTCCCGTACTTACCCAGTTATCCCGTTATTTCGGTATAACTTAATGTTCTTTATATTCACAACTTTCTTACCTTCTTTACTTTAGCATTAATGCCTTACTCATTCACATATATATGTATGTATATATATGTGTATATATATATATATGTATGTATTTATATATATCTGTGTATATATTATATATATATTATTATTTATGTATTTACATATATTTATCTAATTAATTTTTTTTTATAAAGACCGACCGACCCACTCTGGGTAGATCGGCTGCAGAGAGTACCCGGGTTACAGAATTCGGCCCGACCGACCCAGTCTGGGGTAGGTCGCCTGGGTAGGTCGGCTGCAGAACCCCTTTTAATTATCTACTTGAATTCCAAATTCAGCTCAATTCTCACCCAATCTTTTCCTACTCATTTCCACATGTTTACTACATGTTTAAACACTAATTAAATCCTCTAATTCACCTTAGTTCATTGATGAGTGTGAGATATGAATGGATTTGGTGGTCTTTAATGCCTAATTTGTGTACATGCATCAACAATATTCCACACTTATCTTACGTTTTCCTTTGGTTTGTTGTTTGTTAAGGCTTGATACCCTTTTTCTATGTTAAATGCAGAGAAAAGCCAAGAAACACTAGATTAACTCACAAGGGAGATAATGCAACAAACGGGGGTCGAATCGGAGTCAAGATAAAGAATTTGGAGGATTTTGAAGGTATGTCCGAGCTTGTGTCTGAACTTCCAAGCTCGGACATGAGTCGAGGATTTGTGTGCTGTGACTGATGAGATGTCCGAACTTCGGTCCGGACATCGAAGTTCGGACATGATTCGAGATTCTCAACAAGGAAAGACGAAGGACTGACTTACGGTGCATGTCCGAACTTGTGTCCGAACATCCAAGTTCGAACACAAGTCGAGACTTCTGGGATTGGAGCGCTCAAAGCATTGTGTCCGAACATTGAAGTCCGGACCAATGTTCGGACAGGACGAAAAATTCAGCATAAACTCGGCGTTTTGAAGGGAAAAAGGGAGAGAAAAAGTCTATTTAACTGACCTAATCAGGGGAGAAAGGGATTCATTCATCATCGATAATTACAACACACACTCTCACGCTGATAAACGAGGTTCTCTCCATTCATCCACGCCAATTGCATCAGTTCACCTCCATCCACATTCACCAAGCATATCATCGTCATTCTGGAGGAGCATCGACAGAAGGAAGTGCGACCATCATCTTCAACCTTGCGCTTGCAGCCATCGAATTCTGGATAGTCGTTCAACAGAAGGGTTTTTCTTCCTTTAGATGATTTCTATGTTGATTGTATTTATCTGTTTCTTTGCAATGTCTGGCTAGTAGGGATTTAACTCTGGGATAGGGTTTGTTCAAGATGGATTCAATGTAGTTAAAGATTCTGCAATTTGATTATGAGGCTGTAACGGATTGTTTTTAGGTTAATGATTATCAATTTTCTTCTCTATTAATTTCGCGAGTTATAGAGTTGTTCTGCGAAACCTATTAAGATCAGACAAGGTGATTAATAGGGAGTTCGAATTAACCTGGGAATTTGGGGGAGGATTAGTCGGATAGATAATCTTTCCTACAAACGCTAACAATTCTTTGTGCTTATTCCACCTATATGTGTTTTGCCAACTGCTAGATTAGAGTTGACACGTTCTGATAGGTGAGCTCTTCAATGAACTAGGACTTAGCATTGAAGAGATAGAAAGAATTGGCCTTTTCGTTTCTCATAATTAAATTGTAGGAGTTACTAGATTCAACCAGAAAAGAACAACCCGAACCCGGAGTTCCACTCATATTATCAAACTCATCATTCATTTTTACCGATTGCTTATTTCAATTCTGATTTGCATTTATTCGATTCAGTTTCAAAAACAATTCACAACCCCCTGAGTTTCCAGTTTTCTTAGGATTTAGGATAGGACTTAGGCTTATTTATTCAAGCCCCATGGTTCGATACTCGGTTGCGTAACTTTCTATTCTATAGTGACCGGGATTTTTGCAACCCGACACACTTTTTGATTTATTATTTTCTAGATTAATTTGTTTAGTTCTAGTATATCAATTTTCCTATTTGCATTCATCCATCAAATTCATTTTTCACTTCTAAATCAACTTACACAATTTTTCTCACTTCTTCTTCAACACATGCAACAGTTTTTGTTGCTCTCTTGCTACAGATTTTTAAACCAACTTCTACCATCCAATACTTCCTCTACCAATGCCACTCCTAGCATTATAATTGCATCATCTTACCATCCTACTTCCATCTCATTACCTAGCTCTTCTCCAAATCTGTTTCAAGGTATCAAACTACTCACCATAAGTTCTCTAAATACACTTAATTCCTTCTAGTTTCTTCAATGTGTTTTAACACTTCTTGCTACAACTTTTACACTCTTTTATTCACATGCTACTACTACCATTCCATAGTTACTAATCATCTCTACTAACTCCAATACACACCTTGGTTCTCCCACTCACCAAGTCATCCATAAATGCACATATTCCCACCAACTAAACAGCTCACATTAAAATCTGTTACAAGGACATGCTTTTACCTAGTTTTCTAGTTTCTTAAGTGTTCTAGTTCTAGGTAAATTTTGACATAACCTCCCCTAAAATCTTGCATTCTCACCACATCATTTACTCACATTTTGTTACCCAATTCACCTGTTTTCAACAATCATAGATATACAAAGCTCCCATACACAAATACCAACATTAAGCACTCTTAAAAAAAAAAATTCCTGCACACTACATTCAATTCCCACCTAGTTGTGATAGTTTTTAATTGTCTTTCAAGCTTCCATAATAGTTTGGTTCTTCCTCCCCATTACGCTACTACTCATTACTCTTTTCCATATACATTCAAAGGCTACTAAAATCTGTTACATAATATATTTACAAGACTACAAATGTGAACATCATTTACCTTGTTCTTCCTCTTGTTTTCTTTCTTCTTCTTTCTTCTTCCCTCTTCTTTTCTTTTCCTTTTTTCCCAACAGCTATGAAGATTCAAGCTCTATACTACAACCCATTACACACCACCATTCAATTCTAATAGCCCTAGATTATATTAAAGCTTTCATGCATATTTTAGGGTTTAGAATTTTCATTACCTTGCAAGGGTGTAAGTGGAGCTTGGAGTGGCTCAAGAACAAGATTCTAACTCCACCAACAATGCCAAAATCGGCTAGAATACAAAGGAGCAAACAAGGGTTTAGCTTTAAATCTCGTTTTGCCCACAAGGGCTAGAAAAGTATGAGATTTTAAGAAGATTTTTACCTCAAAATAACAAGGAGAAGGAGGTGGTTCCAATGGTGGTCTTGAAGCTCCAAATGCTACACACCCATGGAGATGAAAGTTCTTGTTTTCGAATTTTGAAAGGAGGGATATGTTCTCCTTGGTGAGGGGATTCCAATGGTATAATTTTTGTAATTTTTGATGGAGGTTTAATGGGTTAACAAGAGGAGAGAAGTGAGTGGCTATTTTGGCTTCTCAAAATCGCCATTAGAGGTTCCAAGGAAGAAGAAGAAAAATCAGAGAGGGGAAGGGGAGTGCTGTTACGTGAGTGAAGAGGATGAGAGTAGGAGAGAGTGAGTGAGTGAGTAAAGTAGTTACTTTTTGATTTTTATTTGTTTTGTCCATTTGCACATAAGAAGAGAAGTAAGGGGTGTGAGTGGGGCATCAAAATCGGACACACACACAGCCCATATGGGTTTGTAAAATTTTATTTACAATATTGGGCACATTAGTTTGAGTTATTTATGTTTCTACCCCACAACTTCCCGTTTTTGACAGTTTTTACTATTTTCTCGTTTTATTGATTTTATTGGTTCTAAAGCTTCACTAATATTTATTAATGACTATTTAGTTGACCAAAATCGTTACGAGTCTAATTGACCCGCTTAAAGTCATGTTTTCCGGGTTTCTCGAAAAACATGCTCTAAAGCTCTATTAGCGTTTTAATTCATTATTTGGATCTGTTTTCTTCGGGAGTTGTTCCCATATCTTATTTAGGCCTTATTAAGCCTTAAAAATCCATATAATATGCTAACCGAGGTCTCATACCTCCTATGGTTATTTAACGCTTATTTAGCGTTTTCCACTTTTTAAGCGTTTCTTTATTTCTTTTGGATTTATTTTTCCTTACCAATCTTAATTAGGTACCATTAGGCCCTTAAATACGTATTAGATTAATTTTAATCCCTATATTTAAGTTCGGGGTATTTCAATCTACCCCCCTTAAGAACTTTGTCCTCAAAGTTGTTCGAGGTTATGGGATTACTATACTTGCTCCTTGATACTTGTCTAGTGCCAAAGTCATACATCCTTCCTCCTTACCATTCCCAATCTATTCCTCAGGGTTCCTACATACCATACCATACCAATATACAATAGTTACTCCAATCCGCACTACTACTAACTATCCGCTTCCTCATTACAAAGTTCATACATACATACAGTGCAAAGCTATCCCCGAAGAGATGCAATACACATACAATCCCGCAGACACTTCGGTCATCTCGACACAGGACTCCTCTATGTCCCACTGCCTTTGGAATAATACAACATACTACATTACTATCTTCTTCGGTACACACTTCTAGCAGATCCTCATTCTCCATACTAAAGGAAATTCTTTCACCACTACCAATTAAAAATTTTCTAAAACACACAACTTCAAATTCCAATTTATATTCATTACTTCTATCCTATGTGACTCTTGTGACCACTTAAGGGGAGCTTCAAGAATCGTTCGACCCTGATGTGATCAGCATCAGTGTTGAACTATCTTTCCACCCCAATTTGTGTTCGGTTTCCCTCGATCTGATCAGGATCAAGTTCGACTTCCCACATCAGTTTCAAACAAACAGATAGTTTGATTATTTCAATTTTCTATCTTTTTACTCTTCCTAGTCATGATTACAAATTCCCACATCTCCAAAGGATGGAATTCAGTCCATCGATCATCCTCGCTCTACTTCCAAATATTTGCTTCAAGATTCAATACCTAAATACTCATTTCATCGACTGTTACTACTTCCATTCACTACTCTCCTTCATCTCACATATTCTAGCTAAGGACTACAGTACTTATGAAATTCAATTGTCCTCGATTTGCTTCCAATCACATACTTACGAATACACTACTCTTGGCTGCATTCCTCTACTACTCTTAATCTATTCGTACTACTTCTTTAAGGGTTACAATACTTGTGGAGCTCCGTCCACTACTCATTACTCTTCTTTTCTAATATTCTTACACTGGGTTACAAGATGGGTATATTCGCCCTATGGTATTTGCATGTCTAATGCTTAGTTACCACAATTTCACTATGAATGGATACGTATGTTTATATAACGTAAGTGCCACTCATCGAATCGATTATCATTTGTGTTATGCACATTATAGTTTTATGTGTTTTATTTATAAAACTTGCATTAAGCGATTTTTCGCTCTACCCCCCTTAAAAGGGATTACGCCCACGTAATCTCCCATATGTTAATATTGAACATCGGTTTACTAAGTTCGGGCATTTTGAAGCATTTTAGCTTCATTACGGTTCATTATATAATGTAATTTGGTCCAAGGGTCTTAACCATACCAATGGTTCAGTCCTTGTACCAATAATTCCTATATGAGTTTATTTAACTCATAATTAATTTGGTTTTAGCCTATTAGGCTTTAAGGCATTAATAGCCAATCTCGCATACTTACTGGGTGTATTACATTAGTGTCCACTAGCTTCTGCTGTGCGACCCTGATAATAGTAGTGCTTAATTCACTCTTTGGTTATTATAGATGTGTTACTCATCGCCTTTCTATCCCTTTATTGCGGGAATAAGGTTTACAAACAAGTGTGGTATTCTTTTACCGCCTTTGAACTCAACGAGTTTAGATTATAACCAGCTTCCTGGTAATCTATTATACATACTATCCGTACTCTCACGATTATTCGCTAAGTTCTTCCAACTTATTGTTGGGCGAGGCTAAGCCACTATTTAGTTATAGTGCTTCCTCTGTTGTCAATAGCTTCTGGATTACACCAGTTCTTCTGGTTCAGTACAAGTGTTCTTTACTTGTATGACCTTGCATTGATATGCGTCGGTCCTAGTGACTTTCTTAAGTCTCCTTTCACCTTTTATTCCAATGGAATTCACATCTTGTGATTGCTAGTGTGTTTTACACTCTTCGTGCTTCTTTGGCCTTAGGCCATGTTTGTTGGTGAAAAGAAGGGTTTACTACGGTTTACATTCTCTATATCCCTAGCCATCCCATTAGATCATTAGCTGCACAAGTGCAATACCAAAACACTCAGTCATACAAAGTGCAGAGGCGTAAACGCTTGACAGTAAGTCACTTATGTGATAGGAAATAATATTTATGCCTGTCATCTCGTACTTATACTCCGTGTCATTATCTGCTACTTCCTCATATCGGTCGCTTGTTGTGCACCGTATTCTTACTCATTACTCATTGCCATTGTCATTGGCACCATTCGCTTATGGTATGCATACCCTGGGGTTTCCAATGTTCGTGTGTATGACGGTTGTTGTAGCATACCGTAATACTATTATCTTCCCATTGTGGGGATGTTTTATTTCAGTTTAGGTTTCATGTGTAGGTTGGCTTACCTCACATTATTTTCATCATTTATGATACCATTTACCAATTATCTTGGTTGACCAAGGATAAGGTAATTTATCGGGTTATAAGCTCTCTTGAGCGTTGGTCATTCTTGGTGTGCAATGTGCACTCTCATTGATTGTTTTTGACAATCACTGTCTTCCCGTGCTGAGCGTTGGTTATAGGCTCCAGCTGTGTAGTTCTACTAGTATGTGCATCACCGGGACATCCCAAGAAACTTCAAGGGTTTTCTGGTCCCGTTCTCCAATTGGAGAGTACTCTGTCATTGGTAAATGAACGTTCTTGTTGAGAGGCTTGTTTCCACTCATAGGTCTCATGACGAGGTTCACACATGCTTAGGTGCATATGGGGTATGCTTACTCCTTTACGTCGTAATGGTTTGGAAATCTCATTTCCTTATTCCATCGTCCCTCGGCAATATCTATTGCGTAGGCTTTATTGTTATAGTAGATGGAAGCCTTTCCTAAGGGTTCACATCATCACCGCATTGGTGGTCTTTGGTTAACGAGGGTACCTTCCCTTGGGTTTCTCGTAGTGTCCAAATATGGACTAGGCCAATGTTGGCATTATCCTTTTCTTATGCCTCTGTGTTATTATTGCTACCGAAGGCATAAGGGGTAATTAAACTCCGTTAACTGTATACTAGACTGGTGCTCTAGTGACAGTGACACTGAGGTGGCCATTACTCCAAGCCACTCAGGATGTTGGGTTTGAGCTGATGGTCCCGTTGTTGATTTTTTGTCGTATGAGACAATATCTCTTGCAAGTCTTGTTATCAAATGGTGTGGGTTACGCAACCATCAAGGTTTACATAACATAGTTGGTTGATGGCTTTTAAGACGTATTGCTGCGAGCTATGCTCTTTGCAAGCTGCTTTTACATGTTTGCACTCCTTGTATACCATCATAGGATGGAGATATTTTGGGCTCCATGGCAAGTCGTGACATCACGCTTCCGTTCATAGGAGACCCTTTAAGCAATTCGGTGCTGATCGGTGCTTCCTTGTAGCTTAGGGTATTTCCTATTAAGTGAAATCCCTTCGGTGTCTTAACCGAGTGTTCGTTTTAGCTCATGTGCTCTTATCATGACACTTTTTCAACTGTTGTTATCTTAGACACCCTTCAAGGATTGCTCCTGAGTGCTATTAGTTATGCCGTTACATCCGGCTAATGTTTATAACATGTGTTGTCCTATATACCGTCTCATGGTATTGTATTAAGCTATTCCCTTTAGGTTTATAACGTCTCCCGTCGTTGGGTAGTCCGTTTATACTTGCTCCTAGCGCTTGAGACTAGGTTTAATATTCTCTTCAATGATGGATTTTACTTTATGGTAATTGTGTGATTGCTCTTGGGAGTTCTGTCCCGTTTGTCGAGCATTGTGGTGTTCACGTTTAGGCAACTGCCTTACTGTGTTTAGGCTGGGTATACTTTCCAGCTATCACGTATTTGTTTGATGTCCTCGAGACATATCCAATGTCTATACTTACTAGTTTGTGCTCTTTGCACTTCTAGTTCTTATTCCTTACTTTCGGATGGGTTCTCTGAGTTCCTTTATGCTTGACTGTCTGAGGTGTCCAGCTGTTTTGGTTTGAATTCACTCATGATCCATAGAACGGAGTTGACTACTTCCCGTGTGTCGTACAATACATGTGTACATACGTGGGGTACCATGTTGATACGTTACCACTTACCCGACTATGTGTCAGGTCCGCAAGCTCCTTCGGAGTGCAGTTGTCCCACATCCCGTGATTGGGTACACTCGTAGTGTTCGTCACACACCTAGGTGAAGCATTCTATCGTCAACTCCTCTTGTATCATTCTATGATACTCACCGTAATTTGTTGGTTTTGTTTAAAAATCCAATGTTTAAAGAAAGTTGTGGTTTTGAAAGAAGAATTTGGGTTTTAAAATTATGGTTCGGTGTAAAAGCAGTCTCTCATGGCATAGCCATGTTGAGGTCTTGACCAAGTACAGCTTCATGCTGACTGGTATGAGGTTAAAGTAATGGTCAGGCCGTCGGGCCTTTCCGAGGTTCCATACTCCTAGTTGTTAGGATGTGTGATCATGTAGTTGCTTCTTGTAGCCACGGTACATTACTATGTACCTGTGGTGTGTTAGAGTTCCTTTACATATTTCTGTCCTTACTGCACTTGCCGTGGCAAGTGCGTGGTACTGGTGGTTTTTGAGTAATCATATACCATTCACGGTACTGTTTCCACTCGTATTTGTTAGTTGCCTTGACTCTTTCCTTGATCTTATTAATCTATAATTGGTATACTCGATCCTTTAGGTAGCTTCTCAATGATCTTGACGTGATTGTTGTTGATCGGGATGTTTCTCCAATCCTTGGAGACTCCCATTCTAGTTGGTTTAGTGTCGTCCCTTGTGGCTCATTTATGGTGGTTACTGAGCCTACCTTGTTTAGGCACTACTCTTGTAGTCCTATTGGATTTTATCTCATGGTTGTTCTTGTAGTTGTCTGAGCTATATTGGCCAGGTATTGCAACCTTAATGGCATTGTAGCTTTGGAGTTAACCGCTTCCGACTATGTCCTTAGTCGGCTAGCATACCGTTGGTGGTATTATTCAAGTACTATTATCCCGTAGACTTATGTCTCGGGTTCTGTTATTACTCCTTTTTCCATTTCGTTGCACAGTTAGTGCTTCTTTCCTGCTGCTGGTTGACTAGCTAGGTCTCGCGACTGCTAAGCACGTCGCCCCATGCTGTTGTAAGTTGCAGCCCCCTCGTGGTTGGAGTGTTCATTCTACCGCTATTAAGCGCGGGTATTGTTGTTTAACCAGGGTCCATCTCGAATCTACCACATGTCGGTTCTTGTTACCGTGTGATTGCTTCACATCTGCCAGATCGGGTTTCCCCGAGTAGGAGAGGACTTTCCTTTTCTCTGGCGTCCTTTCCAAAGTTATACAATAGGGTTTGTGGAGGGCGGGTCTGGTATTGTAGGTATCCGGTACTCACCGGTAGTCCCTAACTAGCATATCTCTAATGCTAACACTCAGCCTTAGCCCTAAGCTTCTAATTCCTAACTCGGTATTCCTAAACTCGGTATTTCCAGTCATCAGAGCGATACTTCGCTCTGATACCACTTTTTGTAACACCCCTACTATTAATACAATGCTTACCGTCCAATCTCCTTACACATCAGATACACGCAGCGGATACATACATACAGTGGGTGATACAATGCTGTTAGTCACCCACGTGACTAACAAGGCTACTACTTCTACATACAGTATCGGTCTGATGGACCGGAATCCCGAGTACTACACATCTACAACACATACTCCATTCATCAAACGAATACTACAATATTCCATTCAATACTTTACTCCTTCGTAAACCATACAATACAAGATACATAACCGAATTTACTAGGTTCCCAATACAAATACAATGCTTCTTCCAAGTTCATATGTACTCATTAAGAGTCTAACCACTACCCCTTCCTCACAACTACTTACTTTCTAAGTACAAGGGTGTGCTAATTAGTACACCTCTACATTCTACTACTACTATCCAAATGTAGTCACCGGTCTCGTGCCTTGACCACATCCTCTTCGGGTACCTGCACACTAAAAACGTTCCCCCGAGGGGGTCAGCTTTCATTGAGCATGATAACCGCATACCCCGCGTACTAGTGAGGGTACGCCGACCACTTGGTCGAATACATGCGGTTCATTTTTCATTCAAACATACATGCATACATGCTCTTATACACCATACAATAATACTTACGCAAGGCATACATACATACACTTCATTATATACAAGGAATACAATGTAACCATCCAATACATACTTACCTTCTTCCGAATGCACATACTCATTTCATACACAATATACAATGCTTGTTAGCTTCATCGGTCCACCCGGGTTAATCGGGTAGAGATTACTCTTTTACTCATTACTTCATACATACGCATACATACTCATACTCAAACTCATACTCATACATACTTACTTACTTACTTACTCTTACTCATGTTAAGTCGTCGGGACCTCCGGCCCGGGGACTACATGGTCCCACCACCGGGATTTACTTGGTTCACTAATCCAGGATGCTACCCACTTAAGGGATTTGGGCCGTGGACCAGCTTACGAACCAGGATTCGGATCCAACCTCTTGTGTCTCCTCATCCTCACGCGTGGCCAAAACTATATCGGACTTCTACTCATTCCAATTTATTCCTTACTTAAGTTAGGAGTTAGGTAGTTAGGAATTTAGTAGAAGTCATTCATTCAAGCCACATATATAATACATTGCTCAAATACACATCCGTACCAAATACAATACAATATATAAGTACAGCACAAGATACAAATACACAACATCATCATTCATGTATTTCATGAATTATACAAACTATTGTTCAAGATGAATATCGAGAACAATGTAAACAAGCACAAGTAAGTGCAATATAGTCCGATTTGTGCATTTATCTTATTAGGTGGTCAAATAAGCACACAAATCGGGGTAACCAGATTAGGATACAGGGCATGAAGAAATCATACCTTTTTATCAGAATTTACTTTACCGGGTGTTCCCTTGTCCCTTTGGTTCACTCTTGTTCCTCGATCCTTATTCTCGAACCAATGACTACATGTCAAATGATTCAATTAATACTAAGCATTACAATACATATATAGTTACTACTCCCGTACTTACCCCGTTATCCCGTTATTTCGGTATAACTTAATGTTCTTTATATTCACAACTTTCTTACCTTCTTTACTTTAGCATTAATGCCTTACTCATTCACATATATATGTATGTATTATATATGTGTATATATATATATGTATGTATTTATATATATGTGTGTATATATATATATATATATTTATATATATGTATTTACATATATTTATCTAATTAATTTTTTTTTATAAAGGCCGACCGACCCACTCTGGGTAGGTCGCCTGGGTAGGTCGGTTGCAGAGAGTACCCGGGTTACAGACTTCGGCCCGACCGACCCAGTCTGGGGTAGGTCGCCTGGGTAGGTCGGCTGCAGAACCCCTTTTAATTATCTACTTGGATTCCAAATTCAGCTCAATTCTCACCCAATCTTTTCCTACTCATTTCCACATGTTTACTACATGTTTAAACACTAATTAAATCCTTTAATTCACCTTAGTTCATCCATCAAATTCATTTTTCACTTCTAAATCAACTTACACAATTTTTCTCACTTCTTCTTCAACACATGCAACAGTTTTTGTTGCTCTCTTGCTACAGATTTTTAAACCAACTTCTACCATCCAATACTTCCTCTACCAATGCCACTCCTAGCATTCTAATTGCATCATCTTACCATCCTACTTCCATCTCATTACCTAGCTCTTCTCCAAATCTGTTTCAAGGTATCAAACTACTCACCATAAGTTCTCTAAATACACTTAATTCCTCCTAGTTTCTCCAATGGGTTTTAACACTTCTTGCTACAGCTTTTACACCCTTTTATTCACACGCTACTACTACCATTCCATAGTTACTAATCATCTCTACTAACTCCAATACACACCCTGGTTCTCCCACTCACCAAGTCATCCATAAATGCACATATTCCCACCAACTAAACAGCTCACATTAAAATCTGTTACAAGGACATGCTTTTACCTAGTTTTCTAGTTTCTTAAGTGTTCTAGTTCTAGGTAAATTTTGATATAACCTCCCCTAAAATCTTGCATTCTCACCACATCATTTACTCACATTTTGTTGCCCAATTCACCTGTTTTCAACAGTCATAGATATACAAAGCTCCCATACACAAATACCAACATTAAGCACTCTTAAAAAAAAATTCCTGCACACTACATTCAATTCCCACCTAGTTGTGATAGTTTTTAATTGTCTTTCAAGCTTCCATAATAGTTTGGTTCTTCCTCCCCATTACGCTACTACTCATTACTCTTTTCCATATACATTCAAAGGCTACTAAAATCTGTTACATAATATATTTACAAGACTACAAATGTGAACATCATTAACCTTGTTCTTCCTCTTGTTTTCTTTCTTCTTCCCTCTTCTTTTCTTTTCCTTTTTTTCCAACAGCTATGAAGATTCAAGCTCTACACTACAACCCATTACACACCACCATTCAATTCTAATAGCCCTAGATTATATTAAAGCTTTAATGCATATTTTAGGGTTTAGAATTTTCATTACCTTGCATGGGTGTAAGTGGAGCTTGGAGTGGCTCAAGAACAAGATTCTAACTCCACCAACAATGCCAAAATCGGCTAGAATACAAAGGAGCAAACAAGGGTTTAGCTTTAAATCTCGTTTTGCCCACAAGGGCTAGAAAAGTATGAGATTTTAAGAAGATTTTTACCTCAAAATAACAAGGAGAAGGAGGTGGTTCCAATGGTGGTCTTGAAGCTCCAAATGCTACACGCCCATGGAGATGAAAGTTCTTGTTTTCGAATTTTGAAAGGAGGGATATGTTCTCCTTGGTGAGGGGATTCCAATGGTATAATTTTTGTAATTTTTGATGGAGGTTTAATGGGTTAACAAGAGGAGAGAAGTGAGTGGCTATTTTGGCTTCTCAAAATCACCATTAGAGGTTCCAAGGAAGAAGAAGAAAAATCAGAGAGGGGAGGGGGAGTGCTGTTACGTGAGTGAAGAGGATGAGAGTAGGAGAGAGAGTGAGTGAGTGAGTAAAGTAGTTACTTTTTGATTTTTATTTGTTTTGTCCTTTTGCACATAAGAAGAGAAGTAAGGGGTGTGAGTGGGGCATCAAAATCGGACACACACACAGCCCATATGGGTTTGTAAAATTTTATTTACAATATTGGACACATTAGTTTGAGTTATTTATGTTTCTACCCCACAACTTTCCGTTTTTGACAGTTTTTACTATTTTCTCGTTTTATTGATTTTATTGGTTCTGAAGCTTCACTAATATTTATTAATGACTATTTAGTTGACCAAAATCGTTACGAGTCTAATTGACCCGCTTAATGTCATGTTTTCCGGGTTTCTCGAAAAACGTGCTCTAAAGCTCTATTAGCGTTTTAATTCATTATTTGGATCCGTTTTCTTCGGGAGTTGTTCCCATATCTTATTTAGGCCTTATTAAGCCTTAAGAATCCATATAATATGCTAACCGAGGTCTCATACCTCCTATGGTTATTTAACGCTTATTTAGCGTTTTCCACTTTTTAAGCGTTTCTTTATTTCTTTTGGATTTATTTTTCCTTACCAATATTAATTAGGTACCATTAGGCCCTTAAATACGTATTAGATTAATTTTAATCCCTATATTTAAGTTCGGGGTATTTCACCTATGGAGAATGATACAACTAGTATCCCTTTGGCAATTGACTCTGATGTCTCATCCCGGTCCTGGTGTAATCCCAGTTTCCCCCCTTTTTCATAGAAGTTTGATATACAAATGTCGGCTTCCATATCCGGTATAGGGTTGGTTTCTAATTGTTGTGCAATCCTGATCACTTCTGCCACCATGGTTTGAAAACTATCGGGTATTTTAGGAATTCGTGCCCCATCTACTTTCTTAACCTCACTATACAACCTAGTTTGTGGATCCCAATTCTTACCCATACACATCATATACAATTTAAGTTTTGCTCCACTACCGTATCCTGGATTATAAAATCCCCTAAGGCCTATTCCCAAGGTTCTACATTCATTTACAATGGCTATTTGTTCATCTAAATTTAAATATTGCTTGAATAGGATCATGCCGGGTCGAAGCACTTGGTATTCTTTCTCTAGATGTTCCTGACCTTTGCTCATAGGCTTAGGTGATCTCGGTCTCATAGGTAAAGGATAACAAATGTTGAAACGACCTATTAGGTGAGAGATTTCCTAAATTAGGTCTCTCCAAATTTTATTTCACACAAAACACATACAAGTCTTATCGACAGAACAACTGTAAACATACATTCATAGCATCATGCTCTAGATCTAAGTTCTAGGCTTACCGGTCTCGTGCTGAGCACTAGCCTCAGCGCCTGATGTCCCACTGTATACAGGGTGTTCCTACTCGGAACTATCTCCTTCCCCTTCTGACTCCCGGATGAGGATGGCTGTCCTCCCGGTCCCCTAGTGTAGGTGTTAGCCTGTGGTGCCTGACCTCCTCTAGGTCCTCCAGTCTCTATAGCTGGTGGCCTCTGTGAACCTCTCTACCCCTTGTATGTTCTGCTTGCTGGGTTGGAAAAACACCCGTACTCCCGGTGGCCTTCCTTCTTGCAGTAACGGCATTCCACCTTCCTGCCCGCGCAGTCTACTCCTGGGTGATCACCTCCTCAACACTTATAGTAGTAGTGGTGCAAACTGCTATAATCTGAGTGGTTATATGGTTATAATTAACATAAAATAATAAAAGAAAAGAAATTAAAACTCAAAATAAACATCGGGCTGCAAACAAAATCCCGGTCGTGGTAGTATAGTAAAAATGTAAGCGACCGGATATCGAACCGCGGGACTAATGTACATATTATAGTACCTAAGCGTGTCACTAAAAGGGGGGATTAATTGACTTGTTACATATAATAAAACAGTAATAAATTAACTAAGTAAGCAAATAAACTAAACGGGATCCTGGTTCATATTAGAATAATAACTGCTCTCTTATGCTAGGTCTACTGGTTTAATTATAATTATTTGGCAAAATTCCTCTTAATATCTTAAGGTTTAAATCATAAACTCAAAAGAACTCGATTACCATAAATTGCAAGGTTCAAATCATGGTTCAAGCAATTTATAAATAAACGGACGGTTTAATATGAGGAATTATTTTTGCAACTGGAAGTATTAACTCATTAAATCATAACAAGCTTTCTCCAGTTTTACGGCTTAATTAACCTGTCTATTTATCACCGGTCTGATCAAAATGGACTGGTAAAGCATTTTAATAAATTCATGAGGTTTATTAAAAAGATACGTGAAACCATTAAGCGCAACAAAATTTATTAAAATTAAAACCAGTAAAACATATTGCATAATTAATACAGAAACATAATAATTATTCCCAGAATATACGTAAACTAGCCTAACATATTTATTAGTGATCTGCTAAATAAATACGTGAGACTGGAGGTGAACTTAATGAGATGAAAAGAAAACAAATGAAGAAGCGGGAGATTAGAGATGAAGATGAACGGGTGAGTGAAAGTGAAGTGATACGGAGATGGAATGAAATTGTGAATTGGAACTCCAGAGGAACCACGGACAGAACCTCTGGAAGGACAATGGAGAAGGTAAGCTGAGCCTTGTATTTATAGAGGAAGAAGAATCAGTAGAGGAGCAGCTCGTTGATTGAGCTTGCTGATTGAAGCTCACTGATTGCAGGGGACAGGACAACGCGTGAGTATTTTCTGGTAGGCGCCGTCTGAAATGGCGGAATCAACTTGCAGAGCGAGTCGGTGAAGAAGATAACCCGTTTCAGATCTGTATTTTTACACACGTCCGCTAGATAACCGCATGAAATAATAGGCGGTTGCATGCATTTTTTCCTCACGTCCTCTTCATGTCCGCCCCATATTAGGCGGTTGCATGCATTTGTACCGCCTCATACTAGGCGGTTGCCTAGGCGGTTGCATGCATTTCACGTACTCCTCTCTTGTCCTCTTAATACAAGGCGGTTGCAAAGGAGGACAACCACTGCAACTATCTTGTTTTAATCCCTAATAACATGTGTATGTTTTTAGGTATTTTTCCTACAATTTTAACACATAAAATACATCAGTAAATATAACAACATATTATAGGAAAAACCCTAGATAAGTGCGAAATATTTACTAAAAATGCTATAATTAATAAGGTGATTAAACCCTAAAAAGTCTATATATTTTGCACTTATCAAACTTCCTCACACTTGACTTTTGCTTGTCCTCAAGCAAATAAGGAATATAATTATCTCTAAGCCAAAATAAAACAAGATTAAATAAGTGTAGAACGGAATTTAGACAAGTGACAATTAAAAAGAATAATTCTATTTTAGAAGTAGGTTTTTATAAACAGTGAAGAAGAACAATTTAACAAAAGCATAGATAAACTAGACTGCAGAAAACAAGTTAGATTAACCTGGGATTTTCAACCAATTACAATTCTCTAACCCGGGATGACAAGGGGTGTGAAGTAATGCCTTATTCCGCAATACCTTTCAACACCACATACTCATGTTCATAAATATTTATTGCAATTTATTCATCATTTTTTTTTGAATGCAAAAATTGTATATGCATAACATCCATTTTTTTAATTGCATTATTTTTCTGTACCCCAGACTTTTCTCTCTATCCTTGTAACGGTGTTGGGTCTTCTATCCCAGGTCACGAGACCTTAGGTAGATAGGTGATAAAGCACCCCAAAGAACTTAATAACCAGATAGACGAGGCCTGTTTTTGGTTTAGAAAAATTATAAACAGTGGAGTACCTTGTCTTTATCCTTTTCCTTCCTTGACTTACCACATATTCCATAATCCCAAGCTAAACTAAATTGTTTTTACAACTAGCAGACCTATCATATTTTGAGTGGAAATAGAGTATTTTGAAGGAAAATAATTTTATACAAACTCCTAAAAATAAAACCATCTTTCAGTTGTCACTTGACATAATTTCATACACTTCTACAATTATTTTATCTCATTTATAACAAAATTTTAAAATTTTAGGCAGTTTAGAGAAGCAATAAGTGAGTGTGGCTTTATAGAACAGCTGTCATATTTTCAGGGAAAGGTCTCTCCTTCCTCACACTTAAGAGGAACAATGTCCTCATTGTTTAGAATTAAAATTAAGAAAATGACCTTCCAAAATATGACAGAACAAATAAGGATTAAATGATATTGGTTGAACAGCAATATAAAAAAGGAAGAACTGAAACTCCCCTTATATTGTAGATTGAGGAAGGTATCCTTCCTCACACTTAAAGCTTTGGTAGGGGTGAGACGTTCCTCACACTTAAGTTTGCGCACGTGTCCAACTGAAGATTTTAAAGTTCCTAGAGCAACTGAGGTTGCTCCCTTAGGCGAGTTCAGCTATATGTTCGAATATTTATTCTGAAAAGAAAATCAAATATAGCCAGCAGAACTCAAGTGGCACCAAAAGAAACTAAAAATATGATAAACATAAATAATTAGCATAAAAATCTCAAACAAAAATAATGAAGTACTACATAAAATAACAACATGAATTAAACCGAACTGTTACCTTCCAGAAGTTTGAAGGTATAAACAGTAAAAGTCTACAAAATGTTAGTACATAACATAACAAAATAAAATACAATAAAATAGAAATAAAATAAACTAAAATCACTGCGGTGGTGGTGGTGGAGGCTGTGCAGATCCCTGGCCTGTCTGAGCGAGGAGTCGCTCTAGGAGCTGAGCGGTCTGTGCATGAAGTCTGTCACCCTGGTCCAAACGCCGGGCCATCTGTGACTGCTCAGCCAGCAACCTCTGCTGAGTCTGCTCAAAGCTCTCGAAGCGCTGATGCATCTGCTGCTGCATCTGATGGAACGCCTGGAGCTGACTCTGAAGATCTGTCGAGTAAGGCACAGGGGCTGGAGTCTGCATCACATCAGTGGTGGGCACGTAGGGCTCCTCTCCCTGTGCAGTGCCAGTGGACGGGTGGTCGGGATCAGTAGAAGGTGTAGCTCCCGTAGAGGCTCCTGCTGCTGTGGATGAAGCAGTGGAAGACCGGGCAGCGCTACCCTTCACCCAAGTACCGTCATCTCGGCGCGTAAAGCCCCAGCGTCGCGCAGTCAGCAGCGTGACTGGACGCTCTCCTGTCCTGAGCTCAACAACTCGTGTGATATCAGTGGGAAGGACAGTGAAGAGGTGGAACCAGATCAAGAAGGGGAAGATGGGAGTAATCTTCTTCTTCTTCGTCCTCAGAAAGGACACCACCTTGTGGAGCTGGCCAAACATAATGTGGCAGAAAGAGAGGCGCTGAGCAGGTGGGAAGGGACCGAGGAAGTAGTCAAGTAGTGCGCAGTCCTCATCAGACGCATCATGTGCTGCAGAAGGGCGAATCTGATGGCCTATGATGTCCAAAAGAAGCCTCTGCTGCAATGTAGTGAAGCTCGCGAACGGGAGGACTTCCTTGTCCTCCTCCCCTCGGTGCCGGATCCTCCGACCCACGTCCTGAAGCCACCGGGTCTTAGACATGTGCATGTGATCGTCAGTGAACCCCCGGTGATCTTCAGGACCAATCTGAAGATGTAGGACGTTTGAGAACGTGATGGGTGTGATCTCCACTGGATGATGGCGCACGTAAGAGGTGATGCTCAGGTTTTCTGCCCGAGCATTCGCATAGAACTCCCTCACGAGCTCCTCACCGAAGACTCCTGCTCCTAACTTCAGGACCATAGAAAGTCCATGTCTAGCAAACAGGGTGTCCACCCCTGCAGCCTCTACTAACTCAGGAGCAAACCTCCTCTCCATGATGAAGGTCTTGCCTAGATCAAACCAGGCACGGGCCTCTGCTGAAATGAACCCGTCATCCCGAAGATCCGGATGACGAAGAGGAGCAGATGAAGATGATGCTCCGGGGCAGTTGCCCCTAGCACCAGCTAGACCACCACGCATACGGGGAGGCATACTAATATATTTCGGAATTTAAAGTAAATAAAAATTAACATCATAACAACAAACAATTTAAACAGAGCAATAATAATAACATGAAAATTTAACAAAATATTAGCAATCATAAAAATCAACAAAAATTATCAAACAAATAAAAATAAATAAAAACAACAACATTTAAAATTAACAAAAATTAACAAGCAATAGAAATATGAAAAATAAATAACAACGACATTAATAATTTAACAAATATTAATAAACAAAAATTAACATAAAAATTAATATTAATAGCAACATAAATATTAATATTAAAAATAACATAAAAATTAATATTATTACAAAGCATTAATATTAGACATAAACTTTTTCATAATTATAACAAAAATAGAAAACTAGTAAAACAATTAAAATAAAACACAAACAAAAATAAAAATAAAAATATACAGTTAAATTTGTCGAAATTTCGACAGAGTTTCCCCTAAATTTCTACGATTCTCCACAAAAATTTCAGTCAGATTCAGGGTTTTAGTACCGTCACCTATCAAATCTGTAAATAATAACCTAGAATCATAATCTATTTTTCATTCAATAACCAAGGCTAAATAAAATTGAATTATGCTAGTTTCTTCAATTATTTTCGTAATTAGCACAATCAATTTTTAATTTCAACAAAAACACCCAAAATAAGTGTAATATGTAAAGTTCTAACCTTATGTATGTAGATTATAACAATTATAGGGCAAATTCAAGACAAATTAGCAATTTAAATTCGAAAATTTCGAATTTGGGAATCTAGGGATTCGAAAGTTTATCTCCTAATTTCTCCCTATATAGTTACCATTTACAAATTTGAAGCTATAGAAACGTTAGGAATTGAAAAACGAGCGTTTCGGTACCAACCTTGTGAGATTTGATGAAGAAATGAGGAATTTGTGTTGAATTGAAGAGGAAGGGCGATTCGGCCTTGTTCTTCTTCTCACGGGTATCGGGCTCGAGCAGAGAAAATTTGGGGAAGAACTGGACCGGAAACGCAGCGTTTTTTTTTAGGGAATGAGTCTTGTCCGCCTGTTGTCCGCCTCATATAAGGCGGTTCGGGAGGCGGTACGGGAGGCGGTTGCGAGGCGGTCTGTGAGACAACCGCCTGATACGGGGCGGTTGTCCATGCGGACAACCCCCTGTATCGTTTTTTTTTCATTTTTTTTTGATTTCTTTCTTATTCTAACTGCAACAAAAATACTAAAATCATATAATATATGTTAGAAATAAAAATGACATATAATATAAGTTAGTAATTAGATAACAAAAATTATAAGTTAGTAGTTAATTTACATAAAATTAAATGTTAGAGACAATTGAAATAAAAATGTTAGAGACAATGGAAATTAAATGTTAGAGACAATGGAAATTAAATGTTAGAGACAATGGAAATTAAATGTTTGAGACAATGGAAATTAAATGTTAGAGACAATGGAAATAAAATGTTAGAGACAATGGAAATAAAACGTTAGAGACAATGGAAATAAAATGTTAGAGACAATGGAAATAAAATGTTAGAGACAATGGAAATAAAATGTTAGAGACAATGGAAATAAGATGTTAATAATATTTTAGAGTTAGTAGTTAGATGTCCAATTGTCCAAGTCAGTTGTCCGAAATTAAATGTCCGAAGTTAGTTTATCAATAAATTAATAAACAAATTATAGTAGTATAATTAATATTAATAATATAAATAATTAACAAATATTATAGACATAATATTAAACAATATATTATAATTAATTAATTATGTGAATTAAATATATTGTGAACAAAATATTAACAAAATTAAAATAGAATATTTTATAATTAAACAGGTGAATAATCCGGGGCTTAGGAACTAGAATAAATCTAGTCCCCGGCAACGGCGCCATTTTGCAGACTGCTATAATCTGAGTGGTTATATGGTTATAATTAACATAAAATAATAAAAGAAAAGAAATTAAAACTCAAAATAAACATTGGGCTGCAAACAAAATCCCGGTCGTGGTAGTATAGTAAAATGTAAGCGACCGGATATCGAACCGCGGGACTAATGTACATATTATAGTACCTAAGCGTGTCACTAAAAGGGGGGATTAATTGACTTGTTACATATTAATTAAAACAGTAATAAACTTAACTAAGTAAGCAAATAAACTAAACGGGATCCTGGTTCACATTAATATAATAACTGCTCTCTTATGCTAGGTCTACTGGTTTAATTATAATTATTTGGCAAAATTCCTCTTAATATCTTAAGGTTTAAATCATAAACTCAAAAGAACTCGATTACTATAAATTGCAAGGTTCAAATCATGGTTCAAGCAATTTATAAATAAACGGACGGTTTAGATATGAGGAATTATTTTTGCAACTGGAAGTATTAACTCACTAAATCATAACAAGCTTTCTCCAGTTTTACGGCTTAATTAACCTGTCTATTTATCACCGGTCTGATCAAAATGGACTGGTAAAGCATTTTAATAAATTCATGAGGTTTATTAAAGAGATACGTGAAACCATTAAGCGCAACAAAATTTATTAAAATTAAAACCAGTAAAACATATTGCATAATTAATACAGAAACATAATAATTATTCCCAGAATATACGTAAACTAGCCTAACATATTTATTAGTGATCTGCTAAGTAAATACGTGAGACTGGAGGTGAACTTAATGAGATGAAAAGAAAACAAATGAAGAAGCGGGAGATTAGAGATGAAGATGAACGGGTGAGTGAAAGTGAAGTGATACGGAGATGGAATGAAATTGTGAATTGGAACTCCAGAGGAACCACTGACAGAACCTCTGGAAGGACAATGGAGAAGGTAAGCTGAGCCTTGTATTTATAGAGGAAGAAGAATCAGTAGAGGAGCAGCTCGTTGATTGAGCTTGCTGATTGAAGCTCACTGATTGCAGGGGACAGGACAACGCGTGAGTATTTTCTGGTAGGCGCCGTCTGAAATGGCGGAATCAACTTGCAGAGCGAGTCGGTGAAGAAGATAACCCGTTCCAGATCTGTATTTTTACACATGTCCGCTTGATAACCGCATGAAATAATAGGCGGTTGCATGCATTTTTTTCCTCACGTCCTCTTCATGTCCGCCCCATATTAGGCGGTTGCATGCATTTGTAACCGCCTCATACTAGGCGGTTGCCTAGGCGCTTGCATGCATTTCACGTACTCCTCTCTTGTCCTCTTAATACAAGGCGGTTGCAAAGGAGGACATACCACTGCAACTATCTTGTTTTAATCCCTAATAACATGTGTATGTTTTTAGGTATTTTTCCTACAATTTTAACACATAAAATACATCAGTAAATATAACAACATATTATAGGAAAAACCCTAGATAAGTGCGAAATATTTACTAAAAATGCTTTAATTAATAAGGTGATTAAACCCTAAAAAGTCTATATATTTTGCACTTATCAAGTGGCCCGGGTTGGCTTATTGCCCGCTATTTACTCAACATGGTTTAGTAAGGTATAGCTAATAGATGTTTGGTTAAATGAGAGGTGGGTATCCTTACCCCTAGGTGGTGCCGATCTCAGCGGCTGTGCATCGATGGCTGGGCCGGTCAAATGAGGGACCTGCTCCTTCGTCTTCTGACCTTAGAAGTCCTTCCGCCCCTTTTTCTTGTCAAAGAATCTCCTGTTGCAGGTTTAGGTTAGTGACCAAACTAAGTGTAGGCAATATATAGGTACTTCCCTTCAAGTAAAGGTTTCTTACTTCCCCTTTTGTAGAATCCGCCAGATGTGGCTCCATCATCTTCTCCCTCCGTGTTCTTCCTCTTCTTTCCCTGGGCTTCCTCCCTGGACTTTAACATTAATTCAGTTGCTGATGCTGCGTCATAGCACTCTTGAATGGTAGTGAAACGAATTGCTCCCATGGCACTCTGGATGCGAAATTGCAACCCTCCCCTGAATTTCTGAATCTTCACAACGTCGGAGTAGTCGACCCCTGGAATGTAATCCAACAAGCTGACAAATCGTGCGTAGTACTGGTCGACTGTTTGACTTCCCTGGATCAAGGTCTCAAACTCTTGTCTTTTTCTTTGCTTCAAGTGTTCGGGGTAGTACTTCGCCCGTAACACTTCTACGAACGCCGTCCACCCGAAGTCCGGTGTAGCTCTATGGTGGCCCTCCACTGACCGCCACCAAGTATCAGCTGCATCCTTTAAGTTGTATGCGGCAATGTCGACTTTACTGACCGCCACCAAGTATCAGCTGCATCCTTTAAGTTGTATGCGGCAATGTCGACTTTTTGGTCTTCTGGAACTCGAACGGCCCTGAAAGCTTTCTGGTGTTCTACAATGAACTTCTCCAGTGCGGCGGGGTCTGATTCCCCTGAGTAAGTCGGTACCCTTGCATCTGCAACATTCTTTAGCCAATTGGTCTCCCTGGGTTGTGGCGGGGGGGGGGGGGTATGGCTCCCGCAACTTGAGCTCCTAGTTGTGTGGCGAAGGCTGCCATGGCCTCTGCTAGGCCTGGTATATCCGGGACATCTGCTGGTGCTGCTCCACCTCGTCCTCCTCTGCCTCCTCCACGTGGTCTTCCAACTCCAGACATCTATAGTATAGTACACTATTATCACTACTCGGTGCTACACCGTAATACACACACAATCACAAACATGTAATAAAGCTAACTGCTAGCAGTAAAATATATCCCTAGGGGTTTTCTTTCTAAGTCACGAATCCTCACAGACGTTTCTCGTTATCCCAATGTTCCTATGCTCATTGTTTTTGACTCAGTATCTTTCATCAGAGCAGTACTCCGCTCTGATACCACTTTTTGTAACACCCCTAATCCTAAACCTGTACTAGCGTCGTAAGTCGTAGTATAAATAATATAAGTTCACAGCGGAAATAAAGCTAACTATCCTTGGTGTTACTCGCCGTTACTCAACCTTGTGAGCAACAAGGCACCCTCACTTTATCCATCCACATCAACTACTTAATGCTATGATGAACAGATACTGAGCACTCTAATTATTACAGACCAAATCCAAACTAGATGGGTAACTAAACGAAATACAACAATCTCCAAAATATAGTACATAACAAAACTACAAAGTGTTTATTAAAACACAGCAGCTACCCTGTTCCCCGCACTCCGGCTCGTATCTTCTTCAGTGACCTGAAATGTTTGGCCCATTGAAGGGCTCAGCAATCGAAATGCTGGTATGCTAAATGTAGTCCTAAGTCATCTAGATTCCTTAAGTCGTTTTAGCCATCTTGATATTAGATTCATTACAAGATAATCCGGTTTACAAGAATAACAGTAATACTTTAAACATTGAACAATCACATAACAAATCACCTGCAAACATTAGTGCATAATATACACAACAACCAATAATCAACACCAACAATCCACCAATCACCAAACCAGGTAATCATATTTAAAACAACTATTCTTGTTAGTAGGTCACATAACCCTTGTCCTTTTTAAACCAACCACTTAACTTTCCCAATTAATTTTTACCTCAGGCGTCATGTCAAGACAACCCTTAATAATCTTTGATAATGGGCAGTGTGTCCCCTGGGTTCCAAAAGAACCGTTACCAGCTGACCTTATGGCCCTGGATAATATTTGACCGATCCGGTCGAACCTGTGCACCAACGGTAGTGCCCCGCCATCCCCGAATGTGGCTGATGGATTTCCTCTGAGTGACTCCCCATTGAAGTCTCTCGTAGTGATCATAATGCGCAACCAGAAAGTCGAAACAATCCGGATTCCTCTCTTTACAAGTTAGCCCCTTTTGTCAGTGGTACAATAACCAATATTTGAATTAAGACCTTAATAGCTGACCTTTGTTAGGTTCAATAATACCTAAAGGTCAGTTAGTCTTTTCCCAGTTTAGATGTATAAACTTCCAGTCATAAGACGTTCGCGTATGAAATACAACGCAACAGTTTGAGCAATACAGTATACAATATCATATACATAAAATCACATATATCGCTCTTGACAATTAAACATATAATGTCTGGACCTCAGGATAATCCTTAGGACATTCAGACCACACAATTAACATACCATTCACCGGGGTAACAGCTAGCTTGACAATGCACGCTCTAGTAATTCTTTCATGTACGCTGTTATTTATACATACAATAACGTGTATTATTAATATGACCGTTCACTAAATATTACACTACAGTCACTGTAGAGTTTATTCTCGTTGTATACTAACTATGTATGTTATTTACTTTCCCCGGTTATTTTAACAGTGGTTCTAGATAACCTAATAGTTCATTATTTTATATGAAGTTCACATGTGATAATGAATTACCATTATACGGTATATCCTTATCTCATTAATTATATACTCATAATTATTCCCACTTATCATTTATATCATATCACTTAGTTATTTATGTTATAACCATCTTTATTTTATAAACTTTATATTATATTCCTTAATATACCGTAATACATTATATTACTTAATCTTAATTCCTTTCTTTATTAAATTACAAAACCACCATAATAATTCGGTATTTATATCTTGTGCCTAACAACTTTTATAAATTATCAAATAACCATTTAACTTTTATAATTTACCAATTAACCATATCAACTTTCAGAAATTACAATTTGTACCCACTAATTTTTGCAAATCTTCATAATCACCTATAGTTACGGTTTTAATAATTAGTTTTCCTTAATTTACAATTTAACCTCAAAACTTTATATAAGTTACATATTAATTCATAAACTATAGTTTTAATATTTAATCCTTCTTAATTACCGAAATGACACTTATATTTTTACAATTTACAGTTCCGCCCCTATTCAATTTCGGTTTCCACATATATATTTTTATAAATTACATTTTCACCCTTAAACTTTTATAAACTTGATATTTTATGTCATAAATCATTTTAACCCAAAGTTTTTGGTCAACACTTTGACCAAGACCTAATTTCATGATTAATACTTCAATATACCCATAAAATCATTATATATTTTCGGTTACATCCCATACCTCCCAATAATCACAAAATAGCCCCAAAACTTTATTAAATTTTATTCTTAACACTTAAACACTTATTTAAATTTACCAAAATTCATAATATTAATTTCTACCTTATATTATACTATAAATATACCAAGTGACCCCTTTAATTCTCGGCATTTAATTTAAACCCCCCAAACTTTTCAAAATTAGTATTTTAGCCACATCATTTATTAAACTAGCCATTTAAATACTTGTAGCTATTTTTAATGTTCCCAAAATTTATAAAATAAGTAAATACACTTATATATATTTCAAAATTCACCAAATCTCTTGTATTGCTCTCGGCCACAATTTAATTCTTACCATATGGTTTTAAACTTGTTTTATACCTTATAATAAATACTTATAAATGTATATATGCCATATAACACTTCTAAAAATTATGCTAATGACTTAGAATGATTATAAACTCAAAATAGAACATTTTATTCCTAGACCATTCGGCTTATTTATATGTGTAACATAATTAATTTTTGTGTCACAATTTTATACCTTAAGGTAATATTCTTACCTTATATGTTATAAATTTTTTTTTGATACTTTAACTAAATATTTTCGGCCTTAATATTAACATGGCCTAAACATGATTTTTATATCAAAGTTTGAAGTTAAAATCAAACTTAAACTTAATAAACCTTATTTATGTAAACTTACCCTTAAATCAAGACAATCCTTGTACTTGATTTTTCCTTGAATTCCAAGCTCCTCAAATGCTATATTGATGTAGAGAATTTGGCCACCTTATATATATTTAGGAGATCTATTTGTTAGACTCCTAACAAGGATTTATAAATAATATTTGAAGTAATTTTACAAGAGTTTACCTTAGGAATTTAACAATGTGTTTTTGATACACCTTGGGATGATTGTAGATCCAAGTTTCCTTCATGAAATAATGAAGAGAATATGGGTTTAGAATTTTAAAATTTCGAAAATTACCTAAGGAATTTTCTTAAGATTTTTAACATGAAAATATACCTTAACTTGATCTTGTTGTTCCTTGTGTTGTTGTTGAATTTAGGAACCTCCTTGGAACACCTATGGTTGGTGAAAATTGTAGAGGTTGCTAGGATGATTTCTTGCTTCAAGACTTGATAGAACTAACTAGGAAATTACATTAAAATGGTGTTAGGAACTAGTACACCATTAATGGAGTTTATTAGCACTTAGGAATTAACTTAGGAAATGAAGAAAAGAGAGAGCAAGAGATGGAGAACTTACCATTCGGTTATGTGGTAAGGAAATGAATGGACATTCACGTTTGTATTAAGGCAAGAACAAGGCTGAATAACAATGGGAATTATTGGTGTGACATATGTGATTATTTTATGTCTTTGATTTGTTTAATTTGACTTGAAAAATCTGATTACAAATGTCTTCCATAACTACTTGTTCTTACGGTAATGGTGAGGACATTAGTGGTTTGCTCACTAAGCCTAGGTTGTATGTAATTAATTAAGACCATTATCTAGCATTAATTGAGCTTAGTTTGTAACACCCCCGAATCGCAACCTACAATTAAACGACGAGCCTAATGGTAATAGGAGAAGTCTACGCAGCGGTTCCTACTCTATTCGGGTGCTACAGACGCCAACCACCCACGTGGTTGACAGTCCTCATTACTAACTCCAAGTTACGGTCTGAATGACTGGAATCTAAACCTTTACCAAATCCAAGTACGAATAGGAATTACGAACCAAGTACCGAGAGTCTAATTCATAGGTTCTTACATAACCAACACAAACCGAAACATACATCGAGTGTTTAGTGTTACATAGTCATAACCCATTCGTTAACATAATACTTAAGCGTCTTGCCCAGATGGACTACCCCCATGGTAGTCACTTGCCTACTCTCCGCCATCGTCAAGCACAAGACCTGAAAAAAATTGGGTGTAAAGGACTCAGCAAACTACGCTGAGTATGAACGTGTGAAGCCCGCATGTTACCGGGCTACACGACCACTTGGTCGAATATTATTAAGTCAATTTACATGCTATAATAAAGCAGTAAAGCACACGTCAGTACATCATGATACCATACACACTCATCGGTAGCATAGCAATATCAATGAGCAACCAAGCACAACTTTGCAAGGAGCATAGCAATATCAATAAGCAATCAAGCACAATAAGCTGCTAATGTAGCAACAACAATCAAGTAACTTATAGGACGTGTGCGCAGGTATATTATACCGTCGATCCTCACTATGGGATCATTCAAGAGATTACGTATTGTTTTCTTGTTCTCATTACACATGTTTTTCCTTTCTTCTCTTGCACCAAGTCAGGGGATATAAGTTAGATCCCGAGACTTTGTTATGTAGGTGCTATTCATTCCTTGTTTCTTAAAGGATCACTTTTTTTACTTTCTCTTGTTTGCTTGGTCTCATTACACAAGTTTTCCTTCATTCTCTGACACCGAGTAAGGGGATATAGAATTGATCCCAAGACATTATTATGTAGGTGCTAATTGTTCCTTGTTTCTTTAAGGATTATTTGTGAATTCTTTTATCACCGCACGTTGGAGGACGTCTCCTCCATGGCTAGTCCCCCATTCCCGACACCCAGGGTCGAGAAAGCGGAGTCACCTCTAGACTCCAGGATAAGCTTCACCAATTTGTCACTCCCCCATTCCCGACACCTAGGGTCGAGAAAGCGGAGTCACCTCTAGACTCCAAGATGTGCTGAGAAAGTGGGGTCACCCAGGGACACCCAAAACATATTCCACCATAGACGGTCGAAGGATCTGATGCAGATACCAACTCCCGATCACCCCATACCGCGCGGCCCGAGCTGTTGTCTTCCCGGGTTGTTCTCATGTTTCACAGTTGGTACTTTTCGTTTCATTATCATTTAAAATCTCGACACCATAGTGGGTGTCGTTAGCGGTCCTCTAAAGTTATAGAGGATTTGTCTCTTCGTATAGTTCTTTTGTTTTGTCTACGTGGTTCATCATGTCTCACCAAAGGAGACTTGCCCTTCATTATTATTAATGAATAGACACCATAGTGGGTGTCATGGTAGCCCTCAATGGTTTAGAGAGGAGTTCCCCTTATAGAGTTTTTCTTTGTTTTCATAGTTCGTTGTGGTTCATCTCGAATTACATAAGCGCGAAGGGACTAAACTACTGTGTGCGCGCAATGATACACAACAACGATATAAAAACCATACAACATAATAAACAAGCAATCCAATTTAATGCTTTGATCTTAAGGTCTTTTCACACAGAGCACACAACACATAAGCCGTGTAACACGGCAACATATGAACCACACATGTCCATACCTTATTCAGAAGCAAGAATTGTCTCACAGATGGGACCCCCGGTTGGCGTTCGTTATGGCCCTAACGTTAATTAAAAACAGTTTGTCAGTTTATAATTTCATGTGACGCCCTTTGTGACACTTCCCAAATTCATCTCACTATTATTATCGGATGTTATTCCCTGGACGAATTGTTGAATGTACAATTTATACTAGCCCTTAGAACTCTCCAAATATTCACCTTAGACCGTTGTTTAATTCCTAGGGCGTTTACATCGTCGTTACCTTTACGTTCCCGCTGGTCATAACATACTCTCGTATGTGACTTGTTATTCCCGTTTATTATTTACCTCATTAACCATCACCCTAAGGTATCTCAACATTGTATTATCTCTCTATAAACATATATATTTAGTTATGGATGAGCCCTCAATGTATCCAAATCGACCATTCACCCGTATTTTCCCCATAGTTATATCCTAACCCCTTTTATTTTATAACCAACACTTTAATTAATTAGACCCTTATATTATACCCCTCAATTAATTTATATCATTACTTAAATTCCCAAAATATTTCTAGGTTTATATACTAATCCCTCCATATATTAGAATCTCCATTTATGCCCAACTTTTGATAATTACATATACTCCCATAATAGAAATTTTTTTGTTAGTCTTTTTGACTTAATATTCCTTTAATTATTTAGAATAGTTATCCTTATCATTTAATCTTGGTTAACCTTCATAGATGGTCAACGTTGACCACTTAAATTATTCTTTGACCCATTTTGATAGTGTTTACGAAAATACTCCCGCGGTTCCCTAGCTTTATAATTTACTCTTTTATTTTATAAAATTCGTATTTCATACTTATAAAAATCCAAGAACTATTTCTTATTTATTCCTTATATTCCTCTTATCACACCTTGGCCTCATTTTTTTGTTTTGCTTCTTTATGTAAAGTATACGTATATATAAATAAATAAATATATATATCCATATACGGTTTTAAAAAAATTTGTTTGAGCTAATAAACCAGTTTATAAAGTATATCTACATTTTCTAAGATGTTCCAAAAATCAGCCGTACTTACCCATTAATTTCCAAAACCATAATCATTAAAATTAACAGTTTGCATTTTTTTCTTGTATATATATATTTTATTTAGTCTTCATAATACACAACTGTCGTTAGCACCACTTTACATAAAACCTCAATCTTCGATTCAGCCCAGATTATCAAAATCTTTGGCTTAGTTTTCAATTTACCTAATCATAATATATCTTATTGTTTGATAAACTACCATATTAGTTTCAAACATGACTCTTACGTATTAATTACACTCAACTTATACCACCAATTGTAACCCCTTATTCTCTAGTACATATCTCATGCGCAATTATAGTTCAATATATATATCTGCATACTTCTCAAGCTTTCGGTTTCCTTGCAATACTTCTGTTTGCCAGATTTGAGATACTAAAAGGGAATACCCATGCCCATATATATATACTCAGCAGTACCTAACCCTCCTCAGTTCATTTATGCAGCGCATGGCCTAATAGTTTCAAAATCGTAAGAGAATGCATAGCACTTCGTTACCTCGGTTTCTTTTTTTTTTGAAAGCTTCAACTGATTCCCTAGCTACACGCAGTGGAGCATTCCCAGCGGTCCTCGGACAACTTCAGTAATTGCTCTCCTCATGGCGGTTTTGAGTATCAGTTCCCTTGGCTCAACAAAGGCTAGAGTGAAGCTTCTGTTCGTGGGCATTCAGAGGTGAAAAAGGAATCAAGAAGAACGTAGTATTTGCGGACATAAGAGGCAAGGAAAGATGGTGTAGGTGATAGTTATTTCCTCACCATTGGGTGCGTTCAAGTCTTTGTTGTCGTTGGGTGTTGCTCGCGAGCAGGAACAAGAAGAATGCCCAAGGAGCGGCTCTGTTGTTGCTTCAGAAAGAGACAGAAGAGAAGGAGAAATACATAAGTCAAGACGCCATGTTTTTTTTTGGACAGAAGCAGTAGAAGAAGGGAGTTCAGTGTGTTCTCCTCGCATGAAACACAAGTCTACAGCAAGGGAAGGAAAGGACTTACTCTCTGTTAACCGCAACCCAACAGAAGCAGATTGTTGCAGTTGTTGTTGGCTACGTTTTGGAGAGAACTGTATTCAGCCCCTCCTCAGCCTGGTGTGCGAGATTTAGTAGCCCAGTGGTTCGTTCGAGGAGGATCTGAAGAGCATGGAGAAGGCCGGTCTTCAACCTTGCCTTCAATCTGGCGTGAGAGACGCGGCACCCCAGAGTCTTGTTCGCTAGTAAAAGATGTAACAGAATGGAAAGAGTGTAGGTGCAAGAAGAGGATGAGCTTGAGGCGACAGAGCATGTGTGGTTTCCTGGTTATGCAACAGGAGGGAGTGAAAATCGGTGCAGAGCAGGTATGTTTGCTCGCTAGTACCGATAAGGAGCTGATGTATGTTTGTTCGCCAGTTTGGTTTTCTAGAGAAAACAACCAAAATAAGTAGAGAATGAGAGGAGGCGTTGTTTTTCTTCAAGGAAAGGAGAGGTCTCTGAGATTCACTGTGAAGAAGAAGCAAAAGAGAGGCAGTGGTGTTCTAATTTGAGGAACAGGGGCGCAGAGCATAATATGTTCCTATTGCCAGTTAGCATTTGGCAAAAATTACCGTGAGTCTTGAGAATGAAAATATGGCTTGTTTATTCTCACTGGGCTGGGATTACCGTGGCTGGATTGAATCACCGTCGTGTGTGTTTCATGCAGATTGAAATAAGTTGAGATGATAAAGGAAATGTTTAGGTGAAGCTAGGCTTGATCCGTGAAAGAGGAGAAGAGGGAGTTGCCCACTGTAGTTACGTGTGCGGTCTCCTTTTTCTTCAAGCGTAGGAGACAGACAGAAAAAGAAGGTTAGTCGTGGTTGGGAACTTCTCACGAAGGAGTTTGTGCAAAGGATAAAAGGAGGGAAAAACATTTTGGAGTTTGGGTCTGGTTCTGTTCGAGAACCTGGGGCAGACAAGACTGACCAAACGAAAACAAGGAGTGCTGTATCACCTGCTTCAGGAAGAACGTTAATATGTTGCGGGTCTTATGCTCTGTGTACAGAGAAGCTGGTATGGGGTACTTGTGTATTATTCTAATGTTGCGCTCCCATGCTTGTTCGGTAGTGTTTGTTTCAGTCGCTGTCGAAGCCATACAGAGAGGAGCCGATATGCCTCGTTTCTTTTGATGGCTCTTTCTCCAGAGCATGCGCCGGTAACTGGAATAAAGAGACGAGAACTATGGAAAAAAAATGAAGATGGTGGTGTCTGGTGCCTGGCGCCACTGCTACGAAATGGGGGACGTGGAAGATGGTGCCCTGTTTCAGTTTTGGAGCTGGTAGAGAGTTTTGAGGTGGGGGCGTGTAAACAGAAGGGAATAAGGAGGTAACTGTCGTTGGTGTTTGGTGGCAGACAAGGAAATATGTCCACAGTATGTTTTCCACTTTTTGGTAATTAGCTTGGTTGATATATTACTAGTTTTTATTAGTGAGTATAAGTTACCGAATTTGAGCACAGCTCATCCGGTTAAGACGTTCACTAGAGAGGTACGGGGTTTGAACCCCAGCGGGAGTGTTTTTGCTCCTTTTTCTTTCTCTTTTTTTGTATGAGTTGTACATGTTTATTTATATATGTAAGACCATATAATATATCGCGTTATAATTATTTATTTATTGTTACCGAGTTATGCGACGTTATCATTTTTATTACAACGTTACAATATCGTAACGTTACGTACATGTAGTTGTTGTACAAGTACGTGTAGTTGTTGTACAAGTACGTGACTATTTTATTTTGTCACGTTGTTAGTTATATATATATATTTATATACGTCCATTTTATTTGTCGCGTTTTAGTTATGTGTACCCATGCGACGTTATTTGTTATACATACAACGTTGTAATATTGTAATGTTGTGTATATGTACTTTTATATACGTATATATATATGTACGTGACTGTATTAATATGTCACGTTCTCATGTTCTCGGACATATATATGTCCGTACTAAATTTAATTGTTCATGCATTATCACGTGTCCCGAATTATGTGACACGTTATTCTCGGATAGTCCTCACTCGTTTATGATTTTATGTGTTTATTTGTTTAGGGGTGTTTCATAGTTACTGAATCTAACCTCGTCTTACTTGCAGGTGATCAGCATGGTGGAAGTAGACAGCTCCACTTCTTTTAGGCTCACGGCTAAATGGGGTGTTAAAAGGCTAATTAAGTTTTGTTAATTGTAGACAACTTGATAATGTTAGTTAGGTATTTGTCTCCATTAGACTTAATTATGCAGCACCCAGCCTAATGCCCTGTCCATTATCGGCAATCATTTGCCCAAATACCAACTTGATTTATTTGTTTATTGAGTAGTACATAAGTGTGACTAGATTAGCATATTAATGTCATTATTTTTAGTTAAGCTAATCTTTGTGATTTTCTTGCAGGTCCACAGTGGGTGAGGGCTCCAATTTACTGCCATGTTGATACCTTATCAAATAACATAGGTAGGAATGAGTCATCATATCACATGACATATTTTTGAAGCAAAACTAGCCAAAATTTGACTATAAATCTCGCCCAAATTGGTGGTCAGATGGGACTTATTTTTCATTTGATTTTTGTTACACTATATTGTACTAAGACCATACTAATATGTGTAATAGGTTCCAGCATTTAATTGGTACATTTTTATTATGGTAAAAGGTGAAAGTTTTAAGGTAAAAAATGCTGATTTTAGGTACCTTTTTGACCTAAAAATCGCCCCCTCTTGTACTATGCATTTAGTACTGCCATTAATTGATTTATATCTTCATTTTATCCACTTTTAATTTTATCAACTTGTGGCTCCTCAAAAACTTCAAGGCAATTGCGTAAAACGCATTTTCGTGACACCTGAAGGTGATTTTTTGTGCTTTAAGGATTTTCTGGAAAATAAGTAGTCGCTATGTGTTCCAAGTGTTTATTGACATTTTTTATAGTCAATAATAATATGTTAAGGTGTTACATTGAGTTATATGGGGTTATGTCAACTCAGAACACAATTCCCGGACTAACCGGGCAAAAAGGAGCGCTAAGAAATTCTCCCGAGTATTTTGTCTTTAGCTGAGAATTTATCTTGATAAATTCATCTTAAATGTTCATTAAGGTACTATTATGCATTTAGAATGAGGTGTAATGCTTTACTTTATTTAATAAGGTATTTCCGGGACTTTCGGGCCTTAAGGGGCCTTTAAGGGAATTCCCGGGCATTTCGTATTTTTTACTCAGTTATAACTGAGGACTTGTGTTTCAAAGGTCATATAATGATCCTTGGTTAACTTTATATGAGTTCTATAGCTTATATAACTTGGTTAGCTTAAGGTCGGGCTTTAACGCTCGTTTTTGACCTTAAGGAGTTTAGGTGCGTTTTAACGCCCAAGTGTTCATATACTTTTATTAGGGTTTGATAATCCCATAAATAATACTTATTTATTATTATTTAATTATTTAAAGATTAGGGGTATTTCACCACGATAACCTATAAACATTTCACTGATGATTAGAAGCATGTAGACAACCTTCTATAATCGTTTCTATCACTATTATAATAACTATGACACTAACGATTATATATCTTTTCCCTTGGCCGTTCTTATTGGATCATAGTATATATATATATATAGTATTTACCAATTTACAGAGTTTGGCTTATTGACAAACCTGAAGGTTATACACGTTTGTATACGATAAACTGAGTTGTTGGATTCAATTTTATGAATTTGTTAATCTTGGTTTTTACGTATCAACGATAACTTATAAATGTTTCCACTGATGATTAATAACATGTAAATAACCTTTTATAATCATTTTCATCACTATTATAAAAAAAGATGACACCAATTGTTATATATCTTGTCCTTTGACCATTTTTATCAAATCATGGTGTATACGAATAGTTTCTTAGCATTTATCACTTTATAGTGCTTAACTGATTGATAAACCCGAATTTCATAAACATTTAGAAATGTAAACTGAGTTGTTGGATTCAATTTTATGTATACGTTGTTTTGTACATATCCATGATAGCTTATAAACGTTTCCACCAATGTTTAGAAATATATACACAACCTTCTATAATCATTTTCATCACTATTATAGAAAAGATAACACTTACTGTTATATATTGTTTCTTTGGTTGTTAATATTGAATCGTTATGTATAAGGATATGTTATTACATTTTTTTTCAGTTTACATAGCATGATTGATTGATAGACCAGAAGGTTTTAAATGTTTGAAAATGATAAAATGAGTTGTTGGAGCCGATTTACATAACCGTTAACCTTGGTTTTACGTAACCATGATAATTTATAAACATTTTCACTGATGATTAGTGGCATATACACAACCTCCTAAAATTGTTTCCATCACTATTTTAAAGAAGATGACACTAACTGTAATATATCTTTTCCATTGGTCGTTCTTATCGTCTCATTGTGTATAAGAATAGTTTTTTACCATTTAGTTACATCAGTATTTTAACTTTCCTATGGTGGTTTTTGGGTGTGTGGTGTAAGGTAATCTTTTTTTAGTTCATTTTGTTACTTTATAATATCGCCACTAATCTACACCACTGCAAACCCTAAAATAAGTGTTCGACGTTCTAACTTTAACAGGGAGATTTTTAAGGTGTGTAGTGTAGGGTAATCTTTTTTTAACTCGTTCTAGACTATATAATGTTGTCACTAGCTAAGCAGTTTTTTACGGTTTGTGGTTTAGGGTTTAAGATTATTGGACCATAAACCTCCAATACAAACTCTTAAAATAAGTCTTCAATATTTTAACTTTCGTAGGGTGTTTTTTAAGGTGTCTAGTGTAAGGTAATTTCTTTTAACTCAATCTCTAATTTATATAGGCACATATAAAGATGTGGGCAAGTCATGTCGTTTAACTAATTGCATTTTACTTTATACAGGGCTAGCTCTTTTACTCTCTTTTTTATTTTGTACACTTATTAAAACTTTTTGTAAGTTATTTTTATGTAAAGCCATGGTCTTAAAACACAATTCCCTTAAAGATTCATTCATTGGCTAAGCTTTCACCTTTCCCGTCATAAAATTACCTCACATACTCATATTGGTTACTAGATTAATTTAGTTATAAACCATGAGTAAAACCACCCAAAATACTCCCCATACACTCGGCAACTTAGAAAGGGTTCTTAGGACAATTTTTCAATCTTTAAAGAATATTTCTAACTCCATGATTTTATGCTCTAAAATACCTACAAATTTAACTAGTTTATATAGGAGTACTAATCCCTGAAAACACGTAGGTTTGGGGAGGGATGGTAGTCTTGAAGTTACCTTAATGAATGATAAAGAAAACCTTCCTAAAGATCTTGGAAAACTTGCTAGTCTCTAGGACACCTTAGAACACCTTTGGAGCACCCATAAAAGATGGATGGGTGGAGTAAGCTTTCTTGATCTCTCCTTCTGATTTTTGCCCATGGATGACAAAGAATGGATGGAAATAATTTAAGATGTGCCTCTAATTCCAACTAAGACTATCAAATTTTTTTTTTGAAAAACAATTGTGGCACTTATTTAATTATTAAAGAGTTAAATTATTCAATTCAGTGATTTCCGTACTAATTAATCTTTTCTAAAACATACTAAGTTTAATTTGAAAATTTAAATTTCAAGTACTATATACTTATTTTTTATATATATTTATATAACAATAATATTGTAGGATTGACAAAATTTTATTTAATAATCATATATATTTATATATGACCATATAATACATTTGTATGTAATTTTTTGACTTCATTAGACTATTAGATGAAGAATAAGGGCGTGGAAACAAGAAACATAATGTCAAAGTTTTGAACTGGTCAATTTTTAAGAGAAATGCTATATGTGGATACCACCAATTTATTTAAAAACAAGACAAGGAGTATGGGTGCCGTGAGGGTTAATAATCTGATAACACCTAATCAAATGATTGAAAATCAGTCTGTCAGCCACAGACATTTGTTCTCCGTCGCATAATCCAAACCCGAGAGAATGATCTAATATGAGGAAGGGGTAGTATTACCTTTTCATATTAAGATTAGCTTAGTAATTTTGTTTCTTCTCCCTTCCGCAGAATTGAAAATCATGATCCCTCAATGATCTTTGCCGGATCACTGTGGCGAGTCTCAGATGTTGGCAGAGCACAAATCTGACCTTTGACTATTGCATGAAATATGAACACGTTTATTTTCCGCGAAGCCTCAAATGATAAAAAGATGAACAAAGAAAAAATATATTCAACCTACTAGTATATAAATTACATGAGCATATACGATCTCCATGAAAAACCTATATAGGAGAAAGGAAATGTAAATGCTCTTCAAGTGCTTGACGCTTTTTAAGAAACAACAAAAACTTAGGTTCCTTATCGCTAGATTAATCTCTTCTATTTAAAAATTTGAACATACGTGTCTAAGTTTGAGTGGATATTATTTGTGACTAGATACAACTGTCATTAGTTGAGTTGCTAACTATAGGTAGATTATTCCAAACGCAGGAAATCCCGCGATTGGAAGCCGCAGTCGAACGGACACTTATGACTATGTGTCAAAGTACAGTTTCACCTCGTCTAGATAGAGTTCTTTCAGTGAATATGAACAGTATAGTAAAGAATAACTGAATATTGTTACGTTCTTATCACGAATATTGTTCAGTAGAAGACTAGAAGTTGTGGTCCTTGTGGACATCATCACTGTATGCTATCAGATTTTAAAAATTATTTTCTTTACCTGGTTTTCTTCGTTTTACATCAACAAGTTATTTTTTTTCTAATTTTTGTTTTATTTAAGAGATGCTTAAACATTATCCAAAATTGATGAAACTTTACATGGATGATGTTAAAGTGTTATATTTTGGTCATATATCAAATCCAAAGTTTTTTAAGCTCACATATGACATGTGGGACCCAATGAGTTTTTGCAGATTTTGGCGCAAGTTGGTTTTGTCTAATTTTGTTCAAGTTAGAAGATGCTTAAACGTTGTCCGAAGTTGATGAAATTTTACATGTATGATGTTAAAGTGTTATATTTTATATATATGTCAAATTTAAAGTTTTTTGAACTCATATGTAATCTGTGGAACCTACTGAAAACACGTTCAGAGTAAGATTTTTTACACAAAAGTGAAACTTACCCCAAACTTATGCGAGAACAATATGAACTTTTCATTTTTTTAAGTGAATGCTTCGTTTAATACAAGTGAATCTTATGTTTAAATAAAGTGAATCTTATGTTTAATAAAAGTGAACCTTTCACATTAAACAATGCGAATCCTTTGTCTTTAAAAGTATTAAATTTAAGAAAAGTGAATCATATGCAAGAACAATATGAATCTTTCGTTTATTGATAAGTGAATCTTTTGTTTAAGAAAATGGGATCTTTTGTTTAAGAAAAGTGGAACTTTCACATTAAACAATGTGAATCTTTTGTTTCTTTTTAAAAAGTGAATCTTTAGTTTAAGAAAAGTGAATTTTATACTAGAACAATATAGATCTTTCATTTATTGATAACTGAATTTTTCGTTTAAGTAAATCTTATATTTAAGAAATGTGAATCTTTCACTAAACAACGTGAATCGTATAATAGTGATGGAAACAGTCATAGAAGGTTGTGTATATGTTTCTAATCATCAATGGAACATTTATAAATTATCGTGGATACATTTAAAGTAATACGTAAAATTGACTTCAACAACTTAGTTTATCATTTCTAAACATTTATAGCATTCATGTCTGTCAATCACTCAAGCTCTATAAACTAATAAATGCTAAAAAAACATTCTTATACACCAAGATTCGATAAGAATGGTCAAAGGAAAATAAGTATAACAGTTAGTGTCATATTTTCTATAATAGTGATGGAAACGATTATAGAAGGTTGTGTACATGTTTCTTAATAATCAGTGGAAACATTTATAAGTTATCGTGGATACATAAAAACCAAAAAATAAAATATAACTACTCAATTTATCTTATCCAAACATAATACCTTTAGGTTTATCAATCAACCAAGCTATGTAAAATGATAAATGGTAAGAAAACATTCACACACACTATGACTCAATAAGAACGGCCACAGGAAAAGATTTATAACAGTTAGTGTCATCTTTTCTAAAACGACTATAGAAGGTTGTGTACATATTTCTAATCATCAGTGAAGACGTTTATAAGTTATCATGGATACATAAAAAAAGGTTAACGAATTCATAAAATCAAATCTAACTACTTAGTTTATCATTTCCAAAAGTAGCCTTCAGGTTTATCTATCATCCGAGCTATGTAAAATGATAAATTGTAAGAAAATATTCACAAGCACAATTATTCGATAAGAATAGCCAAAAGAAAAAAATATATAACAGTTAGTGTCATATTTTTCATCATAGTGATGGAACGATTATAGAAGGCTTTGTACATGTTTTTAAGCACTAGTGAAAATGTTTATAATTTATTGTGGATACATAAAAACCAAGGTTAACGAATACGGAAATTCAAATCCAACAACTCAGTTTATCATTTCCAGACATTTATAGTCTTCCCGTTTATCATTAATTCAATCTTTGTCAATCGATAATGCTAAGAAAATATTCTAATACACACTGATATGATGAGAATGACCAAGGGGGAAAGTATAGGGAAAATTCACAATATACCCTATTTTCTTTCGTAATTCACAATATACCCCTATTGGTTTTCGTAATTCAACTTTAAACATGCTTAAATGTTGTCCAAAATTGATGAAACTTTACATGGACGACGCTAAAGTATTATATTTTGGTTCAATATCAAATTTGAAATTTTTTAAGCTCATATGTGACATGTGAGATCCAATGAACATGTCACAATTTTCATTGGATCCCACATGTCACATGTGAAATACCCATAACTAATTAAACATTAGTTAAACATTTAATCAAATAAATTAAGGCCTAAACTTGCCTTAACAATCAATTGAAAACAATAACGGTCATCATAAAACAAGAATTACACCTTGTGACCTTTAGGGCAAATATGTACCCTAATGAACTCCTTAGGATTAATTTGATTCCTAAGCATTATAACTCATGAATTAACATAATAAAACTATTACCAAAGAAAACCAAGCTCAAAAACACATTAAGACACAAAATGTGCTTTAAAACTCCTTAAAGCACGATTTTGTGAAATTGTCTTTCAAATTGATTTTTGATGGACTTTGGGGCCTAAATTACCCTTAAATTTACTAAGTTGACATAATGTACCACGTTAGAATGCCTAATTCAAAGTTTTTCACAAAATCAGAAATTTATGCACCAAAACATGAATAGTACCCAAATAGTACTTATTTGAACAATCTAATATAGTCAATGGTCAACATTGACCCCTAATGCTGACTATATGGAGTTGGAAATATAAGGATATAACCTCAACATTAAGCAACATAAATATCTAACCAATCTAATGACTCATCATTTACTATTACTTAAAGTAACATTTCTTACTTTATAAGGCAAAAATCATCCTTCTCTTTCCTTCTACCTATCCTAGCCTAGAGCAGCAGACCTCAAACCCTCCCCTCTCTATAGTTGATCCGAGGAGCAAGCTTCTTCAAAATCTAACTCACTTAGCTTAAGGTAAACTCTTAAAGCATGGCATATGTCATCATCTTCCTTTTTTCTTCCTCTTTCCAATGCACCACACATCAACCTCCTTTTCCTCTTCATTCTCAGTAATTTTACCTTCAAATAACACACCATTCTTGGCTGGAAACTGAAAATCAAGGGGGAAGAAAGTGTAAGACATTTCAAAGGTGAAAACATGCTTTAAACATATATCTCTTCTACTACTTCAGTTCCAATTGATTTCTTTAGTTATTTTGGCTTATTTTCTCCTCTTTTACATGCTTTATTAGTATCGATTTCAACCACTTCATTTGGTGGCTAATTTCAAGCTTAAACTCCATTTTAAGTCATTTTTCACAAGGTAAACCCTAGCCATTTCCTACCTTGTTCTTATGCGGTTTTGTTCTTTAGTTTAAATGGTGTTTTGACACTCTTCTTATGCTCAAAAATCCAGGCAAGAATATCCTAGAATCATCCCTACAAAACAAGGTATAAATCATGAAATTCTAAGCTTATGTTACCCATTAATGATCCTTAATGTCATAAGACTAATACATTTCTTTTCCCTTGCAAAATATGGCCAAATGATGCCTTGGAACATGGGTAATTTTCGGTCCAAAGAGAAGAAATCGACCTTGAGTTCAAACTTATCAAAGTACGTTAAATTACCACCTTAATGATATACTAATTAAGGTTATATGTGAGCTTATGTATAAAAACTAACTTAGGTCTATTTTAAAATTAGGCTGTGAGCTATGATTGTTGTTTGGTTGATCTTGTTACATTAAACAAGTAAGTAAAGTTTATATTATGATATAGTAAGGTTTTATGTAATTTTGTGACATTATAATATAAGTCGTGAGTTAGTAATGGTCAAAATGACTTAATTATGTACTAAAATGTTATATAACATTTTTTGTTAGCTTACTTAGTATTTAAATGACTTATAATGATAGGAATTATTTAAGTGGCTAAAATGTAATTTTAGAAAATATTAGCAAACTATATTAAAAAGCCGTGGACAATATATGTTATTTGTGACATTTATGTATAATTTTATTATATGCTATGGTTGTAATAAGGTCATGTACCTTAGGCTAGTTTAATTTATGTCATTTTAATGTTTAAATTAAGTTTTAGGTAAAATAAAGATTCCTGAAAATAGATTGGGGTCAAACCATGATTAAAATGAAATTTGGGGCCTAAATATAATTATGGCTGAAAACTAGACTTTAAAAGCTATTTTAATGAATTTTATAAGTTTTTATGAAATTTGGGGGTAAAGATGTAATTATTGTAAAAGTTGGGTCAAAACTGTAATTTATATAAACTATGGTCAAAGCAGCAGTTTATACGTCAATATTGACCATGTAGGAGCTTTGCTCAAAAATAATAACATAAGTAATTATTTTATGACCTTATGGTATAATTATAAGTAATATGTAAAATTTATAAAGTTTTTAAGGGTATACACCTAATTACCGAAAAATTCTAGGTTAGAATAGTGTTTATAAAACTTGGGTGAAATTTGGTAATTTTTAGAATAATATAAGTAGCTTAAATAAAGATAAGTGTATAATATATAGTTTATAATAACATTATAAAGCATATGTTATAAATGGGGTCAATTTGTAAATAAGAAAAGTAATTGGGCTGAAAAATTGAATTAGAACAGACCTATGGTCTTTTCGGAAATATTTAAACCTATAACTATAGGTTATACATGTTATAAAGATTAAAATGTCATATTATATACTATATGTAACATAATATAAAATATGTGGTAAAATTATAAATAAAGAAAATGTGGGGAGTTGGAAGAATTACAACCATATATAAGGTATTCGAAAATTTCAAAATGTATATAACCATAGGTTATACCTATTATAAGGATTATAATGACATAGTATATGATATATATATATATATAACATAACATTAATAATGTGGTAAAATTGTAATAAAAGAAAAGTGTGGAATGTTGATAAAATTAAAGTTATAACATATGTGCCTTCTCGGCAATATATATAACTATATTAAAACTATAGGTTAAAACTATTATGAGGTACAAATATCATATTATATGATATAAGGATATGATTGTAACATTGAATAATGTTATGTGGTCAAAGTGAAATAAATAAAAATATAGGGTTTAGCCGAGAATAAGGGAGTTGGTAAATGAATATTATACTATATTATATAATGTTATAAAAGCTATAACAATTATATAGTATTAATGTGATTAAAATGGAACTAGTATAATTTTGTATGTTCACATGAAATAATGAAATACCCCTAAAGTTCATAAATTAAATTAAAAGACAATTAATGAGTTAAGAAGGCTAATAAGCCTTAATGAACCATTAATAATGAAAACTCCTAAGCACAATTATATAAATAAATTTGTACTCCATGAAGGTTACTAAACCTTATATAAACACATGGACATAGGTGGAGCATAGTAAAGGAGGATAATCAACCTACAATTGATTTATCATGATATACACATCTTCATGAACAAAGAACACAAACACTTAAAGAAAAATATACCTTAAGAAGTCAAAATGACTTGTGAGTAAAATATTACTTGTAACACAAGTGTATACACCTTTGGACACTAAATAACACATTTTATACATGTTAACACGTTAAACAAGTCCAAGATACACATGATGTGCAAAAAGAACATCAATATGAAAGGTGAATCAAAGTATACATTTTTACTTGTCTTAATTAATAGTAAAGCATACCAAATCCTTAAGAAAAAGTTTTTATACACTTAAGGATGAATAAATCATGTTGGTAACAAACTAACACATGATATAAGTCCAAATGTACAAGTTATAAGTCATAACATTAAAAATGAAACAAAAGAGACCATCTCACCCTTGGAGAGACATGTGGCCGGCAATGCCCTCTAAGGTGGCTGTCAACTTGCAAAAATTGATTCAAAAAGTCTTAATAAGGGGCCTTAAGTCAACAAATACTAAACAATACACATACTTTACCAATAATGCCTTAAAAGTCTCATTCTTCTCTTTCCTCCTCATTTCCTCCTTGGCTGCCGATTTCAAAGCTCCGAATCCTCTCTTAGTCTGCTACTAGACAGCCAAGAGCAAGCTTGGAAAGAAAATCATTCCTAAGGCATAAGGTAAGCTCTTAATTCATAAGATAGTTCAATCTCTTCCTCTTTTCACTAGCTATCCAATGGTCTGAGATTTATTTCCTTCCACCCACTTATCTAGGCTGGATCTAAGGTGCAATAATGGGTTAAACTCTACTGGAACAAGCTCTGGGAAGAAAATAAAGCAAAGTCATTCCTTAAGGTAAAAATGTGATCTAAGCACCTACCTTCTTCTCTATTGTTGTTCTAACTGATTCCTATCAACTAAACCTTCTATAATATTCATATTTACATGCTAGAACCGTTGGTGAACCTTCACCCACTTGAAGTTGGCCAAAACCACCCAAAAACACCTTAAAAGGGGGTTTAAAGAGTAAGTCTTCTCGCTTCTGTACAAGTGAGTTGTTCCACCCCTTTGGCATGATTTTATTAAGGGATTGACACCCTTGGTTCCTCTGGAAAATAAGGCTGTGGAGCACTAGGGAACAACTTCAAATCTTAAGGTAAAAATCCATGTTTTAAGACCTTTAATGACTCTTTTGGTTAATTTCGGTTCTAAGCTGAGCCATAACCTTTACTCTATGTTCAGTGCAAGTCAAGAGGTGTATAAGCATACCTCCAAAGTGCTGTGACAGTACATGGAGTGATAGGTTGCTTAAAGTCATTTTTAAGGTGATAAATCTAGTTTTTCATGGCTTAAAATTACTCTTATAGTTGGTTCTGTTTTTAGAACCTAACTATATCTTGTTCTTACTGTAAGAACTCAATTAGAAGCTATCTAAACCTATATCTCAAGAAGGCGTGACCATACAAGCCTTAAAAAGCTTACAAATCAAGGTATAACACTCTTAACTATATATTATATGCTTTAAAGCTTATGGTATATATATTGCTGAGAGTGGACTGGTTAAATTACACCTAAGTGTGACCAGAAATGACTTAGTTAATATAAGCTAGTCATTTAAATGATTTAATTAACATAATGGTCAAATTAAGACATTATGTGGAAAATTGGTAAATATGGAAAAGTTGGTGGTGAGGCCGTGAATTTAAAGTATTTTTGAGACATTTAAAGTGTAATTTATTTTGCAAGTTCAAGGTTGTAATAAGGCCATGTCCGAAATACCCCAAACCTTAATATATTAATGAACTATCTAATTAGGATATACTAAGGCTAGAACGTGCCTTAGAAACATTAGAAGAAGTGTTAAACAACAATTTACACCAAAACATGCTTTAGGAACAATTAGAGCAAAAGGTGTTTTAAAGAGCACAAATAAATTGGGGAACTACCAGTAAGTTCCCAAGAGATTCAAATGTGAAATAACTCTAAGAGTAGTAATACGCATTAAGCAGAATTAGCGTTTAAACCGAAAACGCACCTTAGAGCACAAAAATGTGCTTTAAAGAAAAAAATGTGCTTTAAGCATGTATATATGGAACGAAAAGGCTAATGAGCCAAAATACCATAAAGAAATAAGGGAAAAACAATTAAATAGTCATAGTTTCCATTGCGTATACACACAAATTAAGTATACAAAGTCCATAGTAAACAGGTACTAAACTGACGAAAGTCAAGGAGAAACCACTAAACGATTTGGTTTAAATTGAAATGAGCAACATGCTATTTCATGAACAAAGTTTCTAAAGGTTGTAAATATATTAAGGACACATTTAAACTAGCCAAAACAAATTGCATAATCAATGTGAACCCGGAAGCACATAAAATGGTGTTTTAAGGCATTTTTGGCTATGTAACATACCTAACACATGGTATAAGTCCTTATGAACGAGTTTAAGGCATCTAATATTACATAAATATAAGGAAGAAACAAAAACAATCAGACAAAATCGTGACTAAGGCTGCCTACTTCATGATGAGTCATTAAAGGTGTTAAAATTCAATTTTGCTTACTTTTTACTTACCATGACATTCCTTGATTGCCTTATCACCTTGTCCCCTGAGGAAATCATTAATAAGACCCTTATCTGTCATATGAGATCTCCCAAATTCGTATCCCCTCCTCTCTTTGAAGAAACAACACAAAAAACTCCAATGTTCTTAGATTAGTGCCTTAAAGAACACCTTGTCTTTTATAGATCATAACTTTCTCATCTTAAGTCCAAATTCTAAGCTTGATAGCTCGCTGGAATCCTCTTTCGAAGAGCTTTACAACCATATCTCATGAGCCCCCAGATTCTCAGGAAAAATCACGAAGAAGTGCCTTTGATTCTCGAGGTAAAACATTGCCTTCTTGGAAGCTCTTCCTTCTTTGATTTTCATCAAGGCCGGGTGCCTAGGGTTACTAAACCTTCTTATTCTTCATCTTATTATATGATTTTGGAGCCAATTTCTCTAGCAAATTGCTGTCAAAATTTCTAAGGAAAACAAGCTTAATATTAAGCTAAAGGTTAATATACATGGTAAATCCTACAACTACCTATTTCAATGTTCTAATTGTTGATCTATATATGATCTAACATATTGTTCATCTTGTTTATTATTGCTGAAATTATAAGTGTGTTAGATTTAATTTTTGACACATTAAATGTTAATATTTTGTAAATCTAAAATTAGATTTATACTCTTTATGATATAAGCTACAATATAAGCTATCATAATATACAAGAAAAATTCATATACTATGAATTTCAATATGGCCAAAAATTAAGGGGTTATTAATGAGTTAGAAAAATTATCTAACTTAGTTAAATTAAAGGAATTAGAGTAATTAAGAGTTATATGTAAGATTTAAGAAGTTTTGGTACCTAAAGGTGAATACCGAAAATTAATGGGGTCAATATGTAATTTTTGAGAGTTTAGATGATGAGAAAATAATTGTAGAATTAAGTTTACAATTTATAAAGAGTTTATAAGTGTTATAAGGAATTTATAAGGTTTTCGGTATATTTAAGGTAAATAAAGGGTGGTATATATATACTATAACATTAGAAAATTAAATCTGGTGATTTAGAGATGTTTAAAATGATTTTTGATGTTCAAAAATCTGTAGGTAAATTAGTTACGAAAATTAGAAATTAATTAGAGTTAAATTGGTTAATAAATGAGTTAGGATAAAAGAAAATACCACAAGGATAAAATGGTAATTTCCTTGGTCAAACGTGGTCAAACATGGTCAAAATTGGTCAATGACAGTTTATAAAATGTTTATAGGAGCTAGAATAAAATTTGTAGCAAAAGATTAGATATTAAAAGGATAAAGGGATAAAAAGTTAAGTTAAATTAACTTTAGGGGTAATATTGTAAATTATGGAAAGTTAGGGGGTTTGACCATAAGAGACTGGTCAAACTTGGGTATATTTTGGTATTTGACCAAAAGTATAAACGAAATTAATTAAGTAAGACTTTGGAAGAAATTATAAATAAAAATAACAAGTTTAGAACTTATTATGAGTGAAATAGAGATTAAGAGAAAACTATGGGTAAGTAATGTAAATAACACATTTTTATGTGTTTAGAAGGTTAAGGAAGTTAAATTAAGAATTTAGAAACAAGTTGTAAAAGAAACAGAGTTAAGACAGGGTTAAACGAGACCCGTATATAACTTAAGGTATACGAGGGGTATACCCGTAATTTAATAAGTATAGGAGAAATCAATACTTAAAGTATTTTTAATGAAAATACAAGTTACATTGGAAAAAGAAATAAATACGTATGATACGGAGTATCATACGGACGTATACAAAATTTTTTGGTGTACATGAATAGTGCTCGTATACATGAATAGTATACGTATACATGAATAGTAAATACGTGTACACGAATAGTAAATACGTATACATGAATAGTAGCTACGTATATATGAATAGTCAAATACGAAACGTATATGTGAATAGTAAAATACATATATGTGAATAGTGAAATATGGTGAATAGTAAAATACGAGGCCGTATAAATGAATAGTAGAATACGAGACCGTATAAATGAATAGTGAAATATAGATGAATAGTGAAAATACTAAAACCTAATACAAGGTCCGTATAAGTCTAAAGTTGCTAACTTTGCAACTAAATAACTGCTAACGACGTTAGTATGATAATGAATTAGAATTAAGCTTGAAAACGCTCCTAAATGAACGAACCCGTTTAACGGTAAACTATTATACCCGGGTTAACCTAGAAAGAGGTTTAAGTTGAAAAGAGAACCAAACTAGTTCTAAGACACAGGATACTAATACTAGTTCTGGTTACAGATCTAGATAGTCAGAGCCGTTCGGCGGATTAGGCGAACGTGGGACTAAGAGCTAGCCAATCTCCGGTGTACGGTATGGGATTCTTGTAGCTTGCTTGCTAACGGGGTCTACCTCGGATAATGTGCTATGTGTTATTGTGATACGACCAAACAAGATTAAGCATGCAACCGATCTACTGTATTGTTGTTATGTGTCCATTGTACACTAACACGACTTGATTTAGAGCTTGTTCATTAACTATGTTTAGTAACAATTGTATAAGGTTATGAATACTCCCCGTTGTTAGTTGGTTAATACCGAGAGAGGTTTAACTAACAAATTGTCATTGAGACTTCAACTAACTGGAACTTGGGGGAAGAGGAATCCGGGACTGACTCCGGTCATGCATGTTTAGGTTAGGAGGTCGGCATCTGTATCAGATTTGTCTTCCACATATGCCTTGTCTATGACTTGTTGCCTAGGGTCGACAAACAGACCCGACCACCTCGAGTGAATAGTTCGAGGTGGGAGGCAAATTCAGGAGGCGCGGGAGGGTCAAGCCTACACCCCTCATAACTTAAGAATTTGTGTTTATTAACCCAATGGAGCTAATAACTCATTGGCTAGGGTTACCTAGACCCGACAAAGATAAACAATTCAGTTAGAGAACAACCAGTTCTTTTAAGAGAACGGTTGACACTTATAAGGTATGGTCAAACACGAGAACTAAACAATTCTCAGGCCTCAGGAGTTAGCAATCTGACTTACTCATTAATGGGCGTCCATTACGACATTTGATTTATTTGAGTTATGAATGTTTCACATAAATGTGCTGTTTGTTATCGTACTTCTTATTATTATTTGTATGAATAAGCAACTTCATGTATACGACAAAGTAGTCGTGTGCAGCCCTGTTAGCTTGTGGGCTGCACGTTTTCTGTACCAGCCATGTGCTGAGCCCCTTGGGGCCTGTGATTTAAACTTTGCAGGTAGGTACCAGACGAGGACTCAACCTGAGAGTAGGAGCGGGTAGAGTACTTCGGGTTGCTTTTACATTTGTTACACGAGTTGTGCATGTACACTCGTTTAGTAAGTTGATGAGATGTTAGTATGATGTATTAGGATATGAGATACTCGGTATAAGTTGTGGTTTATGAATTGTATTGTATAGATGCTCGAGTAATTATCCAGTTAGTCAGACCGTGACTTGTAAGAGAATAGGCCTTGTTAGTCACGTGGGTGACTAACGGCGGTAACACCAATTTAGTAGAACTTTTCCGCTGCGTTGTTAATGAATAAGATGGACTTAGGGCGACGATCATTGTATTTGGAGTTGGGGTGTTACAATGTCATTAGGCCATTTTATTTAAGTTTAAGAGCTTATTTAATTTTATTTATGCATTTAGCATTAAGTTTGGGGTTAAAAGGTAATTACAAAAAATATAAGGTCGTGGGCTGTATTAGGTTGAATTTTGGTGTTTAAAATGAATTTAAATAAAATTATAACACCTTATAAAGTTTTGTTACAAAATTGTAAAAATAGGAAAGTTTGGGGTATATATAATTACCGAAAGTTTGGGTTTCAAACAGAATTTAGAAGTCAAAGTTGACTATATAGGAGACTTTGACCAAGTTTGGGAATTTAAGGAATTAAATACTAACTTATAATAAGTTAAGTATGAAATTGTAAAAGATTTATAAATATTGGGGTGAAATAGTGATTTCCGGAAATAATGGGTACCAAATGGAGTTTAGAACAAACCTTGGGTTATTAGGAATTTTTAGGAATTTATTTGGTTAAATTTGGAGTTAGTATGAATTATATATGTATAATATATGATATTTTATACCATTGTTACATTTGGGTAACATATGGGGTAAAAACCGTAAATGTAACACCCCTGATCCTAATCCTGTAATATAATCGCAAGTCATAGCATAACAAAATATAATTCGCAGCGAAAAATAAAACTAACTATCGTTTGGTGTTACACGCCGTCACTCACCCATGTGAGTAACAAGGCAACCTTACTCCATCCATCAACTTCAACTCTCCACCGCTATGATGACGAGATACTGAGTACTCTTAAAGTTACAATCCAAATCCAAACCAAACAAATGAGCAACTAAACCCAATACAACCGAACTCCAGAATAGAGTACATAATAAAAAGTGTACTTCATTAAAAATACATCAACTACCCAGCGTCCCGCTCTCTGGCTTCGTGTCTCTTCTCAGTAACCTGAAATGTTTTGCCCATTGAAGGGCTCAGCAAACTATATGCTGGTATGTTAAATGTAGTCTTAAATCATTTGGATCCCTTAAGTCGTTTAGCCATCTCGATATTAGATTCATTACATGTTGTACCGGTTTACAATAATAGTAACAACTGTAAATATTTAAACAATCACATAACAGTTCAACCAACAATACTATCACACAACCAATAACCAATAATCAGTATCCAATAAACCAATAGTCAATACCCAATAACCAACAAGATACGCGTATTATTTAACTGTACTTGTTGGTTGACCTCATGGTCCTTATCCTTTTAACCAACCATTTAAACCTTCCATTTAAATTGCACCTCGGGCGTCATGTTAGGACAACCCTTAATAACTTGTTAATGGACAGTAGTCCCCTGGGTTCCAATGGAACCGTTGCCAGCTGACCCTGTGGTCCTGGATATTTTGTTTGCCTTGAAGGCGACCAATTCGGCCGAAGCCTGCACCAACAGTAGTGCCCTTTGCCATCATCGAATGTGGACGATGGATTCCCTTGAGTGACTCTTGATAGTAGTCCCTCGTAGTGATCACGCTGCGCAACCAGATAGTCGAAACTAACTGGATTCCTCTCTTTGTAAGTTAGCCCTTTAGTCAGTGATACCAGATCCAATCCTTGAGTTAAGACTATGATAAATGACCGTCAGTTAGGTTCCTGTAATACCTAAAGGTCTTCTAGTCTTGTTCGAGTTTAGATGTATAAACTTCCAGTCATAAGACGTTCACGTAAAATAAAACGCAATGGTGTCGAGCGATATAGTGTACAAGTTCATATACATAAATCATTGATATCGCTCTTAGCAATTAAACACACAACGTCTGGACCTCAGGAAAATCCTTAGGACATTCAGACCACACAATTAACATACCATTCACCGTGAAAATTGCTAGCTTGACAATTCACGCTTAGTAGTTCCTCCCCGTAATGTTGTTATATATATACATGCAAATACCGGGTAACATTAATACAACTAGCACTAACTATTACAGTGTTGTTGTTACAAAACTAACACCGTAGTATACTAACCCCGTATGTTCTTTATTTCTCCCTGTTATTTAACAGTGGTTCGAGGTAGTTTAACAGTTCATTATTTTATGTAGTAACTACATGTGATAATGAATTTCTACCTTATAGTATATTTCCCATCTCTTTAATTATGTACTCGTAATTGTTTCCACTTATTCTATATATTATACAATTTGGTTATTTTTATTATAACCACCATTATTTTATAAACTTTACATTATACTCCAAAATACATTATATTACTTAGTTTTTGAAATACCCCGACTGATTATCACTTTAAATTAGTGAAGTTTAAATAAAAATTAAGGTTATGAGCAACCATGATGATTAAACTCCAAAAAAAAATATGAAGATGATAATGATAATAACGTTGCACGTATCGGTACGTAATACGCAAACATAAACTCATGTATATATGAATGCACATCTCTAAACCAAAAACGTTATAAGTAACAGTGCGACACATTTATATGGTCATATATACATATACATATACGTACAACCAACGTTACAATATTTCAACATTGTAAATGATAACCAATAACGCTGTATAGGTACATATAACTAAAACGTGACAGAATAAAAAGGGGCGTATATATATATATATGCATATATATATATATATATAACCAACAGCATGACCAAATAAAATAGTCGCGTATATAACTAGTAACGCGACATCTTAATATAGTCGCACGCATATATATACGTATGCAAGAGATAGGCGTGTATATAGCTGGTGCAAAAAAAAAAAGAGAGTGAAATGCACTCCTACCGGGATTCAAACTCGATACCATTGGTATCTATCTCTAATGAATGCGGTAACCGGTTTAGCTGTGCTTGTATTCGATGATTACCTGCACTCCTAGAGACAAAAGTAATAATAACTACTAAACCCCAATATAAAACTATAATAAAAATCAGCCCTACTAAGGTCTAGCATGTCCGAAACCCAAGCTGAACAACCCTTGTGCTATACCGATTCTGGGGTTAACAATGATCATTAGTTTTCCCTTATGCCCATGCAAACTACTTTCACTGATTTCCAAACCATTGCCTCCTCCCTTCTTGCGTGTGCGCTTCTGCATTAAACAACCTCCTAGTTGGCTAGTTCCTTTCACCTCCCTCCACTTACGGGCTACAAGTTCAAAAAAAAAAACAGACAGACAGCTTTTACAGTCCTTGAAGTCGGACTCCATTAGCTTCATGTTTTAAAAACGAGACCATCAAAGCCTACACCCACGTCCTGGCAACAGGGGGACACTGCCCCCATGCTTCTTCCTCTTCTGGTTTAGGGGCGCTTAATTCAGAGTCTGGTAAGTCTTCTCCTGCATGCCTCGATCAGGAGGCAGCCAGCTCCTCAACTCTGCATTTCTATCGATCTTCTTCACTCCCGTGAATTTGGCAAACCCAGCAGGTGAAGAGATAACATGCATAGCTCATGCCCCCGTCATTCCCTTCATTCCGAGTAATTTTGCAGTTCTGGTTATCGAACAAGGAACAGACACGCCCGGCGCCGTTTCTTCGTTCTCTGTACTCTGCTCTTTTTGCTCTCTTCATCATCTTTTCTCCCTCCTTGTATCTACTGGCAACACAAGGAACATACATGCTCCACCACAGTTCATTCTCTGTTGCACTCCTTCCATTCTCTTCACTCCCGATATTTTTGCTACCCAAACTGGCAACAAGGGATATACATGCCCGCGCGTCTTCATTCTCTTAACCCCGGAAATCTTACAGCGAAACTGACCGACAAGAAAATGTACTCCGCCATGTTTCCTTCATCTTCTTCATTCAGAAAACTTGCTCCCCTCCATCTTCTTCATTCCCGTTTTACCCACCCAATCTGGCGAAACAATAACATACATGCTCTGTCCTTTTTTTTCATCTCCACACTCACGCTTCGTACAAGCAACTGATGAACAAGGAACTAACCAGCTCTGCATCTTCTCCATTCTCTTCCCCTGAAGAACAAGGAACATACGAGCCTGTGCCTTCCTTGTCTTCCTCACATCGGCGAACAAGAAACTCTGAAACGGGGCTGTGAGTAGCTCATTCCGGAACAGTCTGAAACTGATGCATCTCGATCACCACCGGAACTGCTGTGTCTCGAGTTTTCGGTGGCGGGAGCAGAGAGACCCATCATCATCAACAATCACCGAGAGATGCATCAAATACGGTTGTAAATTTTCCCCCCCTTTTTTTCATTTTATTTTCCATACTTTGCCTCTGTGGTGGTGGTATCTCTGTATTGTATGTCCAGGTTGCTAATTATTTCGAATTTGTCATGGCATCCCAAGCTGAGTCGAACAGAGATTTGTTTCTCTGTGTAATTTGAATGCTACTCTTATTCATTTTCCTCTGGTTTTTAGCTGTTTGGAGTGTTATTCCTTTGTGCAATGTGACAGATCTGTGTTCTCCAGTTTCGTTTTCGCTGGGACGATCTTGCTGATCAAAAATAATTGACCCTTCATTTGTTCAGTGGATTTTTGTTATCATGGTCCGTCCGATGGTCGATCGTTATTGTATCTTGGATACATACCTCAGCATCTGTAATGTGTTAAGCTAAAGCTTTCTCTATTCGGATTGAATTAAATTCATGAGATTTGAGCTTCTCGTTCTACCAAGGACTGCCGTTTGCATATGTTGCTAGTAGCCTTGTATGCTGTATGAAGACGGATATTCTTGGTGGCTAAAATTTGCTATTGCTTGAAATTAGTTTATAGATTGATGGTGGTCTTAGCAAGCAGGTATCATGGACATTTATTGTTTCTTTTTTATGAATTATCTTGACAATTAGTTTACATATATACTCTTCGGTGGTTTATGGTAGATACAATAGGTACATCTTGTACGGTTGATCATATTTCTTTTTTACGTCTTGCAATCTCCAGTTGCACATGACTGATTTGTGTGTTCTCGCTGTCTTCAAGAATATAATATATTCGCAGGAGTTCCTCCGACATTCCCATCCATTTACTACTTTGCTCGAAGAGAATAATTTTGCGGTCAAAAGTTCATAAACAATTATTCTATGTAGTGACGGTGCTGAAACATTCACGTTGGGGGTTTGTAGAGTTTTTGGGTGCCATGACTATTTCTTATAGACTCGGAAATTGATTTATTTTGGGCATCATTGTGATTATCTTTTGCATATGTCGGTTTGGTTGTGATGTTATGTTATTTTTTTTTTTTGGTTAAATCTTGTCTTCTATGGTATTTTGTTTGATTCGGTTGGTTCCTTATTCTCTTGAGTTTGTGTGTTAACCGATGGTACATTTGCTTCGAGGTTTGGATTGAACTGTGCTTGTCGCTTGGGCTTATGGAATCTGGGGCTCAACATGCTTACATCAAGGATGTGGAACTCTTGTTGATTACACAAGACCGAGATGGAGTTATGAGCGGCCGGCCACCCTAGGGACATAACGAACGCCAACCGGGACCCCGTGTGTGAGACAACTCTTACATCTGAATAAGGTATGGATATGTGTGGTCCGTACGTTGCCGTATTACACGGCTTGTTTGCTGTGTGCCTTGGGTGAAAATGACCATAAGATTAAAGCATGAAATCGGATTGCTTGCTTATCTTGCTTATATGATTGCTATTATTGTGCATATCGCTTGCGCGCACACAGTAGTGTAGTCCCTTCTCGTTGATGAATCCTTGAGATGAAACACAACGAACTTCGTAAACAAAACAAAGGAACTACATAAAGGGAAAACTCCTCTTAACTATAGAGGAACTCTAATGACACCCACTACGGTGTCGAACTATCAAAGATAATGATGAGCTAATTCCCGTTAGAAATGAGTAGGGAGACGGACCCTTTGTATCCGGGGTAGAGACCAATAATCTAAAAAGGAACAGGGAGACGGACCCTTAGTATCCGGGGTAGAGACCAATAAGATTAAACAGAATAGGGAGACGGACCCTTTGTATCCGTAGCAGAGGCTAGTAACATTGAGAAAGAATAGGGAGACGGACCCTTTGTATCCGGGGTAGAGACCAGAACATTAGAAGGCATAGGGAGACGGACCCTTTGTATCCGGAGCAGAGGCTAGTAACATTGAGAAGGAATAGGGAGACAGACCCTTCGTATCCGGGGTAGAGACCAGAACATTAAAAGGCATAGGGAGACGGACCCTTTGTATCCAGGGTAGAGGCTGGTAACATTGAAAAGGAATAGGGAGACGGACCCTTTGTATCCGGGGCAGAGGCTAGTAACATTGAAAAGGAATAGGGAGACGGACCCTTGGTATCCGGGGCAGTGGCTAGTAACATTTAAAAACAGCAGAGAGAGAAAGAGCTATCCGGGAATGAAGGATTGGCCATGGACAAGACGTTCTCCAAATTGTGGTGATGAGAGAATTCACAAGTAACCCTTAAAGAACAAGGAAAGATTGGCACCTACATGATATGGTCACGGGATCTAAACTATATCCCTAGACCTGGTGCAAAGAAAGAGAAAGAAATTACACATTATGGGAACAAGAGAAAATAAATAAAAACACACAACGCTCGAATGATCCCATAGTGAGGATCATGCATATAACATACCTATGCACACGTTTTATTATGTACATGATTGTTGTTGTGATACTAGCAGTTTGTTGTGCTTGGTTGTTGTTGCTAATGTTTTGCTACCTTTAAGTGTGTATGATACTACGATGTACTGTGGTGTGTTTCACTGCTTTATTATAGCATGTAAATTGACTTAATAATATTTGACCAAGTAGTCGTGTGGCCCGACAACATACGGGCTACACATGTTCATACTCAGCGTAGTTTGCCGAGTCCTTTACAACCCAATTTTTACAGGTATTGAGCTGGATGACAACGGAGCGTAGGCGGGATGACTATCATGGGGGTAGTCTATCTGGGCATGACTTCTGAGTTTGGAATAGTATGTTAGTGTATAGGTTGTTACTAAACCCGGGTTGTGCTTTTCGATTTATGATTTAGTAATTATATTGTAGACACTCGGTAATTGGAATTGTATCTTGTATTGTATATGAGTTTTGGTGGAGAACTGTCTCCAATCATGCAGACCGTAACTTGGTGTTGGTAATGTGGTCGGTCAACCACGTGGGTGGTTGACATCTGTAGCACCCGGATGAAATTTGAGAATCCGCTGCATGTTTATCTTGTAATAAGGATATGGAGCTTTGTTCGTACTATTGGACGTTTGTTCGGGGGTGTTACAGTTTTAATTCCTTACTTTCTTAAATCACAAAACAGACCTTATAATTTTGGTAATTATAAATTGTACAACTAACTTTCGCAAATTACCATATAGCCACATATATTTTCAGTTTTAACACATACTTTCTTATATTTACAATTTAACCCCTAAAACTGTACATAAGTTACATATTAACTCATAAACTATAGTTTAATATTTAATTTCCTTAAATACCGAAATGACCCATATCTTTCTACAATTTATGTTTCCGCCCCATATCTAATTTGGTTTTAAATATAAACTTTTTATAAATTACATTTTCACCCCATAACTTTTATAAACTTAATATTTTATGACATAAATCATTTTAACCCAAATTTTTTGGTCAACACTTTGACCAAAGCCTAATTTCATAATTAATACTTTAACATACCCAGAAAATCATATGTAATTCGGTTATACACCATATTTTTCAGAAATTACAAAATAGCCCCAAAACTTTATAAATTGTTATTTTAACACTTAAACACTTGCTAAATTTAACCAAAATTCATAATATTAATTCCTACCTTATATTATATCATAATTATGCTAATAATTCCTTTAACTCTCAGCAATGACATATAATACACCATACTTTCCAAAATTTACAATTTAGCCACATAACTTAATAAACTAGCCATTTAAATACTTGTAGCTTTTTTTAATATTCCCAAAATTTATAATATAAGCTAATATACTTATATTCTTCAAAAATCACCAAATAGAACATTTTATTCTCGGCTTTAATTATATCTTACCATATGGTTTCAAAACTTGATTCATATCTTATAATAAACATATATAAATGTATATAAGCCATATAACACTTCTAAAAATTATGCTAATGACTTAGAATGATTATAAGCTCAAAATAGACCATTTAACTCCTAGATAATTCGGCCTAATTATTTATGCATCTTAATTAAATTTTGTGACACAAAATTTTTACCTTAAGGTAATAATCTTACCTTGTATGTTATAAACTATTTTCTTGGCAATATAACCTATAGTTTTCGGCTTCTATTTTATTAAGGGGTGTACATAAGTTTGTACTAAAGTTTGAAGCTTAAATCAAACTTAAACTTAATAGATTTAATTGTAGAAACTTACTCCTTAAATCAAGGTGATTTTTGTACTTGATTTCCTCTTGAATTCCAAGCTCCTCCAATGCTATATTGTTGTAGAATTGTCGGCCTCCATAGTAGATTTAGGAGATCCAAGTGTTAGACTTCTAACAAGGATTTATAAGTAAGATATGGAGTAGTTTATAAGAGTTTACCTTAGGTATTTGTCAAGTAATTTTCGGTACACCTTAGAATGGTTGAAGATCCAAGTTTCCTTCATGAAATGATGAAGAGAACATTGATTTAGAAGCTTAGAATTTTGGACATCAACTAGGTATTTACTAGGATTTCAAACATGAAAGTATACCTTAACCTGATCTTGTTTGTTCCTTGAGTTGTTGTTGAACCAAGATAACTCCTTGGAGTACTAATGCTTGGCAAAATCTTGCAAGGTTGCTAGGATGATTCTTGCTTCAAGACTTGTTGGAAGTTGCTAGGAATTTAACACAAAAATGGAGTTTAAGGTTAAATCTCCATTAATAGAGATTGAAGCTCACAAGAACAAGATGACTAAGGAAGAAAGAAAAGAGAGAAGGAAGAGAGCTTACCAATTCGGACAAGGAGGGGCAAAGAGAATGGCAAGGTGCCGTATGGAATTAAGGAAAGACAAGGGAAAGAATCTTGACAAAAAAATGTCAAAGTTGGGTAAGCTTTTTCCTTAGTTTATTTACTTGAATCTTGGCTCCATAAAATGCCCATAATCAAGCAAGCTTTTGGCACATGAAGAGGAGAAAAGAAGACTTTGTTTGTCAATTGACACAAGATGACAAGGCAAGAATTCTAGGAAATTAGGTAAGGTATTTTTTTGCATTTTCTATGTTGAATTACCCATGCTAATGTTGTCTTATTTTCCTTGTAGCCTTACGGTAATGGTGTTGTAGGTAGCAATTGATTTTTGTTATTTGAAGTCATAGGAACATGCTTAGTTAGGTACATGTCTTACTTTGATTTTTATAAGGCAATCAATCTCCCTTTTCCCTTGCTTATTTTCGGCAGCCTTAGGCTAGAGGATGGGCTGCTTCATTGTCATGTATTATACTAATATACACATGTGATAAAGTAGATCTAGGATTGTACTTTATGTATTTTAATTTTCATGACTTTTCCTAAACTAATCTCTTTGCTGTTTCATTGCAGATTTTCGGCAATGAGAACCTGTCTAGACTGAGATTCCCTTGACATAATGTCACGTGGTATTGTAAGATGAGTCTCCATGTCATAAGACATTTTATTAAGCTAAAATCAAGTCAAATACACAAAAAAAATGGCCCCTTGTGTGGCCATGTGGAGTTGATTTTTAACTTAGTTCCTGTCACACTATATTGTATTAAGATCATATTATAACATGTTATAAGTCACAATATTTATTTGGTACATTTATACTAAGGTAAAAGATGAAGTGTCTAAGGTGAAATGCTGATTTTATAGTACTTTTTTATTTGATTTTTGGCCCTACTTGTGCTATGATTTTAGCACTGGATTTGATTGATTTAAATGGTCATTTCATCCCCCATTTAAGATTCCCAACTCGTGGCTCCTCAAAAACTTCAAGGTAATAGCGTAGAACGCGTTTTTATGGCACCCGAAGGTGCGTTTTTGTGCTTTAAGGATATTCTGAAAAATAAGTAGTCGCTACGAGTTCCAAGTGTTTATAAACATTTTTATGGTCAATAATGATATATTAAGGTGTTACATTGAGTTATACGGGGTTATATCAACTCATGACACAATTCCCCGGCTACCGGGACACTCCCGGGGCAAAACATGAGCGTTAAGAAATTCCCCCGAGCACTTTATGTATTTTTGCAAAAGTAGCTCGAGAATTCTCTTTATAATGATGAATAATGATGGTAGGAACTCTAAGAATGAATTATATAGGAGTTCGTGCCACTTTGGTACCTCTCCGGGGCATTCCCAGGGGTTTATGGGGCCCCCAATGGGTACCTCCGAGCACTTTGCGTTTAATTGAGAATTTAGCGTGAGTACTTCATCTTATATGTTTATTAACGTGTTATGGTGCATATGGAATGAAGTGTAATGCTTTATTTCATCTTATAAAGTATTTACGGGTGTTTCCGGAACTTTCGGGCCTTAAGGGAGGTGTGTTGACTCTCCCGGGCATTTTAAATTTCTACTCTGTTCTAGCTGAGGACCCGTGTTTTAAAGGTCATATAATGATCCTTAATTGACTTGGTATGAGTTTTATAGTTTATATATCATAGTTAGCTTAAGGTCCGGCTTAGCGCACGTTGTTGACCTTAAGGAGTTTCGGTGCGTTCTTAACGCCTACGTGTTTATATATTTTCTTAGGGTTTCATAATCCCCCAAGTAATACTTATTTCCCATTATATAATTATTTAAAGGTTAGGGGTATTTCAGTAAATACTAAAAATATAAGGTTAGGAATGATATTTATAACCTTTTGGTATAGTTTGGTAATTTTTGGAATTATATATGAGGTTTGATTAAGATATATGTATAATATATAGTTTTAATGATATTAGAAACTATATGTTATAAAATGGGGTGATTTAGTGAATATAGAAAGTTAAGTGGTGGAAGTTAAATTAGAATAGACCATGGGGTCTGTTCGGCTATTTTGAGGAGTTATAACCATAGGTTATAATTATATTAAGGTTTAAAGATTATAATATAAGGCATATATTATAAGTGTAACAAAGAAATAATATTTGGGGTGATTATGCAATTTCTGAAACTTTGGTGGAATTAAATAAAAATCGACAACCATATGGGTTGTTTGGTATTTTGTAACATTTTATAACTATAGGTTATAAGGGTTTTAATGATTTAAATATCATAAGATATGTTATATAACTATAATGTAACATTATATGATATATTTGGGGTGATCGAACTTGCTATCACTTTCCCCAACATGATATAATCCTGGAGTAGCGCTCCTTGATCCACCGGAGGCCCAGTCTCTAATTTCCTCACTGAGTGATTCCATGCTGTTTAGAAATTGTGCTCCCGGTTTCTTTAGAACGTCAGCTCCTAACGAAGATAACACCATGGTTCTGCATGGACCGATTAAGCCCTTGTAGAACAATTGTGATACTTGTTCCTTCGTTAGACCGTGGTGAGGACAAGTGAGTAGTAGACCCTTGAAACGGTCCCAAGTTTCACAAATATTCTCCGACGCTGGTTGCCTGAAATTGTAAATTTCAGCAATCATCTCCAAAGTTCGGCTCGGAGGTAGGAATTTGTCGTAGAACTTGGTGGCCATGTCGTCCCAGGTACCAATGGTACTCGGTGTTAAGCTATGGTACCACTTGCTCGCATTTCCCGTCAGGCTGTGTGGGAATAAAGACAACCTTGCATATTGAAGTACTGCATCGGTTGCAGTAAGGCTGTTGGCATGTTGTAGGAATTTTGTAACATGTAACAGGGCTTCGTCTGGACTGGTGCCATCGAACATACCCAGCTCTTTCACACATCTGATCTGATGATATGGCTTCAGTTTCTGCCACTCATCGTATTCGGATGGGTTGAGGTGAGGAAGGATGATAGCAGGCTGTTGTCCTTGGTTAGACGGTCTGTTGATATTTCGAACCGTTGCTGGTGTAGCTGCCATGTTGGTTTCGAGGTCAGAATCTATCACTGTGGTGGTAATGTTCTGTGAGTACGTCTCTGCCTAAGGGTACGCAGAAAGGTTCTCTCTATTTCTGGATTATAACCGACCGTGTGATTATTGATATTCTCTGGAAGACTGGTTGACCTGGTAAAAGGCATATACCACTCAAAACAAGGAAAAGAACTGGTTAAACGTTAGAATAATAAGAGTGTTAGGAGTTAGTAGACAGAAATTTTAAGTTAGTAGTTAGGGACAATGGAACGAAATGACAGAAATTTAAATGACAAGGGAAAGAAATGACAGAAATTTTAAGGTAATAAATACAGTACTGGAAATTTTAAGGTAATAAATACCGTACTGGAAATTTTAAGGTAATAAATACTGTACTGGAAATATTAAGGACAATGGAAAATGAAATAACAAAAATATAAGACAATAATATTAAGAAGTTAGAAGTTAGAAGTCCAAAGTCCGAGGTCAGATGTCCAAGTCAAGTGTCCGAGGTTATCTGTCCGAAATTGGATTCAGTTGTTTTTTTTTTAAATATTATTTATTAAATTATATTAATAGATTAACAGATTTTTGTAATTAAACAGGTGAATTAACCGGGGCTTAGGGACTAGATTAAATCAAGTCCCCGGCAACGGCGCCATTTTGCAGGGTTGTTATTTGGTGAGTGATTATGCAGGTGAGATTAAGTAAAGAAGAGAAATTAAAACCCAAAATAACAGTCGGGCTGCAAATTAATCCCGGTCGTAGTAGTGTAGCTAAGTGTAAGCGACCGGATATCGAACCGTGGGACTAGGTGAATTAATTTTTACCTAAGCTTGTCACAAAAAGGGGGGAAGTTAATTGACTTGTTTAGAGAATTTAAAATAGCAGATTAAATTACTGATTGCAGATGAATTAAATGGAACTCCGGGTTCAGGTTTTATATAATTCGATTAATTATGCTATCTCTACCGGTTTAATAAATTAGTTTGGCAAAAATTCCTGTTATTATCCTAAGGACTAAATCATAGACCCTTAAGAACTCATTTACTATAAATTGCAAGGTTCAAATCATGGTTCAAGCAATTTATAAATAAACGGACGGTTTAAATATGAGGAATTATATTTGCATCTGTAAATACTAACTCATTAAATCATAATAAGTTTTCTCCAAATTTACGGCTTAAATAACCTGTCTATTTATCACCTGGTCTGATCAAAATAGACTTAGAAAGCATTTTAATAAATCCATGTAATTTATTAAAATGCTGAGTGGAAACCTTTAAGCGTAACAACTGTATTTATTTAACCGGTAGAAATATTTATTACATAATTAAACTAACCATAATTTTAAAACCTTGCCCGAAGCAAATCCTTCTTAGCCAGACATATTAACTGGTAATAAATCTGACAGAGGTTGGACGTAATAACAGCACGGAGACATGATTAGTGAATGGAGAAATGGAGAGGTCGAAGAGTGAAACATGTACGTAAGTTACTTATAAGTGAAATGGATGTTTAGAGAATTTAATGGAGTGAAATGGTATACGGGGTGATTTACTGGAAGAAGAGAATGAGATGAGGTGAGTGTGAATGATTTTCTGGTTTTCTCCGTGCACTCGTACAAGGCTGTAGGAGTTGGGTATTTATAGAAGAAATGAGGAGGTTCCCGTAGATATTTGCTTCATTGATTGCTTCATTTATTGAAGCATTAATTGCAGGGGACAGAAGCTCAGTGCGTGAGGGAAATATGGTAGGCGGTGCGGAGTAGATAGATATGGCGTTTCAAGTTGAAGACGACGACTGCGCGAAGAAGAAAACTAGTCCGGTTGATATTTTAGCCCTAACCGCCTCTTAAAGAGGCGGTTCCCTTTGTGCTGACCGCCCCATTTTGGGCGGTTTAGTTGTTCTTGACCGCCTCAAAACAGGCGGTTCTGTTGCTCTTGACCGCCCCAATTACAGGCGGTTCTGTTGCTCTTGACCGCCCCAAATACAGGCGGTTGCCCATAGAGAGGACCGCCCCAATACGGGCGGTTCCTCAGGCGGTTTCTGACCGCCCCAATATGGGCGGTTACACCTTGACCGTGACCTATTTTCCTTCGAACTTTGACCGGCTCTAGATTCTTCGTTTGGACTCCGTTTTCTGAGCCGTCTGCGTCTACGCGTTCGTCTCTTCGTCTACTTTACTCCCGGCTTGGTTTTCCTCATGTTAAACCAATAATTTTGTGAGATAAATAATAAAACATAAACTAGAGGAAAATCAACCGAAGTGGAGAAAATGAGCAAGAAAAGTGCTAATATTATACATGAAATACACCTAATAAATATGCTCATTTGGACACTTATCACCTGCATGATTTTTTAACCTGGTGCTGCTATTAGCATGTAAGTTGGCGGATCCAGAAATCTTGTTACAGGGAGCTAAATTTTTTTTTTAAACACAAAAATTGTTTAGGGGGGGCTAAAAAAAAATTTCACTAATTTTCTTTAAAACTTTATATAATGTTGTATCTTTTAAAAATTTGTAAGAGTAATTTGACACATATACACACTTTGTTTTTTCTTCTTGAATATGGGGTGTGTCATTTCTCACGCACAATGCATTGGAGATAATAACTAGGAGGATTAGGTTTTGGTCAAACGTGATTTCAGGATGACAGCGTGGGTTGGTTCTAGGCTATGGTTTGGCAGGGACTTTAAATGTCGGTTATTTGTAAAACCGTAATCTAAAGTAAACTACCGTAAAGCGGCGGTCATTCCAAGGCGCTTGTTTTGTGTTCTAGTTAAAAGGACTTTAGATTACGGTTTACAAGGAAATCGTAATCTAAAGTCTAACGAAATTTAAAAAATAGCGCCAAAATTGTATGGGCAATGCTGGGTTTCGAACTCAAGGTCGATGGTGTTAACTCATGTACCGCGGCCATTAGGAATATTAAAGTCTTATTCGATCAAACAATGTAACACACATTCATATAAAGTTTTTTTAAAAATCTAAAATAAGCTGGTAATGAATCCTGGACAACTTCCCTGATTCATCCTGGACAGATTGCCAACCATTAGATTAGGATAATCATGTACAGAGGGTCCAGATTTAAACTAGTAATGAATTAACAAGTGCTACATTTTAATTACATTTTTGTTACATTTAACAAGTGCAGCTGGATAGCAGTCTTCCGTTTTAAGATCCTTTTGGACCAGGTCTGTATCTGTATTCTGTAAGGATCAACGTCATTAGTTACATTGCAAGGTGGCGTTTCTTGGAAAGGACCCAATTATGGGTTCTTAAAAAGGTTCTTCCATAAGGACGCAAAATTAGAGTTCTTACCTATATATATATATATATTTTTTTAACTTAAGAACCCATAAGAACCATTGATTTTCATGCTCTTACAGACTAGTTTTGTAACACCCCTCTCCATAATCACGTATTAATCTCTCACGTAGCAATAAATAAAACGTCTTACAGCGGAAGAATTAAAAACAATTACAATACCCACTCGGGTGTCACCGGCCATTACTCGCCCATGCGAGCAACGAAGCCAAACTAGATCCAACTTCCAACATAAACAAACTGCTAACCGCTGTGATAACGACATAACTCCTATACATCATACTAATTCCATAAGGGAATGGAGAACATGGAGCTTACCCCACCTTGTAATATGGCTTCATGCCATATGTCAATGTATTATTGGCTCAATTAAAAGTAAGAGAAGAAAATAAGAAAAAATCAAAAAGAAAAAGAAACAACACGTACACAAGAAGGATGAGAGAGAATAAGGAGAGAAATCCCCTATAATATTAATACTCATAATTCCATACAATAATTTAATATTCATAATTCCTTATAATAATTTAATACTTAATAGTATTATTAAAGGTTTAATAAAAGAAATCCCCTAAATTAATTTAAATTAATTTAGGGGTATTTCAGTATTCCCTTTTTTCCATGCCACCAAAGTAGATACACCGGTATGGGTATTTCAAAATTTCGATGGTAACAGAGTAGTGTCAGCAACTTCAATCGATTTGATAAATATTTTAACTGTATCAGTCAATTTGTTCAAGTACACACGCCTTCTCATGGTCGCGTGCTTCATCAATGTAAAGCATGTGGGAGGTGTTATTAACGTTCGATTAGACCGCTAGCTGTGCCTACTGTTCCTTCTTACTTTACCGGGAAAAACATATGTTTCGAAATTTTTTAAAATTGTTAGTTGAGGTTCAAAAGAAAGTCGTTTCCTTCCGTCTTAGGTTTTCTCCCGCCATACGCCAACACCAACCGCCTAGAATACATCAACAGGCACTTCTTGGTTTTCAGTCACTATGCCGTTCCAAATCCAAGCCATGCATCGGCAACTAGAGGGAGATTGCAATCATAAACTTATGCCGGTTAAGAAGATTCGTAAGCACGGTTACCTAAACACGTTTCTGCCTATGCCACGCCACTTGGCCAGACGGTTTAAATGCAAATACACAGAGATATTAGACCTAATCATTGCGTTATGGTATAAGTGGTTTCCACCACCAAGGTTAAATACAACATTCTCGGGGTTTTCATCACACCAGCAACATCGTTACCACCGTCTTTTCGTTTACAACTCTTCGGCAATTCCACAACATTCCTGTCATCACCTCCTCTACTTTCTGGATCCCATGGCTTCCTCTTCGAACCCAATTCCACCTGTTGAAGATCTTTCTGCTAGATACGCAGGCATGGCCCTCACCGCGGCTGAAGAGGAAGGATTTGAAGTGGATGACATTGAACAGTCCTTTGCGGAAACAACCATGCATTCCTCGGTCCTGGGGAAGGTTTTCATTGCAAAAGCAGTAGACTTTGCATCCATGGAACGCACCTTGTCCCATGCCTGGCGCTGTGAAGGTCAGTTAAAGATTCGTAACTTGGGGTCTAATCTTTTCCATTTTGCACTACCTGATGGAGAGCATGTCCAAGACGTTCTGGGTAGAGGGCCGTGGACCGTTGATGGTGGTCTTCTTGTTTTATCTGCTATTGACCCGTGCCTTCCATCTACTGCTCATTGTTTTGAGTGGGCACCTTTTTGGGTGAGGGTACAGGATGTCCCGCTGAAGTTCATGAATCTGCAGTTTGCGAGGCGGTTAGGGGACAAGCTTGGGATATTCATGGAATACATAGAATATGATACAAGGTTTAGTGGGTCATTCATGCGTCTGAAGGTTAAGATGAATGTTACTAGGCCGTGCTCCGTTTTGTTACCATTATTTGCAGGGAAAGCCACTGGTGCTGCGGTTGGCATATGAACGCCTACCGAATTTATGCTTTATCTGTGGGCAGTTCAACCACTTGACAGCTGATTGTCCCGCCAAGCCATCAGATCCAGTCACTGACTATCCTTACGGTATGTGGTTGAAAGCTCGTGATCGTGGGTTTGTTCGCCAGCATCAGCAAGGAGGCCGTGGTCGTATGCATGAGGGTCGTTATGCTATGCCACAAACTGCACCGTCGGCATATGTTCATTCTGTTTCACCACTTGCGATTATTCCAGCGACTCTTGCACCTCACTAAGCTGCTGATATGGAGCTAGAGGAAGGACAAATTGCGGCTTCCTCTCAAACTTTAGCAAGTAGGAAGCGCAAGATGGTTGTTGCTCTACCAGCCTCTTCGCCAACTACAGACGACGACCAAGCTTCAGGTGATAAGGTGAAGCGAGGGATAGTCAACGATCCATCCACTCCTGATCCGGCGCCTCTGGGGGAAACCCAGATGCGCCCAGCATAGATGTCGTTTTAGCTTTGAACTGCCGTGGCCTTGGCCAGGCTGCGTCAGTTCGCTGTTGAAGGGTGTGTGTGTTGTCGAATTACCCTTCATGTTCTTTTTGTGTGAAACAAAGCTCTCAGCGGTAGAGATGTGTTCGTTGCTTCTTTGTTTTCCTTCATACTTTTGGGTCCTGGTGATAGTGAGGGGCGAGCTGGTGGTGTTTTTATTTTGGAAAAATTCTGTTAATGTGTCTGTACTCAGCTTATCGTCTAGGCATGTTTGAGAAGTCTCACATGCAAATTTGATCATGTCTTAGCTTGTTCTGTTCACACACATAAAACAGACATAAGAAATCTTCGTTTTTTATTTGCCGAGATATATGCTGACTAGCTGAAAACATTGTCGTACACCCATTTAGTAACATAGATGTACGGAAACAGATAGTTATGAGGATGTGCTATCCACCTGAATATTACATCAGTTGAACAAAGGAATGAATTGAATATATATCCATTAGAGATGTTTGTATTCAGCTGATGTTGTTGATGTTTAAACTGTTGTTGTCTCATTTGCCTTATCCTTCTCGTCTTTTTTCAATAGTGCAACACCCTGTTTAAATTGTTCTTTCTTGGTATCATATTACTTGGAAATGTGGCTAGGGAATTTATCATAGGCTCTCTGTTTGAGAGTTTTCTCAAAGTGTTTTTTTTAATGTATGTTAATTAGATCAATCTTTGTTTATAAATTGTTTCAGTTTTTTGTTTTCTAGAGGACGATCCATTGTATGATGGATAGGTCTTGGATGTACCCTATCCCGAAATGGAGTGAGCAGTATATAATGGGTTAATCAGTTTTTTGGATAGTGCATTTGACAAGTCTTCAGTAGAAATAGAATCTTTTAACCCTTGTCACAACTGTAGAAATCAGTTCTACAGTTCAAGAGAGCATGAATTTTATCTACACACGTGTTGGAATTGAGGAGGAGAGGAATACCTAACTCAAACAATAAAGTTAGAAGATAATGAACAAGAAGCAGAACACACGAAGAAGTTTAGTTGATGGGTTATTTTTTTTTTTGTTTAGAATAAACAAACTTCGTTGTCGCAGTTTATTTATAACTTGTACTGTGTTGTTTTGTTGGTTTCTGTATTTTTTTATATATAATTACACTCTTTGCATTCCTCATAGAGACTAACTATGTGTTTAGATTGAATTAGGATGGCTAGGCGTAAGCGGTTGAGAATAATTTCAGTTAAACAACCAAGTTCAAAGGGCAACCTGCTGGAGAAGAAGCACCCAACATTCAAAATGGATCATCAGAAACTGGTGCTGCTAGTAGAGCATCCGGCCGCTCTGGCCGGATGGATTAAAGGCACGTAGAGCATCCGGCGGCTCTGGACGGATGGGTTCGAGGCTTGTAGAGCATCCGGCCGCCTTAGCCGTTGAAAATGGGACTTAGGCAAAGCAAAACATCACTCGACGACCGCTTGTGGTCGGTCAGAAATACTAAAGAGAGGGTAAACTGTACTTAAGCATGTAAATACAGTTGCACCAAAGTGACCAGGCCCAAAAACTATAAATAAGGGTGTACCCCCATGAAAACCTCTATTCTACTCTATTCTACTGCCTTTGCAGTTTCCTTGTCAACAGCTTCTTCTCCGCGGTTAGTAATCTATTGATGCTACCTGCTACACTCCCGGAAGACTTAGACCTCCTGGCAAGATGCTGCATCCCTCCGGCGGATGGTAGGATGTTGCTTCCGGCTGGAAGGAATGAGGCTTCACCAGCACCAAGCATGTCTCTCCGGGACTGCGGCAGAATCTCTCAAGTTCTAAGGAAGTTGGATTTCTGGGCAACAGCCTTGAATTCCAACTTATTGTACAGGTCATCATCCAGCAACTCTCCTTTCCTCGAGAGAGTGATCTGAGACGATCTCTGTCAGATTCAACTACCGCGGCACTGAGAAGCAAGGACACCTTAAATGGGCGTTAATGGTGCCTTGCTTCTGTATCTCCTCCTGAGATTGCCGGGAGAATGTCCTGAGCCTGTCACTTGAGATTCAGAGTCAGACTTGGGCACGTACTTGTCACGTTCAATGGCGAATGATAGCTCTGCTTAGCACGGGCTATCCGTCCACTCAACTGGGTACGTGCTTCAATAAATTGGCAGCACTCATGCCTGGCCGGAACGAAAAAAGAATAAGAAGATGAAAGGGCCAAAAAGAGTGGAAAAACTTGAAGGCCTGAAAGCTTACATGACCTACGGCACAGTATTCTCCGCTTGAGAGCGAGACTTGGCTTCCTCCAGCTCTCTCACTTTCTCCTCCAGCCTCGCTTTCTCTCTCTATAAGGGCGGTTTTATCCGCATCAAGAGCTTTTTTTGTCTTTTTCCAAAAGAGAACAATCCCGGAGCAGAGACTGCTTTCTTGATCGAAGGAAGATCTTGACTGCTCCTCCAGCGCACTTTTTTCTTCCAGCAGGCGGTCGTGCTCTTGCATAAGCTTTTCTTTTTCCTTCACAAGAGCCTCATTCTCCCGTTTAAGAGTTTGCGTCTCCAGTCCAAGCTCTTCAGCCTCCTGCTTGAAAGATTGCCCCTGCTGGTGGAAAAAGACCTTCTCTGCCTGAAGATTGTTCACCTCGCTCCGAAGATTGTTTACTTGATTCCGGTGCACGGAGAGAGTCGCATCCAGCATGATGTTCAGGTCCAAAACAAGATCAATTAGCTGGACCGTATTTAAGGAAAGAAGACGATTTCATACCTCTATCAACGTATTATCAGCCTCCTTAATCCGGCCCCAGAGAGAAGTTCTCTTCCCGGAGTTTTTTTCAGCTGCGCCTCATACTCATCGCGCTGACGCTCACACTCACGCCGGACAACTGCAGGTCTTTGTTAATTGCCTCAGTCCTATCCTTTGCCTTCCGGTCGTTCTCATACTCGACCTGTCAATATAGCGTCATGAGAAGAGCGGGACAGCTTCAGCTCCTCTTCAACTCTATTGGCTCGGCTTTCCTCGTAGCGAAGCCTGACTGAGGTTGCCAAAGTGGACTTCAGCACTTTGAGCCATGGACATCACCTAAAAAAAAAGCAATACAACGCATAGTTCAGGAAACCCAAAATCAAACAAAGAAGAAGACTACAAGTGATGTGAGCCAACCTGAAAGATTCCCCCCCACATCATGTCGAACGCTTCTTTGGCTGGGATGGAATGCCGCATGATGGCATCCGCCCCCCCATCCCCGATCCGCAGCCTCTTCTTGGTAGCAGTGAAGGTCGCCGGAGGAGCAAAGATCCCGTCGGATGACCGGATCTCTTAATTGCCTCCTTCCAGATAGAAAGTACTCTTGGCAGTATCGCAGTTATCAAGGAAGAGGGTGCCCGCGATGATAAAACCACCCTTCCTTTTGGGGAGGACCGTGTAAGACTCCTTGAGGAGGGGGGGGAGAGGAGGAAGAAGCTATATGGCCTTCTCCCTGCTCACCTGGGCTCAGGACCCTCCGTCAATGGGCCCTCCGGCGTAGAGAAGGCCATGTAATCTTCCCTTTGCTTGCTTCGAAGCTAGGGTTCTCCGCACTTGCCGATACTCCTTTGCTATTTCCCTTGCCGCATCCACGGCCGCAGCAACATCAATGGAAAATGATCCTGAAGCTTCACGGTCGCCGGAGGTTTGCCCTCCTTCTAAACCCTCTATCTTGTGGCCTTTGGCTTTGACGTGGTTTTCTTTTTTAGCCTTTTTTGGCAGCAACAGGAGCTGCCGCAGTAATAAAAAGCATTTAGGCCCAAAAGGATGAAGCTGGAAATAGAAAAGTACTAAACTAAGAAAATAAAGAGTGGAGAAAGCGGCAAGGCACCGAAACCTTCTTTACCGGAGGACTGACGTGAAGGTCTGTGGCCCCCAAGGTATTTTCCTGAGCAGGATCTGAGGAAAGTAACTCGTCAAGTCAGGAAATTGCTCGCAAATAGGAGTCCGATGACCGGACTCCCGCCCCGGGCGAGAATCAAAGTCTAAACCCGAACCAGGGGTGAGTGAAGAAAGACACGGCGCCCAGACTTGGGGCTCACGGCCATGTACCTGACAATCCGGCGTCAGCGGTACAGGATATTCAAGCCCGCTTCTTTTTTCTTCAAATTACCGGTTGTCATCTCCAACTTCTCGTCTGGAACGCTTCGCCGGAGCAGCGTTCTCCAAAGCTGCTCGGCCGCATCATTGGCCGCTTCCAGCGTGTCGTAGTAGTCAATTTTTTCGCTCCCATTCTTAAAGGTGACGAAGTTCCAGTTATGGAAGGGACCAATTTTGTCCCCCTTCTGGAAAAAGTCTGCGACAAAACATCCAAACGATAAGGAGACCAAAGAAGAAACGACAGCATTCATATTAAGCAAAAAGAAGAACACTTACTGTGATATGTCTTCAGAGAAGACAAGCGTTCTTTTGTAAAAAACGCCTCGACGGTCGGCAATTCCTTGTTTACCGCTCGCAGAACCTTCGAAATGGGAATTTCAGCCGGAGGAGTCTCGGGGCTGATTAACTGACCTTTTCCGGCCTCAGCAGCGTATGGAATGCCCAACACTCGGCCGGACGGGGGAATGATGACGAACCACCGCGACCCCCACTCGTGAGCCTTTTTGTAGTCAAAAAGAGAATACCCACTCCTCGCAATAAGGGTTAGGCTGTCAAGATCCTTCCTAACTGAGAAGAATCGGACGAAATCGGTCCCTTCCGGCCGAATTTTGATATCGTCACAAAGGGAAACGAAAGCCTGAAGGTGTGAAATGGCTTTAGGGTGAAGATGGGCGAGGGTGCAGCAGCGACGGAGAAGGAACCCTAGCACGAAAGGGTGTGGGGGAATGGTCAAACCAGACCGGAAGAAGTCGGCGTAGACAACATACCCGCGACCAAAATCGTCGTTAGGGTGAGATTCAGGGGATGGCAAAAAAATTTGTGTGCCAAGTGGGGCTTCGACCCCCTCGAGACAATCACGGAGGGAGGAATAGTTGAGAGAAGAAGGAGAAGGTTGACGCCCAGAACGGAAGGGTCTTACCGGCTTCAGGTATGAAGGGCGAAAGCCGTTAGGAGACTGAGAGCCTTGAATCTCTCCGACGGCGGGAGGAAATTTAGCAGCAAGTTTGCTCTGTTTAGAGGAAGAAGAAGCCATTGTCAAGGTAGGCAAGATTCGAGGGATGACGGCGATGAAAGGCAGGGTAGCGCACAACGACAGGAAAGCGAATGGAAGAGAGGTCGAAGTAACGGGCCAGTAGAGGGAAGCAGGGAGCGCGATAACAGGGATGGCGAAAGCAGAAGGCAGTTGAAGCGAACAGGCAGAGGGGAAAGAGAAAGAAGCTTAAAAACCCAAACTTTGAAAGTTTTCCCTCGCTCGGAAAAAATATAATAATATAAATATATATGTATAGAAGCAAAAACCACCTTTTTGCAGGGAGAAAGAAAAGGGCCACACGCTTCCTAGGAAGACGTTTCCGACGGTTGGTTAAGAGAACGACCTTACGGTAACCATTGGGGTGTGGAAGGGTTGCATACACTATTGAGTAAGGTTGTGAAATATCCATATGTGGGGTGGTGGAAGTACAGGGGCATCTGCATGTGCACTGTTGTCATTGCATTGAGTTTCAACATTTCTGTGGGGCAACTCCTCCCTTAGATGCGAAGCCCGATATCTTTGGTTTCTAATTTCAGTTTCAGATCGTCTTCTCTTTCGATTCCTATGGGGATTTTGCCTCTTCTTTATCCCAGCAGTAAATCGCCTCTGCCCAGTTTCACATAGTCCCTGGTGATCTGTACGTTCACCATCGTCCTGAGGTCTGCTTTCATAATAATCTATGGCGTACTTCAGAATACCTTTAACCTCACCAATGACATAGTTGTACAGATCGGGGTCCGAAGATGCGGTGGCAGCCAATCGAACAGCGGTTGCTGTTAGGCGCTGATAGCGACATAGGAACGATGTTTCTGGCAGTGTTGCGTGAACCTCGTCACCATTTTGAAGAATGGTAGACCTTGCATTTAGCCGCCATCGGCTCTTTATGAACACTTCGGGTAATGTCCTGCAACTCAATTTGCCCATTGAGCCAAAAAGATCCATGAGTTTAAGAATATGACGGCATAGGATACCCATTGCCTCAAACAGACAACAGCTACATTTAATCACTATATCTTCATCGAAACCAGCATGCACAACCCTTATATCAAGCTCAGAATTGTCTGTGTCCAACTTGTACACTTTCCAAGCGTCTAACCCGCACTCTGTCGGTTCAGGAGTTGCGTCAACGATGTAACCAATGCTGTGTTCCCTCTCGTAATGAAGTGCACTGAATATTGTAGGTGTGTACACACCGGCAGCACGTACCATCAGGGGGCACGATGTGAACGTGTTTGCAGTGATCTTAGCTCTAGCTTCGAATTCGGCGTGATTTTCACGTTCTCGAATGGAGTATATCATATTATTAAAATGGGGGAAAAACTCAGTAAGGCCGTGGTCAGGTTTCAGAAATGATCGAACACTACTGTTGATAGATTCACTGGCCTGCGTTGTGCGCATACCGGCGGTGAAGACCGGTGAAGTGCTGTTGACCCATGCAGCCGACCAATGTTCTCTCTTCTCTTTATTCGGAGCATCCACCACGGACTTAACATACTTAGGCCCCTGACCAGCAGACTGCACTCTGGACATACAACCATCCCATACCTTATCAAATTCTGACTCTTGGATCCCATACATCAGTAAACTAAGTGTCTTTGTTACATCACGTATACAGCACTATGAACGTTCTTCTTGGCATTCTGCAAGATGTGCCAAGAACAGAGCCATGAAAGCGTCAGGGAGCCGAGACTGTAGCGCTGCTGACATAGCTGCATCCTGGTCTGTGAATATCGTGACTGGTGCCTTGTTGTCCATGCATCCAACAAACGCTTCAAACAACCATTCGAATGAAGGTATTGTCTCGTCGAATATCAATGCCGCCCCGAAGACGACTATTTGTCGGTGATGATTAAACCCACTAAACAAAGCTGAGCAAGAAATGGACAGGGCACGTTATAGTGCAAGCAATAAGTACTGTAAAGAAAGCGGTATGTTTAATTATAATTTATAAACAACTGTAACATAAATTCATGTTTATCAAATGATTGCAGGAATAATAATTTATAAACAACTGTAACATAAATTCATGTTTATCAAATGATTGCAGGAATAAACTCACCCATCAAGGTAGTGAGCAACAAGGGACATAGGATTGATAGTCATTGAATACGAAAGAGTCACGGTACAATGATTCCTGGCCAATGCCAGGTTTCTTGCGTGACGAGATATATATGACAGCTAGCATATGGATGAAGAGGATAAATACTGAATTACCTAGAGGCCTGTACGCACTATTGGTACAGAATGTTGTATCAAACGTGACAGCATCACCAAACAGAGAATAATCCATCTTCATTCTGTGATCAGCCCAGAAAATGTTTGCTATCAAGTCCTCGCAGTCATACTGTATGTCATAGTGAAATCCAGGAGTTTGCATTGCAGTACGCCTAAAGTACTCTTGCAGGCAGGTGGCTTCGGACGGCTGCATATTCTTCTGCCTCTTCGTGCGGAGATGGTTTTTAAGGTCAACTTTAGTACAACCAAGGTTCTGGAACCCACCGGCGCTGGTTGCAATAATCTTGAATGAGGTGTCTAGCTGAACCCCAACATTAGCATTCAACTCAGCTTGCAGTCCAACTTCAAGATCGACATGTCTGTTTGATCGCATTAAATACCTTAGTGGTTCTGGCATTAGTACGTGTCCATTATGCTCGCCGACCCATTCTGTTATTGAATATTGTCCTTCGGTACAGCAATATTTCAGAGACATCCGAGCCTTGCACCCGCACCTTTTCTCTACATTATGCCTCCGGCGCTTGTATTGCGGCTTAGTGATATCTAGAGCTGATTGCATGGCATATCCAGGGTCACTCTTGCTATCCGGCCTGAAACCTTCTAGATTACAGACAAACAAAATGTAAGGTCGTACTGTCAGTACTATCTTCTTGCTTCTGCTTTTGTTGCTGCCTCTTCTGCGTACCCCAAAACCAACCCTCTCTGCATAAGCGGAATAGAAGGCGTAAGCATCGCTAACACTATCAAACCTAAGAGATTGCCAGCGCTCAACATCCGTTGCTTCAATTGGTACGTCATCACCGCAACGACTGCTCAGAACACCTGGATCGCACAATACTTCATTACCTTATAAAACCTGAAAGTATACTACTGTATCGGTAAAACATTAAAACTCGGTATACCTGGACATCGTTTCGGTGACGCCGACATTGAACGTGGCAAACGAACAAGAGATAGAGTAATTAGAGGGGATGAAAATGGGGTAATGGGGAATGAAGTGATACCGTAACGACAGTACGTTTACATACGGCCAGCAGCAATGGCGATATAACGCTTCAATTCAACTCAATGTAAACAATTAATGATTTGAGGGTTTGGGAAGGACGACAAGGGGAGGCGATGGGCATTGTGGGCGGGCGGCCGGGCTGGAAAGAGTGGGGGGGGGTCAATTGTCGGGCCATTTGGCGGGCTTGAGGGGAGAAGGAGGGATCGTCACGTGCGATTGTTAAAAATATGAATATATGAATGATTTTACCGTCATACCCCTGAAAACGTCCGCATAATTATGGACCGTATGATGATTTTTGCTGATTTTTGATGACGTCAGCACGTGATCTGACGGCCTAAATTAACGATGTCACCGGGACATCAATTTTTGCGATGGCACCTGAGCCGGACCCAACCCTTGTGCTATACCGATTCTGGGGTTAACAATGATCATTAGTTTTCCCTTATGCCCATGCAAACTACTTTCACTGATTTCCAAACCATTGCCTCCTCCCTTCTTGCGTGTGCGCTTCTGCATTAAACAACCTCCTAGTTGGCTAGTTCCTTTCACCTCCCTCCACTTACGGGCTACAAGTTCAAAAAAAAAAACAGACAGACAGCTTTTACAGTCCTTGAAGTCGGACTCCATTAGCTTCATGTTTTAAAAACGAGACCATCAAAGCCTACACCCACGTCCTGGCAACAGGGGGACACTGCCCCCATGCTTCTTCCTCTTCTGGTTTAGGGGCGCTTAATTCAGAGTCTGGTAAGTCTTCTCCTGCATGCCTCGATCAGGAGGCAGCCAGCTCCTCAACTCTGCATTTCTATCGATCTTCTTCACTCCCGTGAATTTGGCAAACCCAGCAGGTGAAGAGATAACATGCATAGCTCATGCCCCCGTCATTCCCTTCATTCCGAGTAATTTTGCAGTTCTGGTTATCGAACAAGGAACAGACACGCCCGGCGCCGTTTCTTCATTCTCTGTACTCTGCTCTTTTTGCTCTCTTCATCATCTTTTCTCCCTCCTTGTATCTACTGGCAACACAAGGAACATACATGCTCCACCACAGTTCATTCTCTGTTGCACTCCTTCCATTCTCTTCACTCCCGATATTTTTGCTACCCAAACTGGCAACAAGGGATATACATGCCCGCGCGTCTTCATTCTCTTAACCCCGGAAATCTTACAGCGAAACTGACCGACAAGAAAATGTACTCCGCCATGTTTCCTTCATCTTCTTCATTCAGAAAACTTGCTCCCCTCCATCTTCTTCATTCCCGTTTTACCCCCACCCAATCTGGCGAAACAATAACATACATGCTCTGTCCTTTTTTTTCATCTCCACACTCACGCTTCGTACAAGCAACTGATGAACAAGGAACTAACCAGCTCTGCATCTTCTCCATTCTCTTCCCCTGAAGAACAAGGAACATACGAGCCTGTGCCTTCCTTGTCTTCCTCACATCGGCGAACAGAAACTCTGAAACGGGGCTGTGAGTAGCTCATTCCGGAACAGTCTGAAACTGATGCATCTCGATCACCACCGGAACTGCTGTGTCTCGAGTTTTCGGTGGCGGGAGCAGAGAGACCCATCATCATCAACAATCACCGAGAGATGCATCAAATACGGTTGTAAATTTTCCCCCCCTTTTTTTCATTTTATTTTCCATACTTTGCCTCTGTGGTGGTGGTATCTCTGTATTGTATGTCCAGGTTGCTAATTATTTCGAATTTGTCATGGCATCCCAAGCTGAGTCGAACAGAGATTTGTTTCTCTGTGTAATTTGAATGCTACTCTTATTCATTTTCCTCTGGTTTTTAGCTGTTTGGAGTGTTATTCCTTTGTGCAATGTGACAGATCTGTGTTCTCCAGTTTATTCGTTTTCGCTGGGACGATCTTGCTGATCAAAAATAATTGACCCTTCATTTGTTCAGTGGATTTTTGTTATCATGGTCCGTCCGATGGTCGATCGTTATTGTATCTTGGATACATACCTCAGCATCTGTAATGTGTTAAGCTAAAGCTTTCTCTATTCGGATTGAATTAAATTCATGAGATTTGAGCTTCTCGTTCTACCAAGGACTGCCGTTTGCATATGTTGCTAGTAGCCTTTGTATGCCTGATAGACGGATATTCTCTTGGTGGCTAAAAATTTGCTATTGCTTGACAATTAGTTTATAGATTGATGGTGGTCTTAGCAAGCAGGTATCATGGACATTTATTGTTTCTTTTTTATGAATTATCTTGACAATTAGTTTACATATATACTCTTCGGTGGTTTATGGTAGATACAATAGGTACATCTTGTACGGTTGATCATATTTCTTTTTACGTCTTGCAATCTCCAGTTGCACATGACTGATTTGTGTGTTCTCGCTGTCTTCAAGAATATAATATATTCGCAGGAGTTCCTCCGACATTCCCATCCATTTACTACTTTGCTCGAAGAGAATAATTTTGCGGTCAAAAGTTCATAAACAATTATTCTATGTAGTGACGGTGCTGAAACATTCACGTTGGGGGTTTGTAGAGTTTTTGGGTGCCATGACTATTTCTTATAGACTCGGAAATTGATTTATTTTGGGCATCATTGTGATTATCTTTTGCATATGTCGGTTTGGTTGTGATGTTATGTTATTTTTTTTTTTGGTTAAATCTTGTCTTCTATATGGTATTTTGTTTGATTCGGTTGGTTCCTTATTCTCTTGAGTTTGTGTGTTAACCGATGGTACATTTGCTTCGAGGTTTGGATTGAACTGTGCTTGTCGCTTGGGCTTATGGAATCTGGGGCTCAACATGCTTACATCAAGGATGTGGAACTCTTGTTGATTACACAAGACCGAGATGGATTATGAGCGGCCGGCCACCCTAGGGACATAACGAACGCCAACCGGGACCCCGTGTGTGAGACAACTCTTACATCTGAATAAGGTATGGATATGTGTGGTCCGTACGTTGCCGTATTACACGGCTTGTTTGCTGTGTGCCTTGGGTGAAAATGACCATAAGATTAAAGCATGAAATCGGATTGCTTGCTTATCTTGCTTATATGATTGCTATTATTGTGCATATCGCTTGCGCGCGCACAGTAGTGTAGTCCCTTCTCGTTGATGAATCCTTGAGATGAAACACAACGAACTTCGTAAACAAAACAAAGGAACTACATAAAGGGAAAACTCCTCTTAACTATAGAGGAACTCTAATGACACCCACTACGGTGTCGAACTATCAAAGATAATGATGAGCTAATTCCCGTTAGAAATGAGTAGGGAGACGGACCCTTTGTATCCGGGGTAGAGACCAATAATCTAAAAAGGAACAGGGAGACGGACCCTTTGTATCCGGGGTAGAGACCAATAATCTAAAAAGGAACAGGGAGACAGACCCTTAGTATCCGGGGTAGAGACCAATAAGATTAAACAGAATAGGGAGACGGACCCTTTGTATCCGGAGCAGAGGCTAGTAACATTGAGAAAGAATAGGGAGACGGACCCTTTGTATCCGGGGTAGAGACCAGAACATTAGAAGGCATAGGGAGACGGACCCTTTGTATCCGGAGCAGAGGCTAGTAACATTGAGAAGGAATAGGGAGACAGACCCTTCGTATCCGGGGTAGAGACCAGAACATTAAAAGGCATAGGGAGACGGACCCTTTGTATCCAGGGTAGAGGCTGGTAACATTGAAAAGGAATAGGGAGACGGACCCTTTGTATCCGGGGCAGAGGCTAGTAACATTGAAAAGGAATAGGGAGACGGACCCTTGGTATCCGGGGCAGTGGCTAGTAACATTTAAAAACAGCAGAGAGAGAAAGAGCTATCCGGGAATGAAGGATTGGCCATGGACAAGACGTTCTCCAAATTGTGGTGATGAGAGAATTCACAAGTAACCCTTAAAGAACAAGGAAAGATTGGCACCTACATGATATGGTCACGGGATCTAAACTATATCCCTAGACCTGGTGCAAAGAAAGAAAGAAATTACACATTATGGGAACAAGAGAAAATAAATAAAACACACAACGCTCGAATGATCCCATAGTGAGGATCAGCATATAACATACCTATGCACACGTTATTATGTACATGATTGTTGTTGGATACTAGCAGTTTGTTGTGCTTGGTTGTTGTTGCTAATGTTTTGCTACCTTTAAGTGTGTATGATACTACGATGTACTGTGGTGTGTTTCACTGCTTTATTATAGCATGTAAATGACTTAATAATATTTGACCAAGTAGTCGTGTGGCCCGACAACATACGGGCTACACATGTTCATACTCAGCGTAGTTTGCCGAGTCCTTTACAACCCAATTTTTACAGGTATTGAGCTGGATGACAACGGAGCGTAGGCGGGATGACTATCATGGGGGTAGTCTATCTGGGCATGACTTCTGAGTTTGGAATATATGTAGTGTATAGGTTGTTACTAAACCGGGTTGTGCTTTTCGATTTATGATTAGTAATTATGTAGACACTCGGTAATTGGAATGTATCTTGTATTGTATATGAGTTTGGTGGAGAACTGTCTCCAGTCATGCAGACCGTAACTTGGTGTTGGTAATGTGGTCGGTCAACCACGTGGGTGGTGACATCTGTAGCACCCGGATGAATTTGAAGAATCCGCTGCATGTTTATCTTGTAATAAGATATGGAGCTTTGTTCGTACTATTGGACGTTTGTTCGGGGGTGTTACAGTTTTAATTCCTACTTCTTAAATCACAAAACAGACCTTATAATTTTGGTAATTATAAATTGTACAACTAACTTTCGCAAATTACCATATAGCCACATATATTTTCAGTTTTAACACATACTTCTTATATTTACAATTTAACCCTAAAACTGTACATAAGTTACATATTAACTCATAAACTATAGTTTAATATTTAATTTCCTTAAATACCGAAATGACCCATATCTTTCTACAATTTATGTTTCCGCCCCATATCTAATTGGTTTTAAATATAAACTTTTTATAAATTACATTTCACCCCATAACTTTTATAAACTTAATATTTTATGACATAAATCATTTTAACCCAAATTTTTGGTCAACACTTGACCAAAGCCTAATTTCATAATTAATACTTTAACATACCCAGAAAATCATATGTAATTCGGTTATACACCATATTTTTCAGAAATTACAAAATAGCCCCAAAACTTTATAAATTGTTATTTTAACACTTAAACACTGCTAAATTTAACCAAAATTCATAATATAATTCCTACCTTATATTATATCATAATTATGCTAATAATTCCTTTAACTCTCAGCAATGACATATAATACACCATACTTTCCAAAATTTACAATTTAGCCACATAACTTATAAACTAGCCATTTAAATACTTGTAGCTTTTTTTAATATTCCCAAATTTATAATATAAGCTAATATACTTATATTCTTCAAAATCACCAAATAGAACATTTTATTCTCGGCTTTAATTATATCTTACCATATGGTTTCAAAACTTGATTCATATCTTATAATAAACATATATAAATGTATATAAGCCATATAACACTTCTAAAAATTATGCTAATGACTTAGAATGATTATAAGCTCAAAATAGACCATTTAACTCCTAGATAATTCGGCCTAATTATTTATGCATCTTAATTAAATTTTGTGACACAAAATTTTTACCTTAAGGTAATAATCTTACCTTGTATGTTATAAACTATTTTCTTGGCAATATAACCTATAGTTTTCGGCTTCTATTTTATTAAGGGTGTACATAAGTTTGGTACTAAAGTTTGAAGCTTAAATCAAACAACTTAAACTTAATAGATTTAATTGTAGAAACTTACTCCTTAAATCAAGGTGATTTTTGTACTTGATTTCCTCTTGAATTCCAAGCTCCTCCAATGCTATATTGTTGTAGAATTGTCGGCCTCCATAGTAGATTTAGGAGATCCAAGTGTTAGACTTCTAACAAGGATTTATAAGTAAGATATGGAGTAGTTTATAAGAGTTTACCTTAGGTATTTGTCAAGTAATTTTCGGTACACCCTTAGAATGGTTGAAGATCCAAGTTTCCTTCATGAAATGATGAAGAACATTGATTTAGAAGCTTAGAATTTTGGACATCAACTAGGTATTTACTAGGATTTCAAACATGAAAGTATACCTTAACCTGATCTTGTTTGTTCCTTGAGTTGTTGTTGAACCAAGATAACTCCTTGGAGTACTAATGCTTGGCAAAATCTTGCAAGGTTGCTAGGATGATTCTTGCTTCAAGACTTGTTGGAAGTTGCTAGGAATTTAACACAAAAATGGAGTTTAAGGTTAAATCTCCATTAATAGAGATTGAAGCTCACAAGAACAAGATGACTAAGGAAGAAAGAAAAGAGAGAAGGAAGAGAGCTTACCAATTCGGACAAGGAGGGGCAAAGAGAATGGCAAGGTGCCGTATGGAATTAAGGAAAGACAAGGGAAAGAATCTTGACAAAAAAATGTCAAAGTTGGGTAAGCTTTTTCCTTAGTTTATTTACTTGAATCTTGGCTCCATAAAATGCCCATAATCAAGCAAGCTTTTGGCACATGAAGAGGAGAAAAGAACGGGGTTTAGTTTATTAGGGGAATCTTGGCTATAAAATTGCCCTGGGGGGGGCAAGGCTTTTTGCACATGAGGGGAGGGGAAAAGAGACTTTGTTTGTCAATTGACACAAGATGACAAGGCAAGAATTCTAGGAATTAGGTAAGGTTTTTTTTGCATTTCTATGTTGAATTACCCATGCTAATGTGTCTTATTTCCTTGTAGCCTTACGGTAATGGTGTTTTGTAGGTAGCAATTGATTTTTGTTATTTGAAGTCATAGGACATGCTTAGTTAGGACATGTCTTACTTTGATTTTTATAAGGCAATCAATCTCCCCTTTCCCTTGCTTATTTTCGGCAAGCCTTAGGCTAGAGGATGGGCTGCTCATTGTCATGTATTATACTAATATACACATGTGATAAAGTAGATCTAGGATGTACTTTATGTATTTTTAATTTCATGACTTTTCCTAAACTAATCTCTTTGTTGTTTCATTGCAGATTTCGCAATGAGAACCTGTCTAGACTGAGATTCCCTTGACATAATGTCACGTGGTTATTGTAAAGATGAGTCTCCATGTCATAAGCATTTTATTAAGCTAAAATCAAGTCAAATACACAAAAAAACTGGCCCCTGTTGGCAATGTGGAGTTGATTTTTAACTTGTTCCTGTCACACTATATTGTATAAGATCATATATAAACATGTTATAAGTCACAATATTTATTTGGTACATTTATACTAAGGTAAAGATGAAAGTGTCTAAGGTGAAATGCTGATTTTATAGTACTTTTATTTGATTTTTGGCCCTACTTGTGCTATGATTTAGCACTGGATTTGATTGATTTAAATGGTCATTTCATCCCCCATTTAAGATTCCCAACTCGTGGCTCCTCAAAAACTTCAAGGTAATAGCGTAGAACGCGTTTTTATGGCACCCGAAGGGTGCGTTTTGTGCTTTAAGGATATTCTGAAAAATAAGTAGTCGCTACGAGTTCCAAGTGTTTATAAACATTTTTATGGTCAATAATGATATATTAAGGTGTTACATTGAGTTATACGGGGTTATATAACTCATGACACAATTCCCCGGCTACCGGACACTCCCGGGGCAAAACATGAGCGTTAAGAAAATTCCCCAGCACTTTATGTATTTTTGCAAAAGTAGCTCGAGAATTCTCTTTATAATGATGAATAATGATGGTAGGAACTCTAAGAATGAATTATATAGGAGTTCGTGCCACTTTGGTACCTCTCCGGGGCATTCCCAGGGGTTTATGGGGCCCCCAATGGGTACCTCCGAGCACTTTGCGTTAATTGAGAATTTAGCGTGAGTACTTCATCTTATATGTTTATTAACGTGTTATGGTGCATATGGAATGAAGTGTAATGCTTTATTTCATCTTATAAAGTATTTACGGGTGTTTCCGGAACTTTCGGGCCTTAAGGGAGGTGTGTTGACTCTCCCGGGCATTTTAAATTTCTACTCTGTTCTAGCTGAGGACCCGTGTTTTAAAGGTCATATAATGATCCTTAATTGACTTGGTATGAGTTTTATAGTTTATATATCATAGTTAGCTTAAGGTCCGGCTTAGCGCACGTTGTTGACCTTAAGGAGTTTCGGTGCGTTCTTAACGCCTACGTGTTTATATATTTTCTTAGGGTTTCATAATCCCCCAAGTAATACTTATTTCCCATTATATAATTATTTAAAGGTTAGGGGTATTTCAGTAAATACTAAAAATATAAGGTTAGAATGATATTATAACCTTTTGGTATAGTTGGTAATTTTGGAATTATATATGAGGTTTGATTAAGATATATGTATAATATATAGTTTTAATGATATTAGAAACTATATGTTATAAAATGGGGTGATTTAGTGAATATAGAAAGTTAAGTGGTGGAAGTTAATTAGAATAGACCATGGGGTCTGTTCGGCTATTTTGAGGAGTTATAACCATAGGTTATAATTATATTAAGGTTTAAAGATTATAATATAAGGCATATATTATAAGTGTAACAAAGAAATAATATTTGGGGTGATTATGCAATTTCTGAAACTTTGGTGGAATTAAATAAAAATCGACAACCATATGGGTTGTTTGGTATTTTGTAACATTTTATAACTATAGGTTATAAGGGTTTTAATGATTTAAATATCATAAGATATGTTATATACTATAATGTAACATTATATGATTAATGTGGTGATTTTGTAAATATAGAGAACATAAGTGTTGTTCGGAAATAATGAGTATTTTAGAATGAGAATTTATAATATGGTTTATAATGTTATAAGGGATTGTAACATTTATAACATAAGAAATATTCATTAAGGGAGAATGAATATATTATAAAGGTTTACCATATAATAAATGGTCCCATAATACAAATATATAAATAAATATATGTTATGGAGTGAGAAATACAATATGGTTCAATAACCATATAATATCATAATTGAAATGATATGAGATAAGAAGAAAAGAATTATAAACATTAGTTAAGGAAATTCTAATGTTATGTTGTTTATGGAATAACAGGGAGTTAAATAATTCAAAGTATTTTAAATGTGGATTATACAACATTACATTTGGGAAGACTAACCTTAGGAAAATAAATACTAAGGTGAGACGTATAATATATGATCAAATTATACACGCAATATAATGACAAACTGTAACATATACAATGTGTATTAAGTTACATGCGGTAACGAATGTGAGTTGAGTATATTAATATACCACGACGAAAACGTGCATGTAAGATAATGTTAACTAATCCCGAGTTAAACCGTTAACCCGACGAGCGTTGTTAGTAAATAACAAGGAATGAACCGGGAGGGATTAGCGACGGTACGGGATACCGTAGAGTACTGTTGTTATACGGGATACTAATCTGTAGTGTTATACGTATTATTAGACTGTTAGAGACGACGCGAGGAGCATCGGACCTAGCTGATTCATACTCCACCGTTCTAAAATCAGGGTGAACGGTATGTTGTTATGTGTCTCTGATTGTCTCTGAGGACTTCCTCAGTTCAGACTTATGTGTGAACTCTGTGATAAGATTGTTTGTCTGGATGTGTGAATTAATATGCATGAACTGTATATTTAAGCTGCTTATTATTTACTGTTTTGTGATAACAGTATTGGTTTGTATATATGAACCTATATATAAATCGAACTAGCGGCTATGGTGCTATCTTATATGTGTAATATAAGGAACGTCAGAAAAACGTTGTAGCACTAGGATAATAGATATGTAATTATCCGAGACTTAATTACGAAGCATTGGCCATTTCTAAATGTCGTTCTCGTATCTAACACTGGATCCCAAGTTTACATACTTCGGATTGGACTAATGACCTTAGTCTGCTTTGTTAGAAAAATTGGTAATGCGATGCGATGCAATGGTATAGATGTAACAAAGCCAAGAGGATGTGGCTCTTGGTGCGCGCTGTGATCACAAAAACGATACCAGGATGTCCGCGTACGGGTCCGTAAGTATCAAGAAATTCTCGCGAGCTAGAATGGTTCGTTGGTCGGAGACTCTACCGTTGGAGTGGCTACTGCCGTGGGTGACCCGTCATAATATATGGGTAATTTAGAGACACGTCGTTTTAACGAAACGTTGTCACCAGGTATAACTAAACAATTACAAACATCTTGTCAGCTCGTACTTTTGGCGAACAATATTGGACTCTTATACCAAGGACGGGAAATAATACTCGTTTGTTATTCTCGTTGTTTTGCCTTGTTGTTCATTGGTTATGTTGTGTGGTTTTATGTTGTGTGGAATATATATATGTGTTAATGGTTGTGTTTTACTGTACGGTTTATTGTTAATTGTTTACAGTTTAAATATTAAAACGGTATTGCGTGTAACGAATCCCATGCTCTAGACCAAATAATTGAGGGGTCTGAGGGGGAATGACGGAGCATGTGATAACATACTCAGCAGGGGCTGATTCCATACCACAACCATGTTTATTTTCAGGAGAATAGTTGTTTGTCGACGCGGGGCACGACACCTGTGGTATACTTTGGTACGGATTGATACAGTGGTTGTTTCGGACTCGAGTTTGGTAAACCGAGGTGTAATTTCGTTTAGAAGCTCACATGTACGGATTTTTTGTGTAAAACGGTATTATGTTGTATTTCTTTTGGTATTATCTAGACTACTATCTATCTCTTGTGATCACTGCGGGAATACGTTTTGTATGTTGATTATCAGGTAACGCGTTATCTCTCGTATGGGCGAGTGATAATGGTAACACCATAGTATGACAGTTTGTTATTTACTGCTGTGATTTAATTATTAAGTACGACGTTTAGGAGACAATTAGGAGCCGAGTTAGTAGGGGTGTTCCCAAAAGTGGTATCAGAGCGGAGTACCGCTCTGATTACAAGAGATAGTAGTTTAAGTACCGTGAGCCTAGGATATTCAATTACGAGAAAACCATTGGAAAGTGGAGGTCAAGAAAGATCATGAGATTGGAGAGCAAGTTGTTTTAACGCCTTTTATGGCCATGTGAACTTATGAATGATGGAAGTACAGTACTTTTACCGAGTGTTGACTTAATTATGAATCTTTCAGATGTCTACTAGAGGTCGACCAACTGGCAAGAGGCAGAGGTGGTGGGTCTGGAGGAGGTCCTCTTGAGACCCTGCCCGGGCGTTGCTGAGACGGTAGCTGCCGTCTTTGCACAGCTGGCCCAGATGGAAGGCATCCAGATCGGAGCACCACCTATGGTCCCACCCGTACCTGCACCGAGAGAGCCAAACTGGCTCAGAGCATCGCCGACACGTGAGTTCCAACATATGACGGAGTAGCTGACCCCACCGGCCTGCTGAGCACTAGGTCGGTATAGCAACCTTTCATCTGAGGGACGCCGCTAGCACTTGGTGGAGGTCCGTGAAGGCACATTATACCGCTATAGAGGGTTTCGGATGGGCGGGTTTTCATGGAGCTGCTGAGAGAGAAGTATTACCCTGCTCACCTGAATTAGAGAAAGAGAGAGGAGTTTAAAGCGCTGAGACAGGGTAGTATGACAGTGGATCAGTACTACTCCTTGTTCATCGGGCTGTTAGACTTCGTCCCAGGCATTGTCTATTCTGACACTGTAAAGGTGGAGAAGTTCAGAGGTGGTTTGCGCTACGCCATCAAGGCAGCCATGGGTGCTGCTTTATACCCTACGGTTCAGGTAAATTAATTAACAGTTTGTGCAATTGTAACTCAATATGATTTAATTCAAGTGTCGGGACACTTATTGAAGCATTATAGGAGTGCTATAATGCTGCTTCTCAGACCGAGTTGTTGGTGAACAGCCGGGATGATTCCCAGGGGCAGAAGCGTAAGGCCCCCGAGAAGGAGGCAGAGATGGTAACATGAGGCAGTGGCAGCAAGAGCTGGAAGTAAGAACCGCTTTAAGCTATTAAATTACTTTACTTGCTTGCCCTGCTATAATACCTGCAATTCCTAATTCTTTGATGATAACAGGAAGAAGTTCTCTTTGAGGGAGAAGAAAGGGAGCAGGCCAGCCAGAAGGGCAAGGAGAGGGTCCCGATGCTGACCGGGCCTACCTATGATGCCTAACCGTTGAGATTTGCACCCCCCATGGGTAAGCGAACTAACCTCATGAGTGAGTTGTGAATTAAACTACCCAATACCATTCTTATATTAATCCGAACATTGTGTGATATTGGTTCTGCACCCCAGCGCCACTTCCATTGCAAGCGTTGTGGTAAAGACCACCCGGGGGTTGACTGCACCGGGAATGCGGTGGACTGCCACCATTGTGGGAAGAAAGGCCATCGGTCGTTCGAGTGCTTCACGAATCCGGAGAGCCGAGCGTACCGCCCATTTAAGGGAACTCAGAGCACAGTAGCTGGTGGAACTAGAGCTCGAGGTGGCCAGAAGGGGCAGGCTCCCATAGCCCAGAAGGGACAGCAGCAGCAGACTCTGAAGACGACTATACCGAACAATCGTGTGCTGAATACAGCGGGAGCTTCGGGCGCTGGTACGAGTACGTAGCGCGGTGAAGGTTAGCTTTTGAAACCTTAACCATTGTGTGAGAGCATGACTAAGTGTTAAACGCTTTACCTTAGCATGCATGCATGTTTTAATTACCGCTTAGATAAACGACTTATTTAGGAAACCTTTTATCTCTTAGGAGACTTCGATATCTGCTATCCCACACTCACAAGACCGAGATCACCTAGACTGGTGGAAGAAAGATGGGAGTACCCTGGCGAGTTGTGTCATGTAGTCAGACCGGGCATGCATGATACTTCTTAGAGAATTCCTAACCATAGACGAACAAATCACCATAGTAGATGAGTGTAGTGTAGAGCTAGGGAAAAGGATTGGGAGGATTTTATACCCCTATATTTAGTAATGGTTCTAAGATGAGACTGCACATGATGTGCTTAGGGAAGGAATGGGATCCACAAGCTAGGGTTTACAGAGAGGTGAGAATGGTAGATGGCGTATCAATACCTAGGATACCTGAGAGTTTCCCACCCTTGGTGAGAAAAGCGATGGATATTGCTCAAGACTGTGAGAATTACCCTTTACCCAACATGACACCCGATGTTTGCATCATCAACTACTACGAGAAGGAAGGAAAGCTTGGGATGCACCAAGACAGTGATGAGACGACCGAGTCCATCACCAGAGGAATACCGGTTGTGTCTTTCTCCATTGGCGATGATGCTGAGTTCATCTATGGAGACCAAAGAGGATGGATCTAGCAAGCAAGATCGTCCTCAAGTCTAGGGATGTGTTGGTGTTTGGTGGAGAATCAACGCTAATATATCATGGAATCAGGAGCATTAAGCTCAATACCTCACCACCAGCTCTAGTGAATGACACCCACATCCGACCGGCCGTTTAAATTTAACTTTCAGACAGTACTGATGTATTTTGGTAGCTAAGTGTGTAACCATGTTGCAATGTCAATTGGATAAATGAAATAAGAGTTCATATTCCTTCAAGCGTATGTTTTCCATCTGTTAATACCATTAACTTATAACTTCAGGCGATGAAAATGAAAAGGAGAGTACCTTAAGCATCATAAATATGGCGTAAGCCAAGGAGTCTGGTAATGTCATCATAGGTATGACAATTAACAACCAACAAGTAATAAGTGATTTTAAACTGACTCGATGCTAATATGAGAGATGACCTCAGGTACCTTTCCTGTCGATGGTGTTAGTGCTTCCACCTTGTTCAACTCCGGGGCTTCGCATTCATTTATTTCCCCTACATTCGCCAAGAAGCGGAGGGAAGCCCCCGAAGAGCTTTCTGACTTTTGTGTCACTCTTCCTTCTAAGAGAGAGGTGAATGCACTAGACAGTACACAGGATTAGAGATCAGCATCATGACTGAGACCTTTCCCATCGACTTGGTCGAATTCAAGGATTTAGGCTTCGACGTTATAGTGGGTATGGACTGGCTGCAGAAGCATAAGGGCCGCCTACATTGTGAAGAGCATCGACTACTACTGAAGGGGCCTAGCGGCAAGACAGTTTCATACCGCAGTGAGAAGAAGGAGCAGACTGTTAAGATCGTATCAGGACTTTCCCTGATAAAGGATGTGAGGAAGGGCAGACAGGCTTTCCTCTGTTATGTTCAGGACACGAGACAGAGCGATGAGAAGAACTTAGACATTCCAGTCGTGGTAGACTTCCCGACTTATTTCCTAACGAGCTGCCAGGCATGCCGCTTGTGCGTGAGGTTGAGTTTGCTGTCGACTTGTTGCCAGGTACGGGCCCTATTGCTAAAGCACCATACCGTATGGCACCGGCTGAGATGAGGGAACAGAAGCTACAACTGGAGGACCTCCTAGACAAGGGATTCATACGGCCTAGTGTTTCTCCTTGGGGTGCTCCGGTACTATTTGTTAAGAAGAAGGACGGCAGTATGTGACTCTGCATTGATTACCGCAAACTGAATGCGGTCACAGTCAAGAACAAGTACCCGTTGCCACGGATTAACGACTTGTTTTGACCAGCTAAAAGGAGCCAGTATATTCTCAAAGATAGATCTCAGATCTAGCTACCATCAGATCAGGATTGCAGAGGGTGATGTGGAGAAGACAGTGTTGGGTAAAAACCTAGCGGCAAGAATACCGGTCGATTATAGCAAGTTTTCCTAGAAGTGTCCCTCCAGGTTATCGAATCCAGGGGAGGCAGCGTTTAGTTTAATTAATATTTAAGATCAAAACAAAGTAAAATAACTCAAGTAACAGGGGGTTTTGTTTGTTGAATTACTAAGTACTGAAGCAAACTGTAAATAAGAACAAGGATAATAAATGTAAGAGTAACAGTGAGCAAGACAATGATGTTTTTGAATTAATGAGAGGGGAAAATTCCGGTTTACTATTCCTCCAATTTCTTCGGTTCCTTTTTCAGTGTGTTTACCAACATCTAGATTAAAATCCTAGATCAGAATTATTCCACGTTCGGTCTCCCGCTTGTGGAATCTAATTAACAGCTAATAAATTTTAACTCTCGTTACAAATTTACTAATTGCTAACAGCTTTAAGAATAATCCAGTTTTAATGATCAGTTAATATCTTAGAGGAATTACCATCTCTAAATTAACCGGTGTTGTTCCTGTTGTCTATTATCTACCGCAGTTCTCACTTATAAGCAGATAAACAGATAAAATCCAGTAATTGGCCAGATCACAAGATTTATAACAATAAATAAGGAACAACACTTTAATCTGTTAAAATGGTAAATCACAAAGATAATGGAACCTCAGAATTTGGATTACATAGCAAACCGAAATTTATGAAAACTACTCAGCCATGGAAACGAAAATACTGCAGCAATATGTAAATAACATTAAAGAAGAAAAAGAAGAAGAAGAAACTCTGTTTTAAGGCTCTTTGATGGAGTCTCTGTGCACAACCAGCAGTTCCTCGCTCAATCTTCAGATAGTGGTGAAGTCCCTAGCTGCTTGTGTATTCCCAGTTTCTGTAGCTATGTATGGGGTGTTTTATGGAAATGGTGATATGGGTAGACGTGAGAAATGAAATGGGAATGGATGGAGAAGTGTAATGGATGAGGAATGGAATGGTGTAGAGAGGGGAGGAGATATCCGATGGATATTGTGTTACGTGAATGGAGGTGGTGGAATAATGGGATGAAGGTGATTAGTAGTAGTAGTAAAACTACTACGTACTAGATGGGTATCTATGGGGGGAGAGATAGATGTGTAGAGAATGTCCTCAGGACTGTGTGTTGAATGAGGAGGATTGGCACTCTATTTATAGTACTTCTCGGGTGAGTACGATGGTGCTCTGGTTGGTGAATGAAGCTGGAAGAAAGGATCATTGATTTCATGGGGCGGTGGGTTAATCTGGAAAGGAAGAAAACTAACGTGATGATATAGTCTGGAAAGGAGTCTAATGGGGCGGCCGTTTATAATAAGAAGGGATAATTCTCTTCTTTTCAAGTTCGCGGCGCTACAGACTGTCGATAATCCCATGTGGTCCGGGTCTTAGCTTGTGAAGAGGGCCCGGACCGTGAATTTTGAGAAGTGGTTTTAGTTTTAAATCATCGCCTGTGTGGTCCGGGACTTAGGTCGTGTATCAAGTCCGGACCATGCATGAAATCTGGTCGAGAGAGTTGCTTTATGGTGGTCCGGGTCTTGGCTCCATAATCAGGTCCCGGACCAAGCTTGATTTCAATTCGAGAGTTGAGCTACCATATGGTCCGGGTCTTTATTCTTCCCCTAAGTCCCGGACCACACATTGTTTCAGGGCGAGATTTGAGTCACTTGTGATCCGGGGCCTTGCTCCATAGATAGGTCCCGGACCAAGCTTGAAGTTAGTCCGATGAAGAATTTTCTTGACTCCTTCAGCTTGTTTGAAAAACTAAGATCTCCAACAATGACATGAAAATGTTTCTATTGAGATTAAATACCTGAAAAAGCACACACAAACCATAAAAGAAGACAATTGCAATAAAAACATAAAATTACTTTATAAGACAGGAATTTAGCAGTAAATGATGACAAATTGGGTCTAAAAAAGACCCTTAGAAATAGGTAAATTCCTGACTTATCAACATCCCCACACTTAACCTTTGCTTGTCCTCAAGCAATTACTGCAATCAAAATGTACCAGGTTTTCAAAAGCGGGGATTTATCAGGTCAGGAAAATGTTTCAAGGAAATCTAATGCTGAAAGACAGTCAAAAGAAACAGGGATTAGTACTGCAAGTTTTCTTAAACAGTGAAGCTAGAGTGTTTGACAAATGCATGAGACTATCATCATAACTCTTTAATCCAAACTTACTTAGGGCTTTTCTTTCCTTTTTCTTTCCACAATTCATTGGACGACAAGGGGCAAGAAGTAATGTCATATTCCACATTACCTTTCATTGCCACATACTCATAATCAAGGAAGAATTTGCAACAACTGTTTAGCATGAAAGAACTTTCCTTCCAATTTTTCTGAGTAAGCATTATTCATTTCATCCCCTCAGACTTTTTCTCCCATCCTTGTAGCGGTGTTGGGCCTTCTATCCCAGATCAGATGATCTTAGGTAGATGAGTGATGAGGCACTCCAAGAGCTTAATTACCAAATGGGAGATGCCTGTTCTGGTTCAGAGTAGATTAGAGGAGTACCTTGCCTTTGTCCTTTCCTTCCATTCATTCCAAAACTTTCCCAAAGCCCCAAGTTAGTTCAAACATAATAGTCACATGATGGTCTCACCTTTTATTTGAAGGAAATAGATGAAAATTTTAATCAAACACTCACAATCCATGCAGTATAACCAAAGTTCTTATGACCGAAATTTCAGATTAAATCTCAAAAAAAAAATTCGCTACTCGTACGTTATTCCCTGACTGATGCATCTGACCACAAGTGAAAACCAAGTATGCCGAATTAAAAATTTTTGTGGGGGTTGTCAAAGGTTAGTGAAGGGGGAACAAGTATTGTCAGGAGCCACTGAAAACAAACAATTTAGATGTGCAACCCCCATACTACATCCCCACACTTAGAAAATAGCAATTTCCTCATTGCTACTAGAATATGAGTATAGTGCAAAAGAAAGAATAGGACTCCCCTGAATAAGCGATGAAGAGGACGTCCCCACACTTAGGACAAGGAGCGGGAGACTTATGTGTTGGAAAAATTTCGACAGAGTCTCCTTTGTATTCTTTCGATATCGCACACAGAAGATGGCAGTCCTGTTTGAATAGCTAGAAGCAACAAACATCGCATAGCAAAATAATAGATGCACAACCAAGTAGTTCGAAGTAGCAGTAGCATAAATACCAATTACAACGTCAATCCAAAGCGAAATAAAAGGTACCAAAAGTAACAGCTAAGAATCTAAAAAACATCAAAATAGCGCAAATGTCATAGTCAGGTAAACATCTAAAAGAGTAAATAAAGATAGGAAGATGGATGCAGGTCTGGAGCATAGACCAACTCATGTACTACCGCCGGGGCATGCGCCAAGACTCCAACTGTGAGAAGCGCTCATCATAAGCCTGGAATCGGGCATCCTGCTGGGCTTGGTACTCAGCAAACTGAGCAGCCTGCTGAGCCTGGTACTCTGCAAACTGAGCAGCCTGTCGAGCCTCGTAGTCAGTCTGACGGGCCTCTAAAGCGGAGAGTCGCTGACCATACCCATCTAGACGACTGTCTATCTGATTAAATCGGCCTATGGCCGTCCCCTCCAGTCTCTAAACTCGCGCAGCAACTCGTCATAACCCGGGGCCAGTCCAGCGGGTATCTGAATGTCCTGGGCCTCATCACCCACAGCATCAGCCTCAGCAGCAGCAACCTCAGCCTCATCAGCAGCCGCAGCAACTCGGGGGGCGCGTGCAGCGCGGCGACGCTTCACCCACTGATCATCCACCTTCTCCCACTGATAGAAGCGCATCATCGTCGTGTCAATGGAAGACCGGGGTACTGGGGTTCTTCATTTGAGCAATCTACCCCGGCGTCATCGAAGAAATACTGCAATAGGTGGGGAAAGGGAAGAGAGCCACTGCTGTCTGTATCAACAATCCGGAGCATGGACTGAAAGATGATCCCATGCAAAGCGATGGGAAACGCTACCTGCGCAAGCTCATCATCCAACAGGTAGCGCAGGACATAGCAGTCGATCACATTCAGGTCCGCACACTCCCTGGGCGGACATTATACATGATGATCCCCAAGATCAGACGCTCCAAAGGTGTGGGTAATTTGTCACCCGTAATCACCTGCTTGTCCCTCTGGTTCCGCCTCTGGCGGTTTTGGACTGCTGGGTCATTCACAATCAATTCAGATAATGCTCCTTGGCCTGACGCTCACAGAGTTCTTGATTCTCCTTGTCCTCATCAGTCGGGACTCTGGTAGTAACAGGTAATTCCAGGGCATCTCTAATACCCGAGCTACTCACTTTTATCACCTTCCCTTAACATTCGATTTATAACTCTCCCGTTCTCGCTCACCGTGGCATTAGCATAGAAGAGTTTCACCAAGCGCGGGTAGAATTCCCCTCCCCGGGTCAACAGACATAACCAGTTCTTTGCCCCAAATATATGTTCCAAATTGAACTCATTGATTAAAGATGGGCAGACTGACCTTTCGTAGATGATTTTGCGTTCTTTGGCCCGGAACCAATTCCACGCATCTCGAGACACGAATTCTGAGAGCTCGGTTTCTTGGACCCGAAGTGGACCGGCGGCTGAAGAAGAAGAGGCCCGGCGGTGTTGGCGTGTCGAGCTCGTTTTGGTGCCATTTGGTGAAATTTGGATTTTTAAGGATGGGTTTGGTTTGGATTTTAAGGGCGCGTTTGGCAAGTTGCAAAATTTTTGGTAGTGGCAACAGTGGGCGCCACTTGTTGCTCACGGTCAAGGTGGAGTAACAGGGGGGTTTGGGTTGTTATTCGAAAGGTAGGGCGGGCTGGGGTTAAAGAAGTGGTGAGTGGGGGTGGGTGAAAGTTCGGGATGTGGGATGCGGCTAGTTTTCCTCCAGATGCTCTATCCGCGCTTGTTCTTTCTCCGCAGCGAAATGCTCCTCCTTTCACCGATTCTCGATTTCTCGTTCTTTCTTCTGTTGACGTTGAAGGGAACAACGGTGATGGTGAAATCGATTTGAAGAGATGGGGCGTGAAAATCTCGATTTCTCAATTTGGAGGAAAGAGTGTGGTGGTTTGGGTGCTATTGCGAATTTCGGGGCAGAGAGGAATATGGCGCAGGTGAGTATGGTGCTGTTGGCTAGCGGATTCGAGAGCGAAATGGAGCAGGAGAGTTGTTGTGGAGCGAAGTTGAGAGAGAGAGTGAGGTTTGGTTGTGAAGTCGGAGGCGAAAGCGAGAGAGGGAGTTAGGGTTGCAGAGAATCGAGATTGAAGAATGAAGAAGACGACGAGTTTTATCCTGTTTTTTTGTAAGCTCTGTTGGTCCGGGACTTAGGTTGTGAATGAAGTCCCGGACCTAGTATTAAAACAGGTCGTGATTCTGCATTGCTTTTGGTCCGGGACTTAGGATCTGTATAAGGTCCCGGACCAGGGTGTTAAATCAGATCGAGAGTTTCAATGATAATGGTCCGGGACTCAGGGTCTGGTTCAAGTCCCGGACCAATGTATTAAAATCGGGAATTCTCGCTATTGTGAGTCCGGGACTTAGGCTGGGAATGAAGTCCCGGACCACATATCAAAATGTGTAGAAAATTGCAGTGCTACTGGGTCCGGGACTAAGTTTTGTATAAAGTCCCGGCCCACCTTAATTATTCAGTTCGAAACTTACCTGCTTCTTTGGTCCGGGACTTAGGATGTGGTTGAAGTCCCGGACCACCCTGTTTATTCCACCGAAGGTTTTTCTCCTAGTGCTCTGTTTTGCTTCCTTCATCAAGCCTTCTATTGCTCTGTTTTCAACCCTTATCAAACCTACACCTTAACAACAAACAACCAAGAAATATAGCTAACAAAGGAATTGGCACTCATAAGAACATGAATTAAAAATAAAAGAAAGAAGAAAAAAATGTAAGAAGATTGGGTTGCCTCCAATGAGCTGCCCGTCTTTTCGGTCTTTGGCTGACCATGTAATTGTAAGATCAGTATGGAGGATCATGCACCGTGATCACCGAATGGACTTCGGCGATGTCACCACTGAGATAGTGCTTCAACTGAGATCCGTTTACTTTGAAAGTTTCCCCTTCCGCATTAATTAAACCTATGGCTCCATAAGGCGAGACACTTGTGATTGTGAACGGTCCAGACCAGCGAGATTTCAACTTTCCCGGGAATAATTTCAGACGGGAGTTGAATAGAAGCACCTTATCTCCAACGTTAAACTCACGTTTTACCAAAAGCTTGTCATGCCACCTTTTGTCTTTTCCTTATAGATTTTGGCATTTTCATATGCTTCCTCTCGAAATTCCTCCAAATTGCACAACTGCATCTTGCGCTTCTCACCAGCCTTTTGTAAGTCAAAATTTAATGCTTTGATGGCCCAAAAAGACTTATGCTCCAATTCTACAGGCAAGTGACATGCTTGCCATATACCAATTTGTACGGAGACATACCTAGGGGGGTTTGAAGGCAGTGCGATATCCCCACAAAGCATCATCTAGCTTGAGTGACCAATCGCGTCTAGAGAAGGTGATGGATTTTTGAAGGATCCACTTGATTTCTCTATTTGTAATCTCGGCTTGCCCGTTTGTCTGTGGATGATATGGTAGGGAGACCTTGTGTCGTACGCCATATTTGTGTAGGAGGGCTTCAAATTGTTTGTTGCAGAAATGGGTACCTCCATCACTAATGATTGCTCGCGGAACACCAAAACGAGTGAATATATTCCGCTTCAAAAATTTGAGCACTACTTTTGCATCATTAGTTGGTGCTGCTATTGCTTCAGCCCATTTTGTAACATAGTCTACTCCCACCAAGATGTAGAGGTTACCTTGTGATGATGGGAACGGCCTCATGAAATCAATGCCCCAAAGGTCAAATGGTTCAACTTCCAATATAGAATTCAAGGGCATCTCATGACGTCTAGATAGGTTTCCTTGCCTTTGGCACTGGTCACATGTAGCCACAAACTGATAGCAATCTTTGTTCAAGGTCTTCCAAAAGAAACCTGCTTCCAAAACTTTTGCGGCGTTCGGGCATGACCGAAATGACCTCCTGCTTCTCTTGAGTGACAATGATCAAGGATATCTCTTATTTCAGGATCAGGAACGCATCTGCGAATCATCCCATCCGCGCAAACCTTGAAGAGAAATGGGTCGTCCCAAGGTAATGCTTGACTGTGGAGAAGAACTTCTTCTTCTGCTGATATGACAATTCTGGAGGAACAATGCCCTGGGCTAGGTATTTGCAATATCAGCATACCAAGGGTCTGTGGGACAACTGATCGTGTAGACAAACTCATCAGGAAAATACTCGTTAATCGGCTTGCCATCATCTGGGATTTCCATACGGGATAAGTGATCTGCCACTCCGTTCTGTGCTCAGGTTTGTCCCTAATCTCAATGTCAAAATCCTGCAAAAGTAAGATCCATCTAATTAAACGAGGTTTAGCATCAACTTTTCCAAAGAGATACCTGAGAGCGGAATGGTCGGTGTGCACAATGACTTTGCTGCCAATAATGTATGGTCGAAATTTGTCACATGCAAAGACAATTGCCAACAGTTCCTTCTCCGTTGTTGTGTAGTTCTTTTGTGCCTCATTCATAGTCTTACTAGCATAGTAGACTATCCTCAATACCTTGTCATGTCTCTGACCCAAAGCTGCTCCCAATGCGTAATCGCTGGCATCACACATTATCTCAAAAGGAATGACCAATCAGGAGCAACAATAATAGGTGCAGAAACCAAATTAGCCTTGAGTAAATTAAAAGCATCTAAGCACTCTTTTGTAAATTCAAATTTCACATCTTTAATTAACAGATCACAAAGAGGCTTAGAGATCCTAGAGAAATCCTTAACAAAACGCCTATAAAACCTGCATGACCGAGAAAACTTCGGACATCCTTTACCGACGATGGTGGTGGTAGCTGCTCTATTACCTCAATCTTTGATTTGTCTACTTCGATCCCTTTCTTAGAAACCTTATGTCCGAGCACGATGCCTTCCTGCACCATAAAGTGGCACTTCTCCCAATTGAGCACCAAGTTAGTCTCCTTGCACCTATCTAAGATTAAATCCAAGTCTCTCAAGCATGAATCAAAAGTAGGTCCAACGACAGACAGAAAAATCATCCATAAAGATTTCGATGCATTTTTCAATAAAATCAGCAAAGATAGCAGTCATGCATCTTTGAAATGTAGCTGGTGCATTACACAAACCAAAGGGCATGCGTCGATAAGCATAAGTACCATATGGACATGTAAAAGTAGTTTTCTCTTGGTCTTCCTTAGCAATTGGAATTTGAAAGTAACCGGAGTAACCATCTAAGAAACAGTAAAAGTCTTGTCCCGCAAGCCTCTCCAACATCTGATCAATGAAAGGAAGGGGGAAATGGTCTTTCCTAGTGGCGGCATTTAATTTCCTATAATCAATGCAAACTCTATGCCCGGTAATAGTACGCTGAGGAATTAATTCACCTTTATCATTAGGTACCACAGTTAAACCTCCTTTCTTAGGTACGACCTGTGTAGGACTTACCCATTCGCTGTCAGAAATAGGGTAAATGATACCTGCATCCAAGAGCTTGATGACTTCCTTTTTAACCACCTCTTTCATGTGCGGTTCAGTCTTCGTTGAGGCTGTCTTGCTGGTTTGTCATTCTCCTCAAGGTAAATGCGGTGAGTGCAGAATGTAGGGGCAATGCCTTTGATGTCAGCAATGGACCACCCTAATGCCTCTTTGTTCTTCTTCAGAACCTGCAACAAGGCTTCCTCCTGTGCATTGGTTAAACTGTTAGAAATAATGACAGGCAAATCAGATGGAGGAACTAAGAAAGCATATTTAAGGTGACTAGGAAGAGGGTTAAGTTCAAGAGAAGGTGGTGAGTCCACAGAAGGAGCTAGTGTCTTTGGAACTCGGTCCAGCGGCTCCTCCTCGATTTTGTAGTTCTTCCTATATGGCCTACCAGCAGCAAGCTGAAATGCTGCAGCAGAGACTTCAGAATCATCATGAACTGTTTCTATGGACTCTACCAAGCACTTCTCCAATGCATCCAGCTCCATGGGACTGTAAGAATAGTCCTGCATCAAGGTATCAATACAATCTAAACTAAAAAAAGCATGAACATCAGAAGGGTGGGTAGTAGCTTTGGTCATATCAATACAAGCTGCTCATCATGCAATCGAAGTATAATCTTCCCTCCTTCAACATCAATGAGGGTCTTGCTGTACGCATGAACGGTCGACCTAAGATAAGTGGTACTACCTTGTCTTCCTCCATGTCTAATATAACAAAATCAGCAGGGAAAGCAAAAGTACCAACCGAAACAATTAAGTCCCTTACCACCCCTTTAGGTAGGATGATTGACCTATCGGCTAATTGCAGAGTGATTCGGGTTGGTTCACATTCTCCTAGACCAAGTTTCAAATATATTGAATAGGGCATTAAGTTAATACTCGCACCTAAGTCACATAAACCCTTACCACATTGCACATTACCTATCGCGCAAGGTATGACCGGGGTACCTGGGTCATCAAGCTTAGGTGGCAGCTTTTGTGAAAGGACGGCTGATACGTTCTCGGTAAGCTGCACAGTATCTTTCTCCACTAAGGACCGTCTATTGGACAGGATGTCCTTCATGAACTTCGCATATATCGGCATCTGCTTTAACGCATCAGAAAAGGGAATGTTAATGGTTAGTTTCTTAAAAATACTTAAGAACTTACCAAACTGCTCATCCAGGTCTCTCTTTTTCAACCGGTTTGGAAAAGGCACTGATGCTAAATCAACTGTGCGGCGTGGAGGTGTGGAAGTCTTAGAAGTCTTACTAATAGCCACCTCATTTTCAACCGGTTCCTCCTGAGAGCTCTTCGGTGTGGTTTCTTCATTTTGCTTAACATTAGGAAGAGGAGCTTCAATTTCAGGAATCACCGGCTCAAGCTGTGTACCACTTCTCAACGTGATGGCCTTGGCATGCTCTCTTGGTTCTGTTCTGCTGACTGGGTAAAGAACCCAAAGGGCGCTGAGCTAACTGCTGTGATATCTGAGATATTTGAGTTTTCGATGTTCCTATTGAACGTTCTTTGATCATTGTTGAAGGTCCTCTGCTCCTGATTGAAAGCTTCTAGCTCATTGAATTTCTTGGTATTGACAGTGATGAAATCATTCATTCTGGCCAGAACTTCATCCATACTAGAGGACGCACCAGCACCTGTATTCTGCACTTGCTGATTCTGCAGTGGCTGCTTCTGATAAGAGGAATTATATTGCTGCTGAGGTCTCTGATTGTAATTGTTGTTACCGCCAGCTTGGTAACGACTCTGTTGCTGTATCCTTGATTGTTTTGGTTGTTGTAGAAGGTCCCTTGCCTGTTTCCCAGATAATTTACCTCTTCATTTTGCTGAGAAGTACACTGGCACATGTTGGAACTTCTACCACAATACTCACACTGTGGGAAGGAATCGGTTACAACAGCGGCGCTTGACTGAGGTTTCATCATAGCACACATCTTCTCAAACTGCTTTGACATTGCTTCCATCTTGGCGGCCAGAAAAGTATTTGAATCTACTTCATAGACTCCAGCGGTTTTCTTTGGTGCTGCTTCTCCTGTTTCGCTCGCACTCCCCCCACTGATTGGATGCATTGGCAATGGTATCCAATAGTTCCTTGATTCTGGCTATTGGTAGCTCCATGAGGCTTCCTCCTGCACAAGTGTCTACCAACAAACGACTTGAATGATCCAAATCTTTATAAAAGGACTGTAAAATTACCTCCTCTCCCAAGCCATGGTGTGGTACTTTGCGCACAATGCCTTTGAAGCGCTCCCAAGCCTCAGATAATGTCTCACCAGTGAACGTTTAAAGTTGGTGATCTCTCCTCTCATCATCCAGCATCCGAGAAGGAGGGAAATATTTTGCCAAAAATGCATTTGCTAACTCTGTCCAGGTGGTGATACTGTTGGGTGTCAAAGAGTTTAACCAATATGCAGCTCTGTCCCTCAGGGAGAATGGGAAGAGAGTCAGTCTAGCCACCTCCTGTGAAGCTGATGTAGAACAAGCTCCCACCAATCTTATGAAAGTGGTGAGGTGGACATTGGGATCTTCGGTGATTGTTCCGCTGAACTGAGGTGCATTCATGACCATAGTAACATAGTGTGTTTTGAACTGCCAATGCTCCCCTGCTGGTAACGCAGGAATTACTATTGGTGAGACAAGCCCTTCAACGCTGGGCGGGGGGTGTAATCCCTCATGTGCCTCTCCGGATTCTCCATACTGGTTCTTGAGGAGTTGTTTAGAATTTCTTCTTCAACAATTTCTTCTATTGGTGAATCTTTGAGGAACACCTCCTGCTCTATTGGAGGATCCAGCACTAATCTCTTCCGAGTCCTTCTTGTTACTCTGTCTATCTCTGGTTCGATTTCGAATTCAGGGTTCCTTCAGAACGAGTTTTAACCATAAACCAAGATCAGATAGCTGACAGTAATGCAGTTGTAAAAGAAAAATAAAATGGCACAAAATTTAAAAGGATAAAAACAAGATAAAATTAAATAAGATCAGAAATAGAATAATACTTGGAACCAAAAATACGAAATAAATTGCATAAGCTTAAGTAAATTGACAAGGGAAAATAGAACAGAACAAAATCAAATAAGATAATACAAAAAGAAAATAAAATAAAAATTAAACTAAGCGACCGTGCCTCCCCGGAATTTTGAGAAGTGGTTTTTAAATCATCGCCTGTGTGGTCCGGGACTTAGGCCGTGTATCAAGTCCCGGACCATGCATGAAATCTGGTCGAGAGAGTTGCTTTATGGTGGTCCGGGTCTTGGCTCCATAATCAGTCCCGGACCAAGCTTGATTTCAATTCGAGAGTTGAGCTACCATATGGTCCGGGTCTTTATTCTTCCCCTAAGTCCCGGACCACACATTGTTTCAGGGCGAGATTTGAGTCACTTGTGATCTGGGGCCTTGCTCCATAGATAGGTCCCGACCAAGCTTGAAGTTAGTCCGATGAAGAATTTTCTTGACTCCTTCAGCTTGTTTGAAAAACTAAGATCTCAACAATGACATGAAAATGTTTCTATGAGATTAAATACCTGAAAAAGCACACACAAACATAAAAGAAGACAATTGCAATAAAAACATAAATTACTTTATAAGACAGGAATTTAGCAGTAAATGATGACAAATTGGTCTCAAAAGACCCTTAGAAATAGGTAAATTCCTGACTATCAGACAGCTTTAGAACTCGGTATGGGCATTACGAGTTCACTGTTATGCCATTCGGATTGTCGAATGCATTAGCAATATTCATGGACTTGATGAATCGTCTCTTCAGAGAACAGTGACAGTTCAGTTGTGGTCTTCATCGACGACATCCTGGTCTATTCTAAGACTCAGGAGGAGCATGAGTTACATCTGAGGCAGGTATTGAGCATCATGAGAGAGAACCAGCTGTATGCCAAACTCTCGAAGTGTGAGTTCTGGTTGGACAGCGTGTCATTCCTTGGACACATTATTTCAGCAAGCGGGATATCTGTAGACCCTGCCAAGATTGAGGCAGTGAAGAGTTGGCCGAGGCCGAAGACAGTAATAGACATCCGTAGCTTTGGGGTTTGGCCGGTTACTACCGACGGTTCATGAAGGACTTCTCCAAAGTGGCCAAACCAATGACTAATCTTATGAAGAAGGAGTCCCAATTCTTATGGTCTGCCGAGTGCAAGCAGTCCTTTCAGACACTGAAGGATCTCCTGACATCGGCACCCGTTCTCACTATCCCTGAGGGCACCGATGGGTTCGAGGTATATTGTGATGCCTCTGGAACCGGTCTAGGTTGTGTGCTTATGCAGCACGGGAAGGTTGTTGCCTACGCATCCTGACAGTTGAAGAAGCACGAGGTGAACTACCCCACACACGACCTTGAGTTGGGGCAGTAGTCAGTAGTCTTTACTTTGAAGATCTGGCGTCACTATCTTTATGGTGTGACAGTCACCGTCTACTCTGATCACAAGAGCTTACAGCATCTCTTCACTCAGAAGGAGCTGAACATGTGACAGAGAAGATGGGTCGAGTTCCTGAAGGACTACGACATAGACTTAAGATACAAGGAGGGCAAGGAAAATGTTGTAGCTGACGCCCTGAGCCGCCGAATGTTTCTTAGCTGTGTCGGTTTTATGTCCCGTGAATGTTTTGTAGTTGTCTGAGCTATGTTGGCCAGGTACTGTAACCTCTTGGCATTATAGTTTTGGCGTTAACCACTCCTGACTACGTCCGTAGTCAGGTAGATACCATTGGTGGTATAATCTAGCTACCACTGTCCACAGACTTGTGTCTCGGGTTTCGTTACTGCTCCTTTTTCCATTTTGTTGCACGCTTAGTGCTTCTCTTCCTACCACTGCTTGACCAGCCAGGTTCTTGTGACTGCTAAGCACGTCGCCCCATGCTGTCGTAAGTTCCAGTCTCCTTATGGTCAGGATTCTCATTCTACCGTCATTTAAGTGCGGGTATTGTTGTTCAACCAGGAACCATCTCCGGGACTTCCAATTCTTGGAACCTACTATATGTCAGATTCTTGTTTACGTATGATCATTTCACAACTACTAGATCGGGTTTCCAGAGTATGAGAGGACTTTCCTTCTCTCTGGCGTTCTTTCCCAAGTTATACAATGGGGAATATGGAGGGCAGGTCTGATATTGTAGGTATCCGGCACACACCGGGAGTTCCTAACTAGCGTATCTCTAACACTATCCACTCAGCCCTTAGCCCTAAGCTTCTAATTCCTAACTCGGTATTTCCTAAACTCGGTATTTCCAGTCATCAGAGCGATACTTCGCTCTGATACCACTTTTGTAACACCCATATCGCTAATCCCGTCATTACCGTCTAATCTCCTCGTACTTACATACTTACGCAGCGGATACTTCCTTACACAACGGCGGGTGATACAACGCCGTTAGCCACCCACGTGACTAACAAGACCTACTTCCACTACAGCATCGGTATGATGGACCGGAATACCCGAGTGCTAAAACAAATACAATTCATACTTCAATTATAAACCGAGTACTACAATTCTCCATTCAATACATTACTCAATCCTTACCTTTATACAATACCAAAATTCAACCTTTCCACATGTCTACACATACTCCTTACGAGTTATCATATTACCCATTCCTCACAATTCTACATACTTCTCCAAATACAAAAAGGGGTGTACCACTTAGTACACTTATACTTCAAGGGCTACAAGCCTTATACAATTCTTTACTATCATAAATCATCCCTAGCTAACCAAGCATAGTAGTCGGTCTCTCACAATGACCTTATCAGTTTCGGGTACCTATAAAATAAAACAGTGCCCAAGGGGCTCAGCTTACGCTGCATATAAAATCCGCATATCCCGCGTACTAGCGAGGGTACGCCGACTATTTAGTCGAATACATGTGGTTCGTTTTATTCATACATACATATATGCTCTTACAAATTACAATACATTCATATCATAAAGCATACATACATTCACTGCATACACGGAAGACATTACAAGTCAACCATTCATACTTACCGTTTCGGAGATACGCTCTCCAATACATATACCATACTTGTTAGCTTCTTTACACACCCGGGTTAATCGGGTGTATATTATTCTTTTACTCAAGGTCAATGACCTACACTAGCCAAGACCATTACTCATACAATACTTTACTTACTTACTCAAGTCAAGTCGGTATGACCTCCAGGCAGGGACTACACCGTCCACCACGGGCTTTAGGGTGGCTCACCAATCTAGGATGCTACCCATTTAAGGGGTTTGGTCCATAGAAAGGATTCAGGCCAGGATTTGGATCCAACCTCTTGTGTCTCCTCCTCCTCACGCGGTGGCCGAAACTATATCGGACTTCTACTCATTCCATTTTACTCAATACTCGAGTTAGGAGTTAGGTGGTTAGGAATTAGTAGAAGTCATCACATCCATACCAAGGAATAATACATTACACAAGTACCAACAAGATACGCATACAGCTCATTTCTCATCCATTCATTTCATGAATTATACAAATAAATGTTAAAGGCAATATAACAAGAACAATATAAAACAAGCACAAGTAAGTGCATTTAAAATCCGATTCGTGCATTTATCTATTAGGTGATCAAAAGCACACAAATCGGGGGTAACCAGGTTAGGATACAGAGCATGAGGAAATCATACCGTTTATAGTCGTATCGTACTCCCGGTTTTCCTTCGGGGGTCCTACTATTCAATTCCTATACATAATGAAGTTGTATGATCAATGATCTAGTATTGATCCAACTTATTCCTTCATAATACTTCTAATGTATACTTACTTACTTATTTACATTCATACTTGATTATGGAAAATTATTCTTTACTTATTAATTCTTAAACTGGCTTCTTACTCATATGCTAATGTCCTACAATTTGTACTCCATTAGTGGTATGCTACTATATATATGTATACATATACATATACACATATATATACATATGATTATGATAAGCCACAGACTTATCATATTTTATGTACTAGATTTAGGATTATATTTATCTAAATAAGGTTAAGTAGTTAATATTTATGTTATATTATGTATTAAAGTGTATTATTTGTTCAGTCTTATGTTTTTATATGTTTTTCTTGCAAGGAAACACTGTTGACCAAAATTCCGGACATAAGGCCGGATAACTCCTGCATGGCACAAGCGTGGAGCAGAAAAAGGTGCTATGTCAGGTATGTTGCCGGGTACATCCTAGCCGGCACAAGTAAAAAGTTGCCTCAATTGACCAGAAGTTAGCAGTACATGAAGAGGTGTCTTTTGATGAAGAGGTGTCTTTTGATGAAGAAGTGTCTCTTGGCAAAAAGGTGTCTTTTGGTGAAGAGGTGTCTTTTGATGAAGATGTGTCTTTTGATGAAGAGGTGTCTTTTGATGAAGAGGTGTCTCTTGGCAAAAAGGTGTCTTTTGGTGAAAAGGTGTCTTTTGGTGAAAAGGTGTCTCATGGTGAAGAGGTGTCTTTTAGTTGGAAAGATGTCTTTTGGATGAGAAGACACTATGGAAAGACATCATTTGGTGATGTGTCTTTCCATACCAATACAACTAGGGTAAAAGGTATCTTTTTGCTAAAGGCATGTCTTGAAGGTGTATCTTTATGGAAAGACATCATTTAAGATATGTCTTTCCATAGAATCACTTCCAACACCTATAAATACCCTACCCATGTGGTCATTTGAGAACACACTTCAACATACCAATTCCACTCCATTCACATCTCTATTTACGCCCCATTCCATTGTTGGTGTCCAAGGAAGTTCTACAGATCCATCCACACGAAGAGAAGAAGAAGACTTTGTCGGGTTAAGGCTATGATCATCTCCTTCTCCCTCTTTGTATTCTCTTCTTGTAGTTGTGTGGATGGTGATGTAGAATTCCTTATTAGGTTTATGGTTAGGGATGAATTTCCTTGTAAAACTCTTATGATCATTTATGGAATTTTCAAGTTTCTTAATGGAGGTTTCTAGTCTTCATACAAGTTGAATGAGTCAGCCACTTATTCTCTTATCTCTAAGTCCTGTTTAAGGCTTACATAAGCAAGAATAGGATAGATTAGGATCTCGGTAATCTTTAATATTGTTGTTCTGAAAAGGGGCAACAAATGCTAAGGTTTAGGATTAATCTCTTATTCCCCATTATTCTGGTTGTATTCGCGGCATTGGCTATGCACGATGCAGGTATGGATAATGAGTTCTTGTTTCAGATCAAGAAACAAGAAGTGGTATTTACGGAATGTACTATGCCGGATGTGGTGCTGGATGGAAGTTGCCCGGCACATTCAAAGGCCTTGACTATGCCGGGTATACGAGGTCCGGCATGTCACCTGGCATTTGCATTTTGCGAGACACAAATCCTCTTTGAGACTTGCCACCCTTGATCATTGGTCGTATGATACTTTTGCATTGATATCTTCCCAAATCAAAGTTAGTTTATTTAATTAGTTATTTAGTTTAGAATCACATTTACTTTTTCCCCCTTTTATTATAGAATAGGCTTTTGCCCGGATTAGGACTAGTTTTCTATAAGTCCCTTGGGTTCGATACTTCCGGTCGTAATGTACTTACACTATACTCCGACCAGGTTTTATTTTGCTACCCGTAGTAGAGTTGTAGGCTTAGTTATTTTTTTTATTCTTTTGTATATAGTTTTATCCCTACAATTTTCTAGTTAGCAAATTGGCGCCGTTGTCGGGGACTTGGAATTAGTCCAAGTCCTAAATTAGGTAAAATGCCCTATTCTTTATTCTTTATTCTTTATTCTTTAATTCTTTGATTCTTTAATTTTATTTGTTAATTTTATTTTCAGTTGAATGTGCCGGGTACCTCGCCGGGTACTCTTAACCCGGCAGTATTGGAGGAAGTCCAATGTCGGGTGCCATACACCCGGCACCATGTCCGGCATAACCAAAATTTTACTTATTCTTGTATTCTCGTAATTTTAATATGTCACTATATTATTTATTTTATTATTACGAAGTATTATAACGTTTTCTCTTGCTCCTCCTGAAGTTATCAAAGTGAATGCTTCTGCGGTCCACGAATTCTCCTGAAGATTTAGCAAATTTTGACCCAGAAATCGAGAGGACTCTTCTTCGCTCCATTCGTCAACGAAGAAACCAACAACACCTACTTCCTACATCAATGGCAGCACAAACCGTCCGCAACATTAATAGGCCTTCCAACCAAGGCCAAAAGCCTGCAATCGACCTCCCACTCCTCGCTCAAAACGAATATGATGAATGGCAAAAACTCAAGCCATATCATCAGATCCGGTGCATCAAAGAGTTAGGAATGTTCGATGGTACGAATCCGGACGATGCTTTGCTCCACATCACCAAATTTCTACAACACACAAACAGCCTAACCTCCACAAACAATGTCCTCCAATATGCCAGGCTTTCCTTCTTTCCCCATAGCCTTACGGGGAACGCCAGCAAGTGGTACCACAGTCTAACCCCTAGTACCATCACCACATGGGAGGACATGGCAACCAAGTTTTATGACAAATTCATGCCCCCTAGTCGCACCCTGGAGATGATCGCCGACATTTACAACTTTAGACAACCTAGCTCGGAGAACATCTGTGAGACTTGGGACAGATTCAAAGGGTTGCTGCGCACATGTCCACACCACGGCCTCACCAAAGAACAACTATCTCAGTTGTTTTACAAAGGATTGATCAATCAGTGCAAGACGATGATCTTATCCTCCCTTGGTGCAGATATATTAAAGAAGCCTGGAGATCAATTCCTTAGTGGGGTTGAATATCTTTGCGAAGAGATTAGGGATTGGGCCACCGGTGGAACCAGGGGTAGTACTGCTGGTTTATATCAAGTGGGAGAGGGCGATGCAAAATTTGACAAACTAATGCGAAGTCATGAGCAGTTGTTGGAGAGCAATGCTCAAACTTCCACAAAGGTTAGCGCTCTACAGAAGGTGGTGGAGCAAATAGCAATGAATAAACCTCCTCAACAAGCGAACGTGGTTAGTGCACGACCACACGCTCCGAGCCCTGATATGCCAGACTTTCAAAATGTTGAGGAAGTCAATTATGTGAGTAACCAAGGGTATCGGCAGCCATGGCAACAGGGGAACCAACCCCAACACTTTCAGAGTCAAGCCGGCTACCAGGGAGGTCCAAGGCAATACAGACCATCCCATCCTGCATCATCATCAGAAGCTGAAATGGCTGAACTTCGTGACATGATGTCAGCCCTGATGAATAAGACCCAGGATACTCACAATGAGATCTCGACCATTCGCAAGGAGCACAAATCGTTGCAGTTGCAATTACAGCAACTTCTGACGCAACCAAGACAACAAGGTCAACTCCCATCCCAAACGCAAACCAATCCACGGGAGCATGCGAATTCGGTCACTATCCTTCCTAGGATCTCAGATAATGCCAAATAGCCTAAAAGGCTAAGTGTAGGGCCGTTCCTCCTCATGCCTTCACTATCAAACAGGGGAGCCCTTCGTATCATTTAATTTTTCTTTTTTTTATGTTATTGCTTTAATTGCTTTCATTATAGTTATTTTAAGTTTCTTAAAATAAAAAAAATATTTCATTTTTACTTTTTCTTTTGAACACTGGGGATAGTGTTCCTGCCAAGTGTAGGGCAGGGATCCCCCCTTAAAAAATAAGTTTTATTTTATAATATGCATAAGTTTTGTGTTTAATCAATGTTTTACTAAACGTTTTGCCTGTTTTTGATTGAGATGAGATTAGAAATGATTAAATGCTTGTTCTCTCAAGAGGTAAGCTTTCTAATGACTCGTAGATTCCTGTTTTTAACTTCTTGATTCTTTTTATTTAAACATGAGTATATGATCTTTCTCCTACTTCTTTCCTTTATGTACTTCTGGGTATTATTTTCTTCTCTTTTCAAACTGTGAAAAATCTTTTGGGTGAAAATCTTAAATAGGGTTTTTGTGAAAAAAAGAAAGAAGAAGAAGAAAAAGAAACAAAAAGAGAAAAAAAATCTTCTTTCAAAGGAAAAGCATTATATTCCTTGAGGTTGCATAAAGTGCCTCAGAATAAAAGCAAGAAACGAGAGTTTTTCCTTTTATTTTTCTCCTAAATTCCCCATTCTTCAATGAGAAAAAAAGCATGGTTGATTCAGAAACCCTTGCAAAATAGGGCTGAGTATAAAAACCATCGATGAGTGTCTTGGCCACATTCAGAAACTCTTGCAAAATAGAGCTGAATGATGGAAACCGGAAAAAGGAGAGATTACAAAAATCCCTTATGCAAAATAGCCCAAAAGTTTTTGATCGGTTTTGAAAAGTCTTTGCTTTTATACCAATTCGTATGTTTCTGATGGAATAAGGAGGTTTAAGTGATACTTGTGGATTAGAGTCATATAGTTGAGAATATTTATCTAGTTGTCATTCTAAAGTCTATCTGTTTTGTGCATAGGTAATTACTCCTTCCTAATCTAATTTTGCTCGAGGACTAGCAAAAGGTAAGTGTAGGGCCTTGATAAGCCACAGACTTATCATATTTTATGTACTAGATTTAGGATTATATTTATCTAAATAAGGTTAAGTAGTTAATATTTATGTTATATTATGTATTAAAGTGTATTATTTGTTCAGTCTTATGTTTTTATATGTTTTTCTTGCAAGGAAACACTGTTGACCAAAATGCCGGACATAAGGCCGGATAACTCCTGCACGGCACAAGCGTGGAGCAGAAAAAGGTGCTATGTCGGGTATGTTGCCGGGTACATCCTAGCCGGCACAAGTAAAAAGTTTCCTCAATTGACCAGAAGTTAGCAGTACATGAAGAGGTGTCTTTTGATGAAAAGGTGTCTTTTGATGAAGAAGTGTCTCTTGGCAAAAAGGTGTCTTTTGGTGAAGAGGTGTCTTTTGATGAAGATGTGTCTTTTGATGAAGAGGTGTCTTTTGATGAAGAGGTGTCTCTTGGCAAAAAGGTGTCTTTTGGTGAAAAGGTGTCTTTTGGTGAAAAGGTGTCTCATGGTGAAAAGGTGTCTTATGGTGAAAAGGTGTCTTTTAGTTGGAAAGATGTCTTTTGGATGAGAAGACACTATAGAAAGACATCATTTGGTGGTGTGTCTTTCCATACCAATACAACTAGGGTAAAAGGTATCTTTTTGATAAAGGCATGTCTTGAAGGTGTATCTTTATGGAAAGACATCATTTAAGATATGTCTTTCCATAGAATCACTTCCAACACCTATAAATACCCTACCCATGTGGTCATTTGAGAACACACTTCAACATACCAATTCCACTCCATTCACATCTCTATTTACGCCCCATTCCATTGTTGGTGTCCAAGGAAGTTCTGCAGATCCATCCACACGAAGAGAAGAAGAAGACTTTGTCAGGTTAAGGCTATGATCATCTCCTTCTCCCACTTTGTATTCTCTTCTTGTAGTTGTGTGGATGGTGATGTAGAATTCCTTGTTAGGTTTATGGTTAGGGATGAATTTCCTTGTAAAACTCTTATGATCATTTATGGAATTTTCAAGTTTCTTAACGGAGGTTTCTAGTCTTCATACAAGTTGAATGAGTCAGCCACTTATTCTCTTATCTCTAAGTCCTGTTTAAGGCTTACATAAGCAAGAATAGGATAGATTAAGATCTCGGTAATCTTTAATATTGTTGTTCTGAAAAGGGGCAACAAATGCTAAGGTTTAGGATTAATCTCTTATTCCCCATTATTCTGGTTGTATTCGCGGCATTGGCTATGCACGATGCAGGTATGGATAATGAGTTCTTGTTTTAGATCAAGAAACAAGAAGTGGTATTTACGGAATGTACTATGCCGGATGTGGTGCCGGATGGAAGTTGCCCGACACATTCAAAGGCCTTGACTATGCCGGGTATACGAGGTCCGACATGTCACCCGGCATATGCATTTTGCGAGACACAAATCCTCTTTGAGACTTGCCACCCTTGATCATTGGTCGTATGATACTTTTGCATTGATATCTTCCCAAATCAAAGTTAGTTTATTTAATTAGTTATTTAGTTTAGAATCACATTTACTTTTCCCCCTTTTATTATAGAATAGGCTTTTGCCCGGATTAGGACTAGTTTTCTATAAGTCCCTTGGGTTCGATACTTCCGGTCGTTAATGTACTTGCACTATACTCCGACCGGGTTTTATTTTGCTACCCGTAGTAGAGTTGTAGGCTTAGTTATTTGTTTTATTCTTTTGTATATAGTTTTATCCCTACAATTTTCTAGTTAGCAGATTACTATAATCATATTCATATCATCATTTTTTTAACTCATCCGACCTTACCCAGGGTCGGACCCAAGGTCGGTCGAAGTCAGTAAGTTACATCACTGGAAAAATTCAGCCCCGACCGACCTTGCAAGTCCGGTCCCAAGATCGGTCCAAGTCAGTGTGTTCTAGTTCCGTAAATTTAAGGATCGACCGACCTTGCAAGGTAGGTCCCAAGGTCGGTCCAAGTCAGTAAGTTTCTGGGTTCGAAATTTATGCTTCGACCGACCTTGCCAAGTCCGGTCCCAAGGTCGGTCGAAGTCAGTAGACTTCTGGGCTTACAATTTTACGACTCGACCAACCTTGTCAAGTTCGGTCCCAAGGTCGGTCGAAGTCAGTAGACTTCCTGTCTTTGTAATTTAAGGCTCGACCGACCTTACAAGTTCGGTCCCCAAGGTCGGTCCAGCCCAGTACTCTTGTTTTAAAAATCTGTTTTCAGTTCTTTCTTTTCCCATTGCTTCCCCAATCTTCCTACATGTAATCCCACATGTTTTAACACTACTTAGGCCCTCTAAATCGCCTTAGTACATCCACCAAGTTCATTACTCATTTCTAAACCAACTTACACAAATTCCTTTCTCATTTCATTCCAGCATTCATGCCAATTTTGTTCTCAAATGCTACAGATTTCTACAACAGCTTTTACCATCTATTACTCCCTCTACCAATGCCACTCCTAGCATTCTAAATACATTATCTTACCACTCAAATTCTTCCCATTCCTAAATCCTTTTCAAATATGTTTCAAAATGCTAACTACTCTCATTAAACTCTTCAAATACCCCTAGTTATTTCCTAGGTTATTCCCTCTCCTTACACATCTAAGTCCTCTAATTTCCATACAAATTTGGGCAGAGGTTCCCCTATATTTTTAACATTGCCCACACATTGTTTCAGCTCATAGTTCATTCACATTTCCCATATCAATATCAACACTAATTCACACATACATTTTCCTGCACTCATACATATATTCCCCAAGGCTTCCCTAAGCTTTCAAATATCTTTTACAAGTTTCAAAACAGTTTTATTCACTTCCTCTGTAACACCCCTACTAAACCTGTACCTAAAAACAATATAATCGTAGCGGTAAAATAAAAGACTGTCGCTCTAATGGTGTCACTGTTATCACTCGCCCATACGGGTGATAACTGTTACCTGATAATCAACATACGAAACGTATTCCCGCAGTGACCACAAGAGATAGATAGAAGTGCTAAAACAAACTTAAAACAAATCCAACATCAACCATTATTACAAACCGTACTCGTGAGCAACTAATCCAAAAACATACACCTCGGTTACAAAACCCGAGTCCATAAACATCTGTAGTCTCATACCATACCAAGTCTAAACAACAATAACAACAACTGTCGCGCCCCGCGTCGACCCTCCAGCTAATCACCTGCAATAAATATGGTTTGTGGTATGGAATCAGCCCCTGCTGAGTATGTTATCACATGCCCCGTCATGCCCCCTCGGACCCCTCAATTATTTGGTCGAGAGCATGGGGTTCATTACATGCGATACCATTTTAATATTTAAACTGTAAAACAATTAACAGTAATAACCACACAAAAACATAACCATCAATACACGTAATATATATATACCACACAGTACAACCAGGGAACAACAAGCGAAACGACGAGGATAATAAACAAGTATTAACTCCCGTCCTTGGTGTTGTAACCAATAATGTTCGCCACTGTAAAAGTAATAATTGTTCAGTTATACCTAGTGACAACGTCTCATTAAAACGACGTGCCTCTAATACCCATATATTATGGCGGGTCACCCAAGGCAGTAGCCACTCCAGCGGTAGAGTCTCCGACCAACGAGCCATCCAAACTCACGGGAAATTTTCTTGATACTTACGGACCCGTACGCGGACATCCTAGTATCGTTGTTGTGATCACAGCGCGCACCAAGAGCCACATCCTCTTGGCTTTCCAATTTTTGTTCAATCATACCATCGCATCGCATTACCAAATTTCTAACATAGTAGACTAAGGTCGTTAGTCTAAACCGGAGTCTGTAAACTCGGGATCCAATGTCAGATACAAGAGCGGCGTTAGCAAGGCCAATGCTCTGTATAAAAGTCTCGGACAATATATATATATATCTTATTATCCTAGTGCTACAACGTTTTCCTGACGATCCTTATATTCATATAAGATAGCACCATAGCCGCTAGTTCGTTTTATATATAGGTTCATATATACGAACCAATACTGTTAACTCAACAACAGTAAATAATAAGCAGCTATAAATATACAGTTCACGTATATCTTTAACACATTCAGACAAATAATCTTATCACAGATCACACAGAAGTCTGAACTGAGGAAGACCTCAGAGACAATCAGAGACACGTAACAACATACCGTTCACCCAGAATATAGTACGGTGGAGTATGAAATCAGCAAAAGTCCGATGCTCCACGTGACGTCTCTAACAATCTAAGTAATACATAATGCTACTGATTAGAATCCTGTATAACAACATAACTCTACGGCACCCCGTACCGTCACTAATACCTCCCGGTTAATCCCCCGTTACTAACTGTCAATGTTTGTCGGGTTTTCGGTTTACCTCAGGATTTGGAAAAATGTTATATTACATGCGTAGTTTCCTCCCGTATATAATATACTTAACGTTTGAACTTGTTATCGCATGTAACTTAAATACCTTGTATATTGTATAGTTTGTTTCTATATTGCATGTATAATTCTTTACCATGTATTATACATCTCACCTTAGTATTTATTTTTCTAAGGTTAGTTTTTCCAAGTTTAATGGAGTATAATTCGTATATAAAATACCATGAATTATATAAATTCTCATTATTTCATGTATACTCCTAACATTAGAATTCCATATCTAATGTTTATAATTCTTTTTTTTCTTTTTTCTACTTTCTTTTAAATCATGGTAATATATAGTTATTGAACTATATTATATTTTCCATAAAATAACATATATTTATTTATATATATGCATTATAGGACTATTTATTATATGGTAAGTCATTATAATATATATTCTTTTTAAAGAATACCTCTATATTATAAATGTTATAACCCTTATAACATTAAAAACCATATTATAAATTTTCATTCAAAAATAATATTATTTTCGAACAGCACCTATAATTCTCAAATATTTACAAATCAACCCCATTTAATAACATATAGTTTCTAATGTCACCAAAACTATTATAATACATATATCTCCATAAAACCTTATATATAATTCCAAAAATTACCAAACTATACCAAAAGGTTATAAATATTATTATTAACCCTATATTTCCTCTTAATCTTGGTTTCACCACATTAATTACCCATTTGTAACAATGTTATGAAATATCTTATATTATACTTAGATAATTCATATAAACTCCAAATTTAACCAAATCAACTTCTAAAAATTCCTAATAACCTAAGGTTTATACTAATCTCCATTTAGTACCCCTAGTTTTCAGAAATTACAATATCACCCCAAATATCATAAATCTTTTACAATTTAATAACTAACTTATTATAAGGTAGTATTTTAATTCCTTAAATTCTCCAAACTTAGTCAAAGTCTCCTATATAGTCAACTTGACTTCTAATACCCAAATTGGACTCAAACTTTTCGGTAATTACAATTCCTAACCTATAGTTTTCTATTTTTACAATTTTGACCCAAAACTTTATAAAATGTTATAATTTTCATTAAATTCATTTAAAAACCCTAAGTTTCTCTAAATTAAGCCCACGGCTTATTATTTAGCTAGTAATTACCATTTGGCCCCAAACTTAAATATATAAGCATAAATTAAACTAAATAAGCTTGTAAACTTAAATTAAAATGGCCTAATGACATGGCCTTATTACAACCTTGCTTTATAACATAAAATTACACATAAATGTATCAAATAACACAATTAATTCTCGGCCTCACTTTGATTTAAATATTTTTCCACATAATGTCATAATTTGACCATTATGTTAATTAAATCACTTAAATGACTAGCTTAATTAATCTTAGTCATTTTTTTCCATTCTTAGGTTATAAATAACACATATATTATATAACACTCTCGGCACATATTAATATATGCTAAGAATTACATAAAATCATAAGTTTAAGGTGTTTATACCTTGATAAACTCTTGTATGGGCTCGGCACCTTGGAGTAGAATTCACCACAATATTTAGACATGTTTAATACACCAGAACAAGATATAGTTATACTCCAAGCTTGAGCTTAACCATAAAGAACAATTAATGTAAGATTTAAGGCAAAATTCACCTTAAAAATGCTTGGAAGGTTCCTTAAGATTTAGGCCTGGTTTAGACACACCACAAGGTGTTAAATTCACTATATAAACATAAGGAACACTTAGACAACAACAAGCTGCTGTGGTAATAGGTTTTACCTTGGAAAAATGCCCAAAAAGAGGGTATTTCCTTTGGATCTCGGCCACCCTTGCTCCAAATGGCTAACCAACAGATTCCACATGAAAAGGAGAAGAATATGAGGCTATGACCAAAGTTTCACAGCCAAACTCGAAGGGAATCAAAAGTTATGAGCTTAAAGCACATTTTTACCTTAAAATGAAGATTTGAAGTTCCTTGGCCCTCAAACTGAGTTCATTCGAGATTAGCTCTTGTTCTAACCTTATAATACTGGGAATAAACCATAGGAAAAGATAATCCATGAAATCCAAGTGTTGGTAATCAAAGGATGAAGAAAAAGGGCTAAAAATGACCTTAAATCATTACCTTAGGAGCTTATTGGATTGAATTGCCTTCCTAACTGAATAACACAGCTCGGGAGAGTTCAAGAACTCAGACTCCACGTTTGGAATGGAGCAAGAGGTAAGAGAGAGTGAGTTTTGGTGTTTAAAGGCATAAAATCATATAATAATGAATAGTAACATGGCTAGTCATCAAATTAGGTAACAATCTGATTGAGTGAATGTGTGTGCTGTCCTCCCTTCCCTCCTTGGCTGCCGACACCATATGTGTGTGCTGGCCAATTCATTGACCAATGGTCAAACTTGATAAATGTGCTTAAAAATGGCACTATTCGGGTACTATTCACAATAAACTGTCAGTTTTGGATTTTAATTTTCAAACTTGGATTTAGACTTTCAAATATAGTCTATCATGTCCAATAAATGTTTTAAATGATGTACCCATGTCTTTAAAATGACAAAAAGTCATTATCTTAGAGCTCATAGACAAAAACGTGCGTTAAGGTGATTTCAGGGCACTTTTTGTGTCACCGTGTGTTTCTGAGCTTAGTTTTCTTTGAGAATTGTTTTGTTGTGTTCCTTACTTCATTACAATGTTTAGGAATCCACTTTGGATCCTATTTGAGGTCATACAATCTTCATGGTGTCTTAAAGCACATTTTAGGCCTTACCGATCTTAAAGCATGTTTTGCCTTGTTGAGATCTTTTAGATTGTTCCCCAATAGTGTTAAGATGTTTAATAACCATCTTTAATCATTTGTATATCATTTATTTGAGTTTTTAAGGTTAGGGGTATTTCATCCTCATTATACTATAACACAACTACCACTCAAAACTACATTCATTACCCATTTTAAGTACTCAAAACTGTTAAACTACACAATACAAAACTATCTCAAGGTAAGAGCATTTACCTTGTCTTGCTAGTTTTTCTTTCTTTCTTCCTTGTTCTCGGTTTCTTGTTCAAGGACAAGGCAATGCTACAGCCCTTCCAAAACCACAATATCATTTCAATACTAACCCTTAATCAACCTAAAGCTTAAAGCATATTTTTAGGGTTTAGGAAAGAGCATTACCCTCCAACCAATGAATGGAGTTCTTGTCTAGCAAAGGAACAAGATTTCTAGCCCAATGAAGAAGCCAAAATTGGCTGGAGCATAAGGAACAAGAAGCTCAAATTTCAGAAATTCTTAATAAGCAAATAAGGGCTAGAAATGGTGGATTTTTAAAATTCTTTTTACCTCAAAACACCAAGGTGAAGATGGAGCTCCTAATGGTGGACTCAAATCCTCAAGTGGAGAATACCCATGGAGATGAAAGTGGGTGTTTTCGATTTTTGTAAAAGAGGAAGGTGCTCTCCTTGCCAAGGGGATTCCAATGGTGTAGTTTTTATAATTTTTGGAGTTGATTTGGTCTCTCAAAAATGGAAGAGAAGGAGAGGCTGGTGGGAGCTTCAACAAATCGCCATTGTTGGCTTTGGGAGGAAGAATAAAATGAGAGAGAGAAAATGAGAGAGAGAGGGGAGCAATGCGTGAGAGAGAGGGGGAGTAGGAGAGAGAGTGTGTTTTATTTGTTTTTTACTTTATTGTATTTGTCTTATGTGTATAAGAGAGAATTAAGAGAGTGTGAAAGAGGAGGGAAATCGGCCCCCATATACACACACACACACAGATTTTTACTTTTTATTTGCAAAAGTGGACACATTAATTTTGTCTATTTACACTCTCACCCCACAACTTCTCGTTTCTTACAGTTTTTACTAACCGGAACCCGTTTTCCGGAATTTTCTCGTTTAATTAATTTTATTGGTTCTAAACCTTCATTAATGCTTATTAATGACTATTTGGTTGACCAAAATTATTACGAGTCTATTTAACTCTCTTAAAGTCACGTTTTTCCGGTTTCCTCGAAAAACACGCTTTAAGGTTCGTTTGGGCTTTTAATCCATTTTAAGGATCCGTTTCCTTCGGGATTTGTTCCCTCATGTTTATTTAGATGTAATTAAGCCTCTAAAATAATTATTAGCCTAATTAATCATTATTTTTAATTACAGGGTATTTCAATAAACTATATAACACCATATAAACCTACAAATTGATTTTTACCTTTGTGATTTATCGTATCATATGTGACATTTATCTACAACCTAATTTTTAAAAATAATTATGGTTAATTAGTATAGATTTAGAAGTATTTTAATGATTATGGCTTTTAGTTTTTTAAGGTTTGTATCTCTTCATATTATTTTATTTTGTTGTTATGGGTTATTTTTAGTTTCGTTTGATTTATTATTTAATCTATTATAATTTTAGTAAAATTGTTAAAGTTCAAGGTGTAAGAATCAATATCTTTAGCAATATATGTTTTAAAGTTTCTTTCGTATTTATTTTTAAGATTATATGATAAGTTTTAGTTTTTTCTAACTTTTGTTAGGTATTTTATAATTTAGAATTAATTTTAGATTTTATGATTTTTTTTTCTACAATTTCATATCTATTTTAGTGATTTAAAGTCTTACAATCAATAAAAGTAGATTCCTTGATTACTTATCATACTTTTATACTCATTATCCTCTAATAAGAGTATATACATTAACACCAAACATAGTTTAACAATAGAAATAATCTCAACCGTAGATTTTATTTTTCATTATGTTATTATGTTTAACCGTTGAAGATTTGTCCATTATTTTTATAGAGATTATATACACCCCTCATCAAACTTTTATGGATTATGATTTTATATATTACCTTTAATTTAATATAAATATCTATAAAAAAAAGCACCTACATATGTGTCAAATTATAAAATCAAATAAAACAATGCCAGATCAAAGTACATTAACTTTTTCCAAAAGTCAAAACTACGGCTTTTCCCATGTGACTAGGGCTGTCAAAATTTGACCCAACCCGAAAACCCGTCCGTTTTATCCGAACCCGAAACCTGATTGAAACCCGAAAATATTTAAATATAATAAACCCAAAACCCGATTGGGTAAAACCCAAATGACCCGAACCCGAAATGACCCGAAAAATTAATAACCCAAAATCGACCCGAACCCGAAATGACCCGAAATAATAGTAATAAAAAATTAGCCATACTCAAATAACATGAAATAATAGTGATCATAAATTGTCCCAAACCTGAATAACCCAATTAAATATGACAAAAAACTTAGATTCAAACTTATTATATCCGAATGAAATTCAAAATAGACATTGTATTGACTTTTCTATAATTTATATGTAGTATATTATTATAGAAATTAGGTATATATTTATTTAAAGTTTTGTCAAAAAATATTAACCATAACCCGAAATACCCGAAACCCGATTCTATCTGACACTATTACAACCCGAACCCGATATGACCCGAACCCGAATGACCCGAACCTGAAATGACCCGAAAATTAAATGACCCGAACGGATATTGACCCGAACAAATATGACCCGAAACCCGAACGGGTAGCCCGTTTGGCAGGTCTACATGTGACCATCTTGTCAGAGTTACTGCTACTCTCTAGTAGGAATGACAATTCTAAATGGATATCCGCTAACCCGAACCATCCGATTTAAATAACTAAATGAAAACCCGAAATAAACGGATGACAGATCGGGTGACGGATGATCGAGTGACGGGTCGGGTCGGTGGCGGATGAAGTTTTTTCATCCGACACCCGATCCGTCATCAGTTTATCACCCGACCCGTCATTCGTTTAAAGTTACACCTTGTTTTATTTCAAGTCATCAAACAGACTTTATAGATCTTTTTAAGAATACTAACTAATAGTTGTAATTTTATCATTTATGTTCCATTTTTGTCTCGCTCATACAATGTAAAATTATGTTTATTTTTTTTATTGATATTAGTGGAATATTTGATTATGTTGGTGTAAAGTTTCATAAAATACAAAGAAAAGTTACCTTTAGCAATACAAAAGCTTTTATATTCATTACTATACTAAAAATTCATTGTTTATGATATGGAAACAATTATCACCCGATCCACTCGAATCATCCGCGAATGACGGGTGGACGGATAACAGATGAAGAATAAATGAATGACATATGGACGGATGGTGGATGATATATCCGGGTGACGGATACCGTTGATGCTTCACCTGACCCAAACCTGATCCATTGACATCCCTACTGTTGGCCAAACCCCGACACTGTTCAGATGTATGGTCTGGATTCAATATGTCATCGAAGTAAATGGTCCATCACCAAATCCTTGGGCATGTCTCTGACTGCTCAGTTTGATCTGCTTCTATAAAACTTACTTTTCCATCCTAAAAAAGTTTTGGAAGGGTTTGAACAAAATATACGGTCCAAAATAATCTTATCCACGCGACTGCAATACATTTTAAACCCGCGAACAAATTGAGCTAGGAAAAATTGACCCCCACGAGTTAAAACTAGATTATAACACCAGATCAGTTAAACTTAAATGAAACTTAAAAATTGTCAATGACACAGTCTGAAACCCATCAAAATCGGCGTTGTTCTTAGCCATTTGATTGATCTTTTTTGGGGTGAGGATTTGGTGACAGAAATGAATTTTCCATGGCCAACAGAACTTTTGTTACTTTTGTTTTTGTACATCAAGTGAAGTCAGCCAAGGGCGCAAATAGGTGGTATTTTTATTTTTTTTTCTTTTACAATATCCAATTAAAATAATTAATTATAATCATTATATAATAATTCATCAATTATATAAAACATTATATGATTATACATATTGTAAAATAGCTTTTAAATCTAATAATATTTATGGTTTATGTATGTATATAAATAATGGAGGATATATCAATTCAAATTACATGCCTTAATCAACTAAATAATACTTTTTTAAAAAACACTAAGCTAATATTTATATTTTTCTAACAAAAAAAGCGATGTATAAGGAAATTTTATATATATGAAAAAAAGTATACACCATGATTCCTATACACTATAATTTGATAAAAACAGTCAAATGATAGATATATAACAATTAGTGTCATCTTTTTTTAAAACAGTTAAGGTAACAATTATAGAAGGATGTGTACATATTTTTTTAATCATCAGTAGAAATATATATAAATTATCGTTGATAAAGTAAAAACCAAGGTTCAATAAATACATAAAATCGACTCCAACAACTCAGTTTATCGTTTTCAAACATTAACCTTCAGTTTTATTAATTTGTCAATCTCTGTAAAATGATAAATGGAAAGAAAATATTTTTATGCACAATGATTCGATAAGAACAGACTGTTAGTATCATTATTTTTAATAATGATGGAAACGATTTTAATAGGTAGTGTAAATGTTTGTAATCATCAGTTGAAACATTTGTAAATTATTGTGGATACATGAAAACCAATGCTAATGAATATGCACAATTGACTGCAATAACTCAATATATCGTTTCCATATGTTTATAACATTAAGGCTTATCAATCATTCAAACTCTCTCAACTGACAAATGCCATAAAAATATATTCTTATACACAATGATTGGATGAGAATGACCAAGGAAAAGATATATAATAGCTAGTGTCATCTTTTCTATAATAGTGATGAAAACGATATTATAGAAGGTTGTGTAAGTGTTTCTAAACATCAATTGAAACATTTATAGATTATTATGAAACCCTTGACTTCACTCCCTAAAACCTGCCGAGAAAAATATTATCAGGTTATAAAATGAATCACAAAAAGATACCATAAACCCTATACATACCCTAGGAATGCTATATCGTTGAAGGTTTGGTTTAAGGTTTGAAGTCAACAGCTTAGGGTTTAACAACCCTAAATCACAAACCCTAAAAACCATAAAAATCTGCCAATAAATTGAACCGTTATAAGGGTATGAAAATGAATCACAAAAAGATACCTAGAGAATGCTTCAATCTCTAAAGGTATAGGGTATATGGTTGTTTATAATTTAAGCATATTTATAGATTAAGTTCATTTTTAAAAATTTATCATGGTTTATTAATAGAATTCTATTTTTTTTACTCTACTTATTCTTACTATCGCACTCATATATAATAATGTTATAAGATTTAAGACTTAAATTCTTTTAAGAGAATGTATATGCTATTTTCTACTTAAGAAAATAAATTATCAAATTATCAATAATGCTCTTGCTTATAATTCTTATTATTATTTTAAACCAATTTTATTAGTGCATAAATTTAAAAAAGGGGCTTTTTAAAAAGTTATAGTAAAACCACTTCATGAAAAATAAGAATAAAATATATAATAACATGCAACTAAATAAAATAATTTTGTTGTATTTATGAATTTTATAAAAAGAAAAAAAAAAGATTTCACGAAAGTAAAAACAAAAAGAAATTACATACAAAGACAATAATAACTAGTTTATTTTTAATCAATATAAGTTAGTTCATTTTAAATCAGTATTTTCTTAATAAATCATATACTACATTTTAAAACTGATGCAGAATTGGAATGAAGTTGTCTAGGTGCTATAGGAGTTCACTTGCAGTTTGTATACGAACCCACATGGGAACCCAGTGGAAAAGGTGCTCACTAGGGGGTTTGGAAGCATCCACCAATTCTAGCACAAGGAGCGAACCGTCAATCGTCCAGGGACCACGGTTCAAAATTTTCTGCAGAAGATCTTCGTCTCCAATCTCGAACAGGAATAATCCTTCACCTATGGCTCGAACATGCATATCTTCATCTAACTGCCAAGCCCTAGCCCTAGCAAGAGTCTTTCCCAAGATACGGGCGTCAATTGTTCTGGACGTGAAAACTTTTCCTAGGAGACAGCATACATACAGGACCGCATGGGTTAATCCTAGGAGATCATCAACTATCATATCCACTTCTTCCTCGACTGAAAGAGACAAATCATTACATTTTTTAACTAAATCGTCACTAGAGGAAGCCTTGTCCCCCATAGGAATTTGTGAAGTTCGAAGAGAAAGGGATGAAGAAGGAAAATAAAGGCTTTTCGAAACAGGACCAGAGGAGTGATCTAGAGATTCTATCGAAATAGAAGCAAGCCACGTAATAAACAAGCTATCAAGGTCCAAAGCGGTAGAATAAGGGACACTAGGGCTCATGCAGTAACAAGAAGTAAAGAAGTGCAACCGAGTAGAAGCATCATGCAACCAGGAGATAGGAAGAAGAAGAACATGTAATTAAGATCTTCTAATCTATGCATGTTAAGAGAAACACCACCTCACTAAACATGCAAAAATGAGAGAGGACACCTCACAAGCTCTTAATAAGATCAGACGTAAGTGGGGAACAAGATTAATAATGACCATGCAAACTGAGTAAAAACAGAAGAAAAACAAAAGAGAGAACTCCATTCTACCGTAGGCTAGGGAGAGCTCGGACAGTTCGCCGGGTTCGTGGCTTGATTCAGGAACATACTCCGGATCTGGTCTTTTTGACTGAAACAAAACTTTCGGCTTATGAAATGAAAGGTTTTGCAGCTTGTTTACGGGAATATAATTTTTTGGCTGGAGATAGCATCGGACAAAAGGGCTGGTGTTGCTCTTTATTGGAAAGAGGAGCTTTTAGTTAAGATCTCCACGTACTCTGCTCGTCACATAGATGGGTTTGTCACCGATTACCGCAATCATACTTGGAGATTTATGGGGTTGTATGGCTGGTCGGAGATGCATGATAGGTGGCACACTTGGCATCTTCTTAGTTTTCTTCGTGATCAGTGGCAAGGGTCGTGGCTACTTTGCGGTGACTTCAATGAAGTGCTTTCATCTCATGAGTGCTATGGTATGGGTAATCGGTCTATCTATAGTGTTGATGCTTTTAATCATTGTATTCAGGATTGTAGACTAGAGGACCTTGATTTTGTTGGAAATATGTACACTTATACAAATAGAAGATGTGGAACGTGTAACTCTAAAAGCCGCCTAGATCAGTTCTTTTGTAATGAAGAATGGTATTTTATGTGTCCACACGCTATTAATTATCACTTGCGTTGGGGTGTTTCGGATCATCGGTCGATGAAATTAGTCCTTTAACCTGCAGTTCGTAGAGGTTTCTGACCTTTCCATTTCGAGGATTGTTGGGTTAATGACTCCAGATGTCGAGATTTAGTTTCGCGTATTTGGAACTCTAATGTTTTTAATAATAGTTCTTATGTCGGAAAGGTTGTTATGTGTGGTAAGGCTCTCCGAGCGTGGGGTGCAAAAAAAGTCAGAGTAGAGGAACGTGACTTAGCTCTCACAAAGGCTAAGATTGACCAAGTGGCCTAATCAGCTCTAACTCTGGACAATCTTTTGCTGGTCTGATCTCATTTGTGTCCAAGACTTCTCCTTCATAAGCAGGAGATTCGATTATATCAATGTTCCAGACAGGGATGGTTGTCCGCAGGTGATAAGGACTCCAAATATTTTTTTAAATGTTTTAAGGTCCGTCAAAGGAAGAATGTTATTACTTGTTTACGGACTACAAGTGGTAATATGGCCACTAGTTGGAACAGTATTGAAAGTGGTGCTCGGGGGTATTTCCAAGATCTTTTTGACACAAGCAATGTGACTACTAATCACCATCTGTTGTCATGTGTTGTGGGTCGTATTCCAAACTTCATTCATGATGCTATGGGCTAGCCTTATCCTGAGGAGGAAGTATTAAAGGCTCTTAAAGGTATGCATCCTTCCAAAGCCCTGGGACTTGACGGTATTAACTGTATTTTTTCTAAATAACTACTAGCATATTATTAGAGAAGATTTTCTTTTTGCGGTTCTAGGGTTCTTGAACAATGGTATTCTCCCAGATAGTCTTAACCATACTTTCATTGTTCTTATTCTTAATAAGAAGGGAGCTTGTATTATGACTGACTTCAGGCCTATTTCACTATGTAATACAATTTATTGTGTGATTGTGAAAGTTCTCGTTAATAGAATTCAGGATGTTATGCCCTATGTTATCTCTCTTGAGCAAGCTGCATTTGTCAATGGTCGCCTAATTTCTGATAACATAGTGGTCGTGGCTAATGAGATTATGCATGTTATGAGGGGGTCCAAAGCAATTCATTCTGGCATATTTGCTCTGAAGATAGATATGGCTAAAGCTTTTGACCGTGTTGAGCGGAGTTTTGTTATTGATATTCTTCATAGCATGGGTTTTCATTCTGCTTGGATTTCCGTAGTACATCAATGCTTATCCTCCATTTCTATTGTTGTTCTCATAAATGGTTTTCCTGGGCGAACTTTCTCTCCTAAAAGGGGCCTCCGTCAGGGTGATCCGCTTTCATCTTATTTGTTCATCTACTGCATGGAAGTCTTATCATCCAGTCTACTGTTGGCTTCTCAGATTAATATGATCCGAGGTTTCAGGATTAGGGGTCTTGAGGAGGATGTCATTAATAGTTTGTTTGCTGATGATTGTATGCTCTTTGGTCTAGCAAAAGCTTAGAATGCACAGGGGTTTTCAGATACTTTGGGTGATTTTAGAGAAAGCTTCGGGGCAAGGTATTAATGCAGTAAAATCTAATATTATGTTCTCTGCAGCTGTACCAAGGAATGTCAGGAATGATATTGCTTCTATTTTCGGAGTTCAGTAGGTTCATGATTTTGTATATACTTGGGTTTTCCAAGTTATGTTGGGAGGGCTCATAGACAAGTTGTTTCTTATATTCGAGAAAAGGTTCTCTCCTGAATTCGAGGGTGGAATAAGGTAGTCTCACAAGTTGGGCGTAATGTTTTGATCAAGAATGTGCTTCAGGCTATTCCTTTGCATGTCATGAGTGTTATACGTCTACCACAAAACTTGATTCATAAGATTACTCAAGCTATTGCTCGGTTTTGGTGGGGAGGATCCTTGAACCTATTAGCTACTCACTGGTGACATTGGCAAGGTATATGTTACATTCTTAAGAATGGTGGTTTGGGTTTTCATGATTTATTCTCTTTTAATCGCGCTCTATTAGCTAAACAAGGATGGAGGTTGCTTACTCAGCCCGATCCACTTATGGCTAGTGTTTTTGTTTTTTGAAAAATGGCTATTTCCTAATAATGATCTGTTGCAAGCAAGGCTTGGTGTAACACCCCTCTCGATAAACACATAATAATCCCTCACGTAGCATAATTAAAAATGTCTTACAGCGGAAGTACAAACAATAATATTAATTTTCACTCGGGTGTCACCTGTCATTACTTGCCCATGCGAGTAAAGAAGCAGAAAATAAATCCTACAACAGAATCAATAACGCTACTAAACCGTTGTGATAATGAGATAAATCTTATACATCATACTAAGTCCATAACCATAACCGATGACAAGTGAGCATCTACCCAATCCCGATTATATACAACAATACCATCTTACAATCCAAAGTCTAACACCGTTATACAATTGAATTCCATGTGCGGTAAATAAAACAAAACCCTAACTACCCAGGGTCCCGCACTTCGGCTTCGACGATGATCAACAACCTGCACAATGTTGTGAAGCTCAGCGATAAACGCTGAGTACGCCGGGTTTGCATTCAGACCCTATATGTCACTTAGTCATTTTAACCATCTTGATATTAGATCAGTTTCATGCTTTACCAGTTTACAGATATAAATAATACTGTAACAATCATGCACAAAAAGCGGAGTCATCCGTCCAATCAATACAGTCATTACATTTCACAAACAACAGTTACGTCAACGAACGTATCGAATAATTGCAATGAAGTGCATAGTCGCTTTTAGCGAACGGTTTCCATATTTATTAATATTTGGCCTTCAAGGCCCCATCCAACCAAACCATGTTTAAATTTTTTTACCAGTTAGGTGTCATGTTAGGACAACCCGAATTAACCTTACCAATGGAAAGTAGTCCTCCCGTACACACAAAGGTGCTCATGTTGCCAGAGGTCCGGAGGCCTTTGGTCGTTCACTTTGCCTCGTAAGGCTTCCATATAAAGGCCGTAGCCGTGTACCAACAGCAGGTACCTTCTGACCCATGATCTAATTAGGGTTCGTTGGGAAATTTCCTGGAGCGGAACCCGATTGGGTATCCCCTCAGTGATCACAAATGCGCAACCAGGTAGTTCGTAAACTACACTGGATTCCTCCCCTCATCTCATACCAATTATCTCGTAAGATTAAATGTCTTAATCGTTTTCTAAGATATACTCTTAGTTTTATGGAGAATACAATTTATTACTTAGCTGCCCCATGGGTCTCACGCATACCTAGAAATAATCTAGGTCGTATTCATGTTTGAGATCCATGCTCTAGAGACCGACAATGTCGTATACTTAGGTTATTTAATTACATAATTATAATACTGAGGGTATTATATTAAGTAACCATCTTTTTATCACATTGAACGCATATGTATGTTTATATAAGTCGATCTATAGTCGACGTAATATTAGCCCGATGGGCGTTCGCGTACAGTAGTAATAATGCGATAATGATAAACAGATATCCAGCTCAAGCACACATACATGCATATAAGCATTCACACAGAAATCTTATCACACCAAATAATATCTAGACCTGAGGGAAGACTCAAGACAATCCAGATCAAACCCCTTTACATACCGTACACCTTAGACCTAGGATGCGCAGTAGACCACTAAGCTTGTTCGACGCCACCTTCTGAACTCTGAAGTACGATCTAAACCGTAATAAAGCTATGAGTCAGTCTCCGTGACTAACTAGATCCGTTATTTCCAAATAACATTGTAACCCCGACAGTTCATCCCATGATTTCAACAGTTAATTGTTACGGGTTTCTCTAAACCAGTCGGCTTCGTTACTTAGATTCGTAGTTCGTAATATTTCGACTGTTGAGTTTAATTCATTATATTTGTTTAATCTTCTTCATTATTGAACTTAGGCAGATAACCTATAGTTGCATGCATACATCCATTATTTATCATATGGTATTATTATCCCACTATCCTTTATAATACATTGTATTATAATTCATTAATCTTGTAATAAACTACATTTGAATTCAAAACTTACAACTTATAGTTCATAAATTATATTCATATAATAACCTTCACCATTTATATTATATGGTTTCCAACCATAATATATATCCATCCTTATATATAATTCTCGCATTTATATATATGTACCAATATAGGTAAGTTTCATGAATTATAAAGCTCTTATATTATATGTCACATTTTATCATCTTATATGAGATGATTATTCCTATTAATTGTATTATATTATACAACTTATATTAAAATCATTATCTTAATATTATGTAACATTTTATGTTGTATAATTACAACTCCTAAGGTTTATTCATTATATACCTTAGTTTATAAATCTCATTTATTTATTGTTTGTCACATTATTTAATGTGAATATTCTTACTTATATTAATTCCCTTAAAATCACATTTATACCATATAATAGTTATAACATTTATAACATTGTAGACCATAGTCTAAAATTCATTTTCCAACCTTTATAAATTCGGTACAGCACTATATTTTATTTTAATTTCATTTTGACCACATAACATTATGTAATGTTATACCATATACTAATATCATATAATATGATATTTTTATCTCATATAACTTATAACCTATAGTTTTTATACAAAACTATTTTAATTGCCGAAAAGGCACATCCATAAAATCTAGTTTTATTATCTTACCATATCTTTATGTTTATTACAATATCACCCCATAATTTATACCATGTTATATATACCATATAATATAACATTTTTAACTTTATAAAAAAGGTATAACCTAAGGTTATTTATATGAAATAACCGAACAGACCTTGTCTTGTTCTTATTTATTTTCCAGCACCTTTAACTTTCCAAATTTACAATTTGACCACATACATAATATTATGTTACATATATCATATATTATAACATTTTAAACCTTAATATAAATATAACCTATAGTTATATATGTTTCAAAATTTCCGAACAGACCTAAAATCTGTTCTAAATTATTTTTCCACCCCTTTAACTTTCTATATTTACCAATTGACCCAGTTTATAACATATAATTTTATAATATCATTAAAAATATATATTATACACATATCTTATTAAATACTCTTATATTATTCTAAAAATCACCAAATTTTACCAAAGGGTTATAAATATCATTACTAACCCCTAAACTCTCAGTTATTAACATTTCTACCCCATATGTCATGTAATTGTAACAATGACATAAATAACTATATATTATACATATATGCTTTATTTTAACTCCAAATTCCACCCAATAAATTCCTAAAAATTCTTAATAGCCCATGGGTGTTTAAAATACCATTTTATACCCCTAGGTTTCGGTAATCTCATATATACCCCATATGTTATAAAAATGTTACAATTAAATACATAACTTATTATATAGCCATAATTAAATTATTTAACTTATCTAATTTGGTCAAAACCTACCATATGGTCAAGGTTGACCTCCTTAATACTGCCTTGACCATTACTTTCCTTTATTTACGGTTTCTACCCACAGTTTTCCATAATTCATCATTTAACCCCGAAACTTTATAAAATCTTATAATTTTTATTTAAACTACTTTTAACACCTAATTTTTGGCTATATTTATATGTAGGCCCCAAATTTGATTTAATTATAATTTAACCCCCATTCTTTGCGGTAATATTTATTTATTACCTAAAACCTAATTTAAACTTAATATACATAATTAAAATGGTCTAAAGTACATAGCCTTATTACAAATATTAGCTTATAAAATAAATTACACATAAATGCTCCAAAATGCATCTAAACTCTCGGTCTTACCATATATTTTCCAATAATTACCAATCTTCCACATAAAGTCTTAATTTGACATTTATGTTACTTAATCATTTACATAAATTTACTAACTCATTTCCTTAACAACCTAAGGTCAAAATCTGACCATTTCACCTATGTTCACTCATGACAATATATTGAAATAGCTTAGGAACACATTTAACATATCAAAGTTGAGATTTAAGTGATTTATACCTTGGTTTAGCAAGGGTAAGGCCTTGTTTGGCCACGGAAAGCTTGAGGAAATTCCCACAGCTTGTTAAAAATGTTTTGAACAACAAATTAAGATATGATTAAACTCTAAGCATGAGCTAATCATAGGAAGTGTTTTAATGCACAAATTCAAGGTACAATTACCTTAGAAATGCAAGGGAACCAAGGGCTGTTCTCGGCCTATTTTTTCAGAAGCAAAAGAGTATCAAAAGGTCTCCTAAATTAAGGCTTAAAACCGTAATAACCCAAGCAAGAAGATGGCTAATTTTTACCTTGATTAAGATGCCAAAAATGGTGTTTTGGCATGGATTTGGCTATTCCATGAAGCTCTTGATATACCAACTGAACAAGCATGTAAAGAAGGAAAAAATAAGCCTAGGAAGCTAAGGTTTCCAATCGGAAATGAAGTAGAAGAAGAAGATCATGCTTAAAGCATGTTTTATACCTTAAGAACAACCTAGCTTTGCTTCCTTCCTCTTCTGAAATTTTCCACCGTAAAACACCTTGTATTCCAACCCCAACTCACACCAAATGGCTGGATAAAAATGGAAGTGGGTAAGCTCAATGGAAAGAGGGGAGAAAGATGAAGAGAATGAACATAAACTTGCCTTGGAAGCTTACCTAGATCAAGAGATCTCACCAGCTGAACTTGGAGTCTCCTTACGGTCAAGGAGGTTGAAAGAGAGGGTATGGAGCTGAAGGTTACGGCTGGAGGAAGTAATTGGAGGAAAGAGGAGGAAAATAAGCTTATAAGGTAAGGTTTGATTACTTTAGTGAATAGTCATTAGATGACTCATTAGTAGATATTTCATGTTGTCTAATGGATAAGGATGACTTAAATGGGCGGAAATGGGTGGTCAAACCAAGGGATGACCATTGACCATGGTTTAGTTTAGGAACTTAAATGTTATTTTGGGTACTATTCACCCAAAATCGCTCATTTTGATTTTATTTTTAAACTTTGATTTAGACTTTATAATATAGTCTATCATATCACATTAATGTTATAAAGAATGTAATCTAGGTCTTAAAATGACAAAAAGTAAATATCTTATAGCTCATACACAAAAACGTGCTTTAAGGTGTTTTAGTGCACATTTTGTGTCCCAAGATGTTTCTAAGCTTGGTTTTCCTTGATAATGGTTTTATTACATTCCTTTATGAGTTAGTATGCTTAGGAATTAAATTTGGATCCTAAGGAACTCATTTGGGCACATATTTGCCCTAAACGGTCAAAGGGTGCAATTCTTGCTTTTAGTTGACCGTTATTGTTTTAAATTGGTTTTTAAGGTATGTTTAGGCTTTAATTCATTTGATTAGATGTTTAATCAATGTTTTATTAGTTAAGGGTATTTCACTTGGTGCTCGGCCTTGTTGGGTAAAAACCTAGCGGCAAGAGTACCGGTCGATTATAGCAAGTTTCCTAGAAGTGTCCCTCCAGGTTATCGAATCCAGGGGAGGCAGCGTTTTAGTTTAATTAATATTTAAGATTAAAACAAAGTAAAATAACTCAAGTAACAGGGGGTTTTGTTTGTTGAATTACTAAGTACTGAAACAGACTGTAAATAAGAACAAGGATAATAAATGCAAGAGTAACAGTGAGCAAGACAATGATGTTTTTGAATTAATGAGAAGGGAAAATTCCGGTTTACTACTCCTCCAATTTCTTCGGTTCCTTTTTCAGTGTGTTTACCAACATCTAGATTAAAATCCTAGATCAGAATTATTCCACGTTCGGTCTCCCGCTCGGTGGAATCTAATTAACAGCTAATAAATTTTAACTCTCGTTACAAATTTACTAATTGCTAACAGCTTTAAGAATAATCCAGTTTAATGATCAGTTAATATTTTAGAGGAATTACCATCTCTAAATTAACCGGTGTTGTTCCTATTGTCTATTACCTACCGCAGTTCTCACTTATAAGCAGATAAACAGATAAAATCTAGTAATTGGCCAGATCACAAGATTTATAACAATAAGTAAGGAACAACACTTTAATCTGTTAAAATGGTAAATCACAAAGATAATGGAACCTCAGAATTTGGATTACATAGCAAACCGAAATTTATGAAAACTACTCAGCCATGGAAACGAAAATACTGCAGCAATATGTAAATAACATTAAAGAGGAAAAAGAAGGAGAAACTCTGTTTTAAGGATCGTTGATGGAGTCTCTGTGCACAACCAGCAGTTCCTCCCCTAAGTCTCTAGCTGCTTGTGTATTCCCGGTTTCTGTAGCTGTGTATGGTTTTTAATGGAAATAGTGGTGTGGAAATGGTTAATGGATGGAGGAGTGAATGGTGGTGGTGGAAATAATGGGATGAGGGTGATTAGTAGTAGTAGTAAAACTACTACGTACTAGATGGATATGTGGAGAAATGAGATGGAAATGGATGAGGAATGGAATGGGTGAGGAATGGTGTAAGAGAGGGAGGAGATATCCGATGGATGTTGTGTGTTTTGAATGAAGGAAATGAGTTCTATTTATAGCACTTGGGGATGAGTACGTAGGTGCTCTGGTTGGTGGATGAAGCTGGAAAGGAAGGATTATTGCAGCATGGGGCGGTGGTTTACGTGGGTGTTGTTGCTGGATTTAGGGAGATTAGTGGAGGATGATTGAAAGTAGCAGTAGTGGTGGAACGACAGATAATGAAATTATGGGGCGGCGCAGTATAATAAGAAGAGAATTTATCTCTTCTTTTCAAGTTCGCGGCGCTACAGACCTCTGACTCAGCCATTTGGTCCGGGACTTAGGTCCTGTATAAAGTCCCGGACCGTACTTGAAATCCAGTCGAGGGTGATGCTCCATTGTGGTCCGGGTCTTAGCTCCTTCCATGAGTCCCGGACCATGAATTGTAATATGAGATTCCAGTCACATTGTGGTCCGGGTCTTAGCTCCGTAGTTAAGTCCCGGACCAAGCTTGATTTTTAATACGAGAGTTGGGCTACCATGTGGTCCGGGTCTTCACTCTTCAACCAAGTCCCGGACCATACAACATTTCAATTCGAGATTTAAGTTACTTGTGGTCCGGGTCCTTGCTCCATGGTTAGGTCCCGGACCGAGCTTGAAATTGGTCCGATGATGATTTTCCTTGGCTCTTTTAGCTTGTTTGAAAAACTATGATCTCCAACAATGACATGAAAGTGTTTCTATTGAGATTAAATACCTGAAAAAGCACACACAAACCATAAAAGAAGACAATTGCAATAAAAACATAAAATTACTTTATAAGACAGGAATTTAGCAGTAAATGATGACAAATTGGGTCTCAAAAAGACCCTTAGAAATAGGTAAATTCCTGACTTATCAACATCCCCACACTTAACCTTTGCTTGTCCTCAAGCAATTACTGCAATCAAAATGTACCAGGTTTTCAAAAGCGGGGATTTGTCAGGTCAGGAAAATGTTCAAGGAAATCTAATGCTGAAAGACAGTCAAGAGAAACAGGGATTAGTACTGCAAGTTTTCTTAAACAGTGAAGCTAGAGTGTTTGACAAATGCATGAGACTATCATTATAACTCTTTAATCCAAACTTTACTCGGGGCTTTTCTTTCCTTTTTCTTTCCACAATTCATTGGACGACAAGGGGCAAGAAGTAATGTCATATTCCACATTACCTTTCATTGCCACATACTCATAATCAAGGAAGAATTTGCGATAAACTGTTTAGCATGAAAGAATTTTTCTTCCAATTTTTCTGAGTAAGCATTATTCGTTTCATCCCCTCAGACTTTTACTCCCCATCCTTGTAGCGGTGTTGGGCCTTCTATCCCAGATCAGATGATCTTAGGTAGATGAGTGATGAGGCACTCCAAGAGCTTAATTACCGAATGGGAGAGGCCTGTTCTGGTTCAGAGTAGATTAGAGGAGTACCTTGCCTTTGTCCTTTCCTTCCATTCATTCCAAAACTTTCCCAAAGCCCCAAGTTAGTTCAAACATAATAGTCACACAATGGTCTCACCTTTTATTTGAAGGAAATAGATGAAAATTTTAATCAAAACTCACAATCCATGCAGTATAACCAAAGTTCTTGTGACCGAAATTTCAGATTAAATCTCAAAAATTTTCGCTACTCGTACGTTATTCCTGACTGATGCATCTGACCACAAGTGAAAACCAAGAATGCCGAATTTAAAATTTTTGTGGAGGGCCATCAAAGGTAAAGTGAAGGGAGATTAAGTACTGCCAGGAGCCACAGAAAACAATTAATTAGATGTGCAACCCCCTTACTACATCCCCACACTTTAGAGAATAGCAATGTCCTCATTGCTACTAGAATGTGAATATAGTGCAAGAGAGAAGATAGGACTCCCCTGAATAATTGGTGAAGATGATGTCCCCACACTCATGACAAGGAACGGGAGACTTAAGGAGGGTTGTGAAAATTTCGGCAGAGTCTCCTTTGTTTTCTTTTGATATCGCACACAAAAATATGGCAGTCCTGTGTGAATATAGTAGCAGCAGATAATATGTTGCAACAAAGTCAAGTAGCATAACAAGCAGTGGCAGTAGCAGGAGCAGAGGTATGTAAGTCACCATAACAATCCAACAAGAAAATGAAAAATCCCAGAAAGTGCAACCTAACAAGCTAAAAGTCATTAAAACATCACAAATTACAACTACATCAGAAAATCCACAAATTCAAGAAAAGATAGGGATAATGATGGAGGAGGGTGGCATAAACCAACTCAGGGTCTACTGACGGGGCATGCGCCAAGCCTCAAACTGTGCGAAGCGCTGGTCATAGGCCTGGAATCGGGCATCCTGCTGGGCCTGGTACTCAGCAAACTGAGCAGCCTGCTGAGCCTGGTACTCTGCAAACTGAGCAGCCTGTCGAGCCTCGTAGTCAGTCTGACGGGCCTCTAAAGTGGAGAGTCGCTGACCATACTCATCCAGACGACTGTCTATGTGATCAAATCGGGCCGTGGCCGTCCCCCTCCAGTCTCTAAACTCGCGCAGCAGCTCGTCATAACCCGGGGCCGGTCCAGCAGGTATCTGAATGTCCTGGGCCTCATCTCCCACAGCATCAGCCTCAGCAGCAACCTCCTCAGCGTGTGCAGCAATGCCACCAACTCGGGGTGCTCGTGCAGCGCGGCGACGCTTCACCCACTGATCATCCACCTTCTCCCACTGATAGAAGCGCATCATCGTCATGTCGATGGAAGATCGGGGGTACTGGGGTTCTTCATTTGAGCAATCCACCCCGGCGGCATCAAAGAACGACTGTAGTAGGTGGGGAAAGGGAAGGGATCCACTGCTATCGATATCAACTATCCGAAGCATCGACTGAAAGATGATCCCATGCAAAGCGATGGGAAACGCTACCTGCGCAAGCTCATCATCCAGCAGGTAGCGCAGGACATAGCAATCGATGACATTCAGGTCCGCACACTCCCTGGGGCGAACATTATACATGATGATCCCTAAGATCAGATGCTCCAAAGGTGTGGGTAACTTGTCACCCGTAATCACCTGCTTGTCCCTCTGGTTCCGCCTTTGGCGGTTTTGGACTGCTGGATCATTCACAACCAAATTCAGATAGTGTTCCTTGGCTTGACGCTCACGGAGTTCTTGATTCTCCTTGTCCTCATCAGTCGGGACTCTATTCGTAGGAGGTAATTCCAGGGCATCTCTAATACCCGAGCTACTCACGCGTATTTCCTTCCCTTTAACAGATGATTTAATAACCCTCCCGTTCTCGCTCACAGTGGCATTAGCATAGAACAATTTCACCAAGCGCGGGTAGAATTCCCCTCCCCGAGTCAACAGACATAGCCAATTCTTTGCCCCAAAGATATGTTCCAAATTGAACTCATTGATTAAAGACGGGCAAACTGACCTTTCGTAGATGATTTTGCGGTCTTTGGCCCGGAACCAATCCCACGCAGCCCGAGACACGAATTCAGACAGCTCGGTTTCTTGGACCCGAAGTGGACCGGCGGCTGATGAAGAAGAAGCCCCGGCGGTGTTGGCGTGTCGAGCTCGTTTTGGTGCCATTGAATTTTTGGATTTTTAAGGATTTGTTTGGATTTTTAGGGCACGTTTGGTTTGGATTTTAAGGGCGTGTTTGGCAGATTGCAAAATTTTTGATACTGGCACACAGTGGGCGCTAGTAAGTGCTCACGGTCAAGGTGGAGTACAGAGAGGGGTGTAGTGGTAATTCGAACTGGAAGAGCGCGCTGGGTATTATGAGGTGTGGTTAGGCTTTGGAAATTTGGGATGTGGGAGTTAGGAAACGCGGGTTTGGGGTTGAACAGAGAGGAAGTTGGGTTGTGGTGGTGCTAGTGGCGATGTAGTTTTGGAGCGAAGTGGAGATAGGGTTGGTGGTATGAGGCGGAGCAGGTGGTGACGGGGAAAAATGGTGGCTGGTGTGGTTCGAAGTCGGTATTGGCCTCCCCTAATGCCGTGGCTGTCTTTTTTTTTTTTCGACGGCGCTAGGCTACCCGGGTTGGGGAACGGATTGTGGACTGGCGAAGAACAGAGGGAAAAGGGAGGGGGTTGCAGTCGCGGTGCTGGTGTGGTGGTTGGTGTCGATGGAGCGAGGATGGAGGTGGTTGATGGTGGCCGGCGAATTCGAAAGTGAGAGAGGGAGTTAGGGTCTGGTTACGGGTGAATGCGAGAGAGGCTAGGTAGCAGAGAAGAGTTTGCGATTTAGGGATTTTTAGAAGAAGGGAGGTTGAAGACGGTTACTGAGCATTTATTATAACAACAGATGGTCCGGGACTTAGGGTCTGGTTCAAGTCCCGGACCAATGTGTTAAAATCAGTCGAAATTCCCTGTTGCTCTTGATCCGGGACTTGAGTTGGGAATGAAGTCCCGGACCTAGGTATTGAAATAGGTCGAGAATCTGCGTGGCGTTTGGTCCGGGACTTAGGGTTTGTATAAGGTCCCGGACCATCGTTGTGTGTTCTCAGAAACTCTTGTCATTGTGAGTCCGGGACTTAGGCTGGAAATCAAGTCCCGGACCAATATATAAAAATGGGCTAACTAGAGTTTCCATTGGGTCCGGGACTAAGTTTTGGATGAAGTCCCGGCCCACCTTAATTATTCAGTTCGAGAACTAACCTGCTTCTCTGGTCCGGGACTTAGGATGTGGTTGAAGTCCCGGACCACCCTGTTTATTCCACCGAAGGTTTTTCTCCTAGTGCTCTGTTTTGCTTCCTTCATCAAGCCTTCTATTGCTCTGTTTTTCACCTTTATCAGACCTACACCTTAACAACAAACAACCAAGAAATATAGCTAACAAAGGAAATTAGCACACATAAGAACATGAATTAAAAATAAAAGAAGAAAAATGTAAGAAGATTGGGTTGCCTCCCAATGAGCTGCCCGTCTTTTCGGTCTTTGGCTAGACCATGTGATTGTAAGATCAGTATGGAGGATCATGCACCGTGATCACCGAATGGACTTCGGCGATGTCACCACTGAGATAGTGTTTCAACTGAGATCCGTTTACTTTGAAAGTCTCCCCTTCCGCATTGATTAACCCTATGGCTCCATAAGGCGAGACACTTGTGATTGTGAATGGTCCAGACCAGCGAGATTTCAACTTCCCTGGGAATAATTTCAGACGGGAGTTGAATAGAAGTACCTTATCTCCAACGTTAAACTCACATTTTACCAAAAGCTTGTCATGCCACCTTTTTGTCCTTTCCTTATAGATTTTGGCATTTTCGTATGCTTCCTCTCGAAATTCCTCCAAATTACACAACTGCATCTTGCGCTTCTCACCAGCCTTTTGTAAGTCAAAATTCAATGCTTTGATGGCCCAAAAAGACTTATGCTCCAATTCTACAGGCAAGTGACATGCCTTGCCATATACCAATTTGTACGGAGACATACCTAAGGGGGTTTTGAAGGCAGTGCGATATGCCCACAAAGCATCATCTAGCTTGAGTGACCAATCACGTCTAGAAGAGGTGACGGATTTTTGAAGGATCCATTTGATTTCTCTATTTGTAATCTCGGCTTGCCCGTTTGTCTGTGGATGATATGGTAGGGAGACCTTGTGTCGTACGCCATATTTCTGTAGGAGGGCTTCAAATTGTTGGTTGCAGAAATGGGTACCTCCATCACTAATGATTGCTCGCGGAACACCAAAACGAGTGAATATATTCCGCTTCAAAAATTTGAGCACTACTTTGGCATCATTAGTTGGTGCTGCTATTGCTTCAGCCCATTTTGTAACATAATCTACTCCCACCAAGATGTAGAGGTTACCTTGTGATGATGGGAACGGCCCCATGAAATCAATGCCCCAAAGGTCAAATGGTTCAACTTCCAAGATAGAATTCAAGGGCATCTCATGACGTCTAGATAGGTTTCCTTGTCTTTGGCACTGGTCACATGTAGCCACAAACTGATAGCAATCTTTGTTCAAGGTCTTCCAAAAGAAACCTGCTTCTAAAACTTTTGCGGCTGTTCGGGCATGACCAAAATGACCTCCTGCTTCTCTCGAGTGACAATGATCAAGGATATCTCTTATTTCAGGATCAGGAACGCATCTGCGAATCATCCCATCCGCGCAAACCTTGAAGAGAAATGGGTCGTCCCAAAGGTAATGCTTGACTGTGGAGAAGAATTCTTCTTCTGCTGATATGACAATTCTGGTGGAACAATGCCCTTGGCTAGGTAGTTGCAATGTCAGCATACCAAGGGTCTGTGGGGACAACTGATCGTGTAGACAAACTCATCAGGAAAATACTCGTTAATCGGCTTGCCATCATCTGGAATTTCCATACGGGATAAGTGATCTGCCCACCATCATCTGTGCTCCAGGTTTGTCCCTAATTTCAATGTCAAACTCCTGCAAAAGTAAAATCCATCTAATTAAACGAGGTTTAGCATCAACTTTTCCAAAGAGATACCTGAGAGCGGAATGGTCGGTGTGCACAATGACTTTGCTCCCAATAATGTATGGTCGAAATTTGTCACATGCAAAGACAATTGCCAGCAGCTCCTTCTCCGTTGTTGTGTAGTTCTTTTGTGCCTCATTCATAGTCTTACTAGCATAGTAGACTATCCTCAATACCTTGTCATGTCTCTGACCCAAAGCCCCCAATGCGTAATCGCTGGCATCACACATTATCTCAAAAGGTAATGACCAATCAGGAGCAACAATAATAGGTGCAGAAACCAAATTAGCCTTGAGTAAATTAAAAGCATCTAACACTCTTTTGTAAATTCAAATTTCACATCTTTAATTAACAGATCACAAAGAGGCTTAGAGATCCTAGAGAAATCCTTAACAAAACGCCTATAAAAACCTGCATGACCGAAAAACTTCGGACATCCTTTACCGACGATGGTGGTGGTAGCTGCTCTATTACTTCAATCTTTGATTTATCTACTTCGATCCCTTTCTTAGAAATCTTATGTCCGAGCACGATGCCTTCCTGCACCATAAAGTGGCACTTCTCCCAATTGAGCACCAAGTTAGTCTCCTTGCACCTAGCTAAGATTAAATCCAAGTCTCTCAAGCATGAATCAAAAGTAGGTCCAAAGACAGAAAAATCATCCATAAAGATTTCGATGCATTTTTCAATAAAATCAGCAAAGATAGCAGTCATGCATCTTTGAAATGTAGCTGGTGCATTACACAAACCAAAGGGCATGCGTCGATAAGCATAAGTACCATATGGACATGTAAAAGTAGTTTTCTCTTGGTCTTCCTTAGCAATTGGAATTTGAAAGTAACCGGAGTAACCATCTAAGAAACAGTAAAAGTCTTGTCCGCAAGCCTTCCCAACATCTGATCAATGAAAGGAAGGGGGAAATGGTCTTTCCTAGTGGCGGCATTTAATTTCCTATAATCAATGCAAACTCTATGCCCGTAATAGTACGCTGAGGAATTAATTCACCTTTATCATTAGGTACCACAGTTAAACCTCCTTTCTTAGGTACTACCTGTGTAGGACTTACCCATTCGCTGTCAGAAATAGGGTAAATGATACCTGCATCCAAGAGCTTGATGACTTCCTTTTTAACCACCTCTTTCATGTGCGGGTTCAGTCTTCGTTGGGGCTGTCTTGCTGGTTTATCATTCTCCTCAAGGTAAATGCGGTGAGTGCAGAATGTAGGGGCAATACCTTTGATATCAGCAATGGACCACCCTAATGCCTCTTTGTTCTTCTTCAGAACCTGCAACAAGGCTTCCTCCTGTGCATTGGTTAAGCTGTTAGAAATAATGACAGGCAAATCAGATGGAGGAACTAAGAAAGCATATTTAAGGTGACTAGGAAGAGGGTTAAGTTCAAGAGAAGGTGGTGAGTCCACAGAAGGAGCTAGTGTCTTTGGAACTCGGTCCAGCGGTTCCTCTTCGATTTTGTAGTTCTTCCTATATGGCCTACCAGCAGCAAGCTGAAATGCTGCAGCAGAGATTTCAGAATCATCATGAACTGTTCCTATGGACTCTACCAAGCACTTCTCCAATGCATCCAGCTCCGTGGGACTGTAAGAATAGTCCTGCATCAAGGTATCAATACAATCTAAACTAAAACAAGCATGAACATCAGAAGGGTGGGTAGTAGCTTTGGTCATATCAAATACAAGCTGCTCATCATGTAACCGAAGTATAATCTTCCCTCCTTCAACATCAATGAGGGTCCTTGCTGTACGCATGAATGGTCGACCTAAGATAAGCGGTACCACCTTGTCTTCCTCCATATCTAAGATAACAAAATCAGCAGGGAAAGCAAAAGTACCAACCGAAACAATTAAATCCCTTACCACCCCTTTAGGTAGGATGATGACCTATCGGCTAATTGCAGAGTATTCGGGTAGGTTCACATTCTCCTAGACCAAGTTTCAGATATATTGAATAGGGCATTAAGTTAATACTTGCACCTAAGTCACATAAACCCTTACCACATTGCACATTACCTATCGCGCAAGGTATGACCGGGGTACCTGGGTCATCAAGCTTAGGTGGAAGCTTTTGTGAAAGGACGGCTGATACATTCTCGGTAAGCTGCACAGTATCTTTCTCCACTAAGGACCGTCTATTGGACAGGATGTCCTTCATGAACTTCGCATATATCGGCATCTGCTTTAACGCATCAGAAAAGGGAATGTTAATGGTTAGTTTCTTAAAAATACTTAAGAACTTACCAAACTGCTCATCCAGGTCTCTCTTTTTCAACCGGTTTGGAAAAGGCACTGATGCTAAATCAACTGTGCGGCGTGGAGGTGTGGAAGTCTTAGAAGTCTTACTAATAGCCACCTCATTTTCAACCGGTTCCTCCTGAGAGCTCTTCGGTGTGGTTTCTTCATTTTGCTTAACATTAGGAAGAGGAGCTTCAATTTCAGAAATTACCGGCTCAAGCTGTGTACCACTTCTCAATGTGATGGCGTTGGCGTGCTTCAGGTTCTGTTCTGGCTGACTGGGTAAAGAACCCAAAGGGCGCTGAGCTAACTGCTGTGATATCTGAGATATTTGAGTTTCGATGTTCCTATTGAATGTTCTTTGATCATTGTTGAAGGTCCTCTGCTCCTGATTGAAAGCTTCTAGCTCATTAAATTTCTTGGTATTGACAGTGATGAAATCATTCATTCTGGCCAGAACTTCATCCATACTAGAGGACGCACCAGCACCTGTATTCTGCACTTGCTGATTCTGCAGTGGCTGCTTCTGATAAGAGGAATTATATTGCTGCTGCGGTCTCTGATTGTAATTGTTGTTACCGCCAGCTTGGTAACGACTCTGTTGCTGGTATCCTTGATTGTTTTGGTTGTTGTAGAAGGTCCCTTGCCTGTTTCCCAGATAATTTACCTCTTCATTTTGCTGAGAAGTACACTGGCACATGTTGGGACTTCTACCACAATACTCACACTGTGGGAAGGAATCGGTCACAACAGCGGCGCTTGACTGAGGTTTCATCATAGCACACATCTTTTCAAACTGCTTTGACATTGCTTCCATCTTGGCGGCCAGAAAAGTATTTGAATCCACTTCATAGACTCCAGCGGTTTTCTTCGGTGCTGCTTCTCCTGTTCTCGCACCTCCCCACTGATTGGATGCATTGGCAATGGTATCCAATAGTTCCTTGATTCTGGCTATTGGTAGCTCCATGAGGCTTCCTCCTGCACAAGTGTCTACCAACAACGACTAGAATGATCCAAATCTTTATAAAAGGACTGTAAAATTACCTCCTCTCCCAAGCCATGGTGTGGTACTTTGCGCACAATGCCTTTGAAGCGCTCCCAAGCCTCAGATAATGTCTCACCAGTGAACGGTTTAAAGTTGGTGATCTCCCCTCTCATCATCAGCATCCGAGAAGGAGGGAAATATTTTGCCAAAAATGCATTTGCTAACTCTGTCCAGGTGGTGATACTATTGGGTGTCAAAGAGTTTAGCCAATCTGCAGCTCTGTCCCTCAGGGAGAATGGGAAGAGAGTCAGTCTAGCCACTTCCTGTGAAGCTGATGTAGAACAAGCTCCCACCAATCTTATGAAAGTGGTGAGGTGGACATTGGGATCTTCGGTGATTGTTCCGCTGAACTGAGGTGCATTCATGACCATAGTAACATAATGCGTTTTGAACTGCCAATGCTCCCCTGCTGGTAATGCAGGAATTACTATTGGTGAGACAAGCCCTTCAACGCTTGGGCGGGTGTAATCCCTCATGTGCCTCTCCATACTGGTTCTTGAGGAGTTGTTTAGAATTTCTTCAACAATTTCTTCTGTTGGTGAATCTTTGAGGAACACCTCCTGCTCTATTGGAGGATCCAGCACTAATCTCTTCCGAGTCCTTCTTGTTACTCTTCTATCTGGTTCGATTTCGAATTCAGGGTTCCTTCAGAACGAGTTTTAACCATAAACCAAGATCAGATAGCTGAGTAGTGCAGTTTAAAGAACAAAATAAATGAAACAACAAAAGAAATAAATTAAATAAGATCAAAATAAAAATCAAACTAAGCAACCGTGCCTCCCCGGCAACGGCGCCATTAACTTGTTGGGTAAAAACCTAACGGCAAGAATACCGGTCGATTATAGCAAGTTTTCCTAGAAGTGTCCCTCCAGGTTATCGAATCCAGGGGAGGCAGCGTTTTAGTTTATTAATATTTAAGATCAAAACAAAGTAAAATAACTCAAGTAACAGGGGGTTTTGTTTGTTGAATTACTAAGTACTGAAACAAACTGTAAATAAGAACAAGGGTAATAAATGCAAGAGTAACAGTGAGCAAACAATGATGTTTTTGAATTAATGAGAAGGAAAATTCCGGTTTACTATCCTCCAATTTCTTCGGTTCCTTTTCAGTGTGTTTACCAAATCTAGATTAAAATCCTAGATCAGAATTATTCCACGTTCGGTCTCCCGCTCGGTGGAATCTAATTAACAGCTAATAAATTTTAACTCTCGTTACAAATTTACTAATTGCTAACAGCTTTAAGAATAATCCAGTTTAATGATCAGTTAATATCCTAGAGGAATTACCATCTCTAAATTAACCGGTGTTGTTCCTGTTGTCTATTACTACCGCAGTTCTCACTTATAAGCAGATAAACAGATAAAATCCAGTAATTGGCCATCACAAGATTTATAACAATAAGTAAGGAACAACACTTTAATCTGTTAAAATGGTAAATCACAAAGATAATGGAACCTCAGAATTTGGATTACATAGCAAACCGAAATTTATGAAAACTACTCAGCCATGGAAACGAAATACTGCAGCAATATGTAAATAACATTAAAGAGGAAAAAGAAGGAAAACTCTGTTTTAAGGATCGTTGATGGAGTCTCTGTGCACAACCAGCAGTTCCTCCCCTAAGTCTCTAGCTGCTTGTGTATTCCCGGTTTCTGTAGCTGTGTATGGTATTTAATGGAAATAGTGGTGTGGAAATGGTTAATGGATGGAGGAGTGATGGTGGTGGGTGGAAAAATGGGATGAGGGTGATTAGTAGTAGTAGTAAAACTACTACGTACTAGATGGATATGTGGAGAAATGGGATGGAAATGGATGAGGAATGGAATGGGTGAGGAATGGTGTAAGAGAGGGAGGAGATATCCGATGGATGTTGTGTTTTGAATGAAGGAAATGAGTTCTATTTATAGCACTTGGGGATGAGTACGTAGGTGCTCTGGTTGGTGGATGAAGCTGGAAGGAAGGATTAATGCAGCATGGGGCGGTGGTTTACGTGGGTGTTGTTGCTGGATTTAGGGAGATTAGTGGAGGATGATTGAAAGTAGCAGTAGTGGTGGAACGACAGATAATGAAATTATGGGCGGCGCAGTATAATAAGAAGAATTTATCTCTTCTTTTCAAGTTCGCGGCGCTACAGACCTCTGACTCAGCCATTTGGTCCGGGACTTAGGTCCTGTATAAAGTCCCGGACCGTACTTGAAATCCAGTCGAGGGTGATGCTCCATTGTGGTCCGGGTCTTAGCTCCTTCCATGAGTCCCGGACCATGAATTGTAATATGAGATTCCAGTCACATTGTGGGTCCGGGTCTTAGCTCCGTAGTTAAGTCCCGGACCAAGCTTGATTTTTAATACGAGAGTTGGGCTACCATGTGGTCCGGGTCTTCACTCTTCAACCAAGTCCCGGACCAACATTTCAATTCGAGATTTAAGTTACTTGTGGTCGGGTCCTTGCTCCATGGTTAGGTCCCGGACCGAGCTTGAAATTGGTCCGATGATGATTTTCCTTGGCTCTTTTAGCTTGTTTGAAAAACTATGATCTCCAACAATGACATGAAAGTGTTTCTATTGAGATTAATACCTGAAAAGCACACACAAACCATAAAAGAAGACAATTGCAATAAAAACATAAAATTACTTTATAAGACAGGAATTTAGCAGTAAATGATGACAAATTGGGTCTCAAAAAGACCCTTAGAAATAGGTAAATTCCTGACTTATCAGGCCTAGTTCTATATGAAGAGTTATTCATAGCTCTTTAGACTTGTTGCAAGCTGATCTTTGTAGGGCTATTGGCGACGAGCATTCCACTTTTCTCTCTGATCGATGGTTACGTCTCAAGCCTGGTGGAATTCATTTCCTGCTCCTTCTTCTCGATTCTCTTAAAGCTGGTGGACGTGGTGCTTGGCTTATTAATCCTGAGACACGCACTTGGTGAGAAGATATTGTTCGAAGGTGGTTTCCTTGGCATGATGTTTCATATATTCTATCGACTCCTTTGTCTCACTCTCTGTCTTCTGATAGTTGGTGCTGGAAATTGTCTAAATCCGGTGCTTTTAGTGTTAAGTCTGCCTACTATTTGGATTTGCAAAAGAAACAGAGTACCTCTAGTTCGTCAAGTGAGAACAAAATGGGTAATGCCCTTTCTCGAGTATGGAAAGCAAACTCCCTAGACGTATCAAATTCTTCACGTGGAGGATCCTGCATGGTTATCTTCCTCTAAAGATGGTGTTGTCCTCTAGATGGAAAAAGCAAATGGATGTCTCCTGTTTTTATGGTGAGGATGACAAGTTTGCTCTCGTTTTCTATTACTGACCTGATGTTTATCCTCTTTGGAATCATAGGGATTTTTCTCCTCCAGTGGATGATAAGAATAATTCCAGTTTCTTGAATTGGGTAACTCAACTTTTGCTTTCTTCTGCAACTGACCGAATGATTGATTTTGTTAAATTACTATGGAGAATCTGGTTTGCTCGATGCCAAGTCATGCATGCTCAAGCAAGAAATATCGCCTGGGGAGTTTATCAAGCTGATGCCTACTTATAAGTTGTTGATGATTATAGTAATAAGGCATTCGTACTACAGACTGATTTAGAATCTCTGCCTTAAAGTCATGTTCGGATTTTTACAGATGGTAGTTATGGCGCAGATGGATGCTATGGCCTAGGTGTTGTCTATAAGGATGCGTCAGGAAATATTCTCGCTGCAGCTTTGAAGGGAAATGCTGATATTGCTCATCCTCATATTGCTGAAGCAAGAGCTTTGTTATTGGTATCGACAGTGCTACTAGACTAAATTGTCGTGATATCATCATACTTTCATATAGTAAATCTCTAGTTGATTATTTTCATAATATAGATTATGTTAATTATAAGGTTATAGGTCTGCTAGAAAAAGTTTGTAGATTAGCTTCTATTTCTAATGTCTTATGAGAACATATCCCTCGTGATAGTAATATAGGTGCTCATATGTTACATGTATCAGAAAACATTGTAAATAGCTAATGAGAATGGAAGTTTTTTTTAAAAAATAAATAAAAGAGGGAGAGAGAGAAAAAAACAGACGTTAGAGGGTAGAGGGCAAGAGAGAGTCGGTTATTTAAATCTGCTGCAGCCATGGCGGATTTGGCGAGAAGAGAGAGTCGCGGTGGACAACAATGAGCGCAAGGAAGAGATTGACAAGAAGAAAGAGTCGCTGATGGAGAAGATTACCGAAAACTTTCACCAACTTGTTCTAGTTGCTTTCGTAACTAGTCGACCGCGTCCGAGGTAGGGCTCTCTCCTTCCACTCGCTCTTCCTAGTTTTGTGATCATCTAGTTTCTTAATCACTGAGAATTCATCGTTGGCGTTTTATCGAGTACTAGTGGCCGTTCATATTCCGTAATTCACTCTAATAGGGTTCCGTCAACAGTTTCTGGTTTCATCGGTCGGCCTTATTCAATTTACGATTCCGGTTTATTTCGGACAATCCGATATTTTTTTGTTCTTCGCGTGCATAACAGAGCCTGTATTCTCTAAGGAAGAAACAAATTAGCGTCTAACTGAATTGAAATTGTTTTGCCGGCGAAGTTTCCTTTCAGGTCAATGTGAATACAGTTACTTCTCTTGAGTCGCCGCCTTTTGGTTGTCGCCGCCATGGCAGCTTTCCATTGATCTGCCCACATTTCAGACGTACTGCCGACCGACTAATCTCTTCCATTGCTCTGTGTTTGATCTTCTGAATTGGTACACCGTATTGGTACAACATAAGTGGAATCTGCACTAGTTTCACATCCCCAGTGTGCCGAAGCTGCCGTGGTTGGTTTTGAGCATGAGGTTGGTCATTTGCGGTTCTTATCTGGCAAACTTTATATGCCTGATGAAATTCTCACCTTTTTTCTTTGTTTCATGTATATTATCAGGTCAACGGACAAGGAATATATATGCAGTTGTTACACACTTACACTGGTCAAAGGTGTTCCTTACAGTTGTACTTGCTATAATGAAACTTCACTGCCTTTACATTGATATAGGATGTGTATTTTTGAATTTGATGATAACTTTCAAACCAGGAAAAGGATAAGTTTTCAACAGCTTGGAGCCTGTTTTTGCTTTGTCTCTGGGTTTTTCCCTGGTTAATGCTGCAAGCGGCCGAAGTATGGGGGATCAACAGAGGTAATCTGGTTACCAAAATTTGTAATGACTTGTGGATCAGTGATCAATAGATTCTACCCAGATATTGACTTTCAGAAGTGTCACATTGGATTCAAGAGTTTTGATGCTGAGGTTGATGAGGCTGGAGTGCTAGTTCCGCTTCAAGAAACTTATCTCCATTACTGGGTGGTTGTCAGCTATTACCGGAACCACAATGATCATACAAATACCATCCCAGCAAAGAACAGAGGGGTCCGTCAAAATCTGGGTCAGTACTTTGGCTTAGGATCTGAAACTCGAAAAACTTCCAGACATGTCCCTGACCCCTATGCTATTGAACTTGGCAATCCTAATGAAATACCAGCTGCATATGAGGAAAAATGGATGCTCAATGTCCATATGATTGATACAAAGGATGTGCATGTCAAGTTGGGCTGTACTGAGTGCAGATGTGATCTCAACAATGTCACTGTTGATGAATATGGAAGACCATCGAAGCTTGGTTATGAAGGAGGCCTATATTGCTGCTATGATCAGACGCAGTGCAGGCTGAAGCAAGGATATGATACTCCATTGTTGACCACATCGAGGGGTAGTACACTGTGAAATGGTATGATTGGGTAAGTGGTTCTTCACTTCATCTTACAAGTATTCCTATAGCACAGTACAAGAAGATCAGCCAGAGTGGCCTGTTCGAATTGCATCCTGACTCTCTTCTCCAGTTTAGTCACCAAAGCTGGTGCTACTTTCAGCATGTTTGCCATTCCTAGAAGTCTAAGCAGAAAACTGCAAGTTTGCTTTTGTGGTGAGATGATGCTAATTAGACTCTCTATGATCATTATCTGATCCCTTGCTTGATGGTACTCTTCTTCTGATGATGAATTGAGATTGTTGTCTTTACCGGTCCCTAGTTTGTAGAGCTTTTGACGCTTTATTACTATGATGAGCATTCTTCAAGTTTCTGGAAGTATCATTTAATCATAGCATTAACTTAATGTCCTTTTCTTTTGAAAAAATATTTAGTATTGCTATCTACTGTCTCTGTCGTTTTTCTTCCGAAAACATGTGCTATTTGATTCAGATATATGTGAAGTATTCTTACATCTACGCATAGCTATTGAAGTGGGGGAATGTTGGAGCTCAAAAAATCCATCTTTGTGAGTAGTTGTCGCCTAATCATTTATCAGGTTCACTCTCAAGGTATGTATACAACACCAACCTCTCATTTTCTATAATAACTCAGGTTCCATTTGTAATTAGCTTATAAAATTATTTATTCAAGGCATGTATACAACACCAGGGTCTTCTCTACTATAATAAGTTAGGCTCAATCTGTAAGAACTTTGTACTGTGAACTGTGTACCTCCTCAGCTGCGTAAAACTCCAGTCTTGTATCTAAGATTTTTTACAATACATCTCTGTTGCAGTTACTCTGGAGAAAGAACTTGCTGCAGCAAGAAAAAAGGGTTGCAATTTACTTTTGCAGTTAAAAGTAAAGACAAAGTCTCTTTGCAAACTATAATTCAAGTTTGTAATGGTTTGTTTCAGATTGGTGATCAGCATGAGAAGGGGAAGAAAACTTACACGAAAATGTTAAGCTGAAGTTCAAAGAGGTGACTCGGTCAATGGTGGATTGTTTTTTGTTTCTGTTAGTTACAGAATTGCGTCTATGGCTTCTGAATAGATATGCCGGAAAGATGAAACTATCTATAATCGAATCTTGGAGCACAGTTGATATGGTGAAGTCTAGTTTTGACAAAGCTTTTGTGTAAAGCTTATCCATTACTCTATGTTTACTTTTGTTTAATGATTGCAAGGTATTCCTCCCATGTAATTAACATGTTTGTTTATACAACTGGATTTATCTTTGGATCTTTCATTTATTGGCTTTTATATTTTTCTTCTTATTTTAATTAGGTGGACCGTGGACCTATGCAGATTCATTGTGGTCTCGCATTGCCACCATTGTTCGCATCATGGTATCATGAGCAGAAGCTGTTGATGAAACTGCAATTAATACTGGTTGTAGCAATTCAAAAATTGGCTCATTGTGTCAAATCAATTGTTCAAAAACTTCATTTTTTTGGTAAAGGTATGATTTTATATTAAGAGTGACGATTATAATTCACTAAGATCGAACAAGTCTTCAAATAGTAAAATCAGACATGAGGCATCAAATTGCAGCGGGAGTTGTTAGAGTTATGAATTTAGTGAAGATGGAGGGAAGAGAAGTAGATAACAGTAAGAATCCGGAGGTATTATGAGGGTATGTTGGAGGAACTGCCATGGTCTCACTTTTGCAACCAGATTCAGAGATGTATGATCTGAAAGGAAACGGGTAGCAGACTTCTTCCTTTAGATACTATTCCTTTTATGAATTGAGTTAATCTTTGGACATGCCTTTATACTACCAATTGTCTAAGTTTCACTAGATGTTGATGCATCAGCTGTCTTGTAAAAAATTATTTAGGCAACATCAACAAACGATTAGCATTAGTATTGGAGACGTGCCGGTGTTCCTCATCATTTCGTCATACTTGCTTTAGGTACTATTCCTTTTATGAATTAAGTTAACCTTTGGACATGCTTTTATACCACAAATTGTCTCGGTTTCACTTGTAGTTGATGCATCAGCTTGTAAAAAATTATTTAGGTAACGTCAACAAACGATCAACATCAGTACTGGAGATGTGTAGGTGTTCCTCATCACTTCGTCGTACAAGTTCAAGTTACAGTGCATGTAACTCTTGCTCTATTTGCACATGTGAAATGATGGCGTGTTGACACTGCATTATGTTAATCATAGTGTTTTGTCATTGAATCATCAAAAATGTATAAGTTGTAATCTGTTTTGGTGTAAGCTTGGTTTAAAAAAGCGCGTCTGAGGCGCGCCTGATGTGTTCTGGGCGCAAGGTGAAGTCTGTTCTGGGCGCAAGGTGAAGGGGTTGTCACCTCTAGTGTGGCAAGACGAACGCAAGTAGAGAGGCGGGTTGAGGCGTTGTGAGGCGGGCGAGGCGCTCTAAGGCGGGTTGAGGCGTCGTGAGGCGGGCGAGGCGCTCTGAGGTGTCGCCTTATGCGCTGATGGAAAAAACTCAGAGGTGTGTGACTGAGCATTTTGGCTAGAGGAAGAAGACGACTCAAACTTTAGGGTTCTCTTTTTTGTTATACTTCTAAACAAAACTACGTCGTTTTAGTTAGTAGAAGTATATCAAAAAAACATCAGCCTTTCTTCTTCCTCACCAACCTCTCCTTATCCGTTAGAGGAAGAAGACGACTCAAACTTTAGGGTTCTGTCTTTTTTGTTATACTTCTAAACAAAATTACGTCGTTTTGGTTAGTAGAAGTATATCAAAAAAACATTAGCCTTTTCTTCTTCCTCACCAACCTCTCCTTATCCGTTAATTTCTTCAATCCCCACTATCATTCCATTTCACTTTTCCTCCTCCCCTTCTTTTTCCTATTGATTCTCCCACCCCATCGTCACCCACAGTCCCACACCACCATCCCAACTACTAGTTAAGACAAAGTGTTGGGTAAAGGTGACATTCTGTACAAAATGTGAGTTCTCAACTGTAACACCCCTCTCCACAATCACGTAATAATCTCTCACGTAGCACTAAATAAAACGTCTTACAGCGGAAGAATTAAATAACAATAACAATATTCACTCGGGTGTCACCGGGCATTACTCGCCCATGCGAGCAACGAAGCCAAACTACATCCAATTTCCAACATAAACAAACTATTAACCGCCGTGATAACGAGAAAACTCCTATACATCATACTAAGTCTACAAACCATAAATATCGACAAGTGAACGTCTACCCAATCCTGAATATACATAACCTTACCATAATACAACTCCATGTGCGGTAATTAAAATTATCTCCAATTACCCTGTTCCCGCACTTCGGCTTCGGCGATAATCAACAACCTGCAATGGTGTAGTATCAGCGATAGACGCTGAGTATGACGGGCCTGGACCATAATGGTCACTTAGTCATTTTAACCATCTTAATATTAGATTGGTTTCATGCTTTACCATTTTACAGTTATAATCAGTACTGTAATATAAATATATAATATACATAATCATCCATCCAAATATTCATAAACATTTAATCATCCATCCAATCCAAACATTCATTTAATATCTCAAACAACAATTGTATATCGAACGTATCGAGCAATAACAGTATAAAGTACAATGTACAACCGCCGTAGCGTATGCCATCCTTTATTAATTTAATTAAGTTTGGCCTTGAAGGCCCCATCCATATCGAAATGACCACAATATAATGTACAATGTACAATCGCCGTAGCGTACAGTTTCCATAGTTAATTTAATTTGGCCTTTAAGGCCTCATCCATCCAAACCATGTTTAATTAATACCAGTTGGGCGTCATGTTAGGACAACCCGAAAACCTCACCATGGACAGTAGTCCTCCCGTACACACAAAGGTGCTCATTTCGCCAGAGGTCCGGAGGCCCCTGACTATTCTCTTATGTCTCGTAAGACGTCCATATAAAGGCCGTAGCCACCTGACCCACGATCCAGTTTGGGCTCGTTGGGTATGACCTGGAGCGGAATCCAATCGGATACCCCTCAGTGATCACAAATGCGCAACCAAGTAGTTCGTAAACTACCAGGATTCCTCACCTCAACTCATACCATCTCTCTCTCATAATGTTTAAGATCTGCTCTTAGTCTTATGGAGAATATAATTATTAGTTAGCTGCCCAATGGGTCTCACGCATACCTAGAAGTAATCTAGGTTATATTCATGTTCGAGATCCATGCTCTAGAGACCGACAATGTCGTGACTCATACCTAAGTGTTTTACTTAGGTTCCCATATACTTAATATTAATACTACGGTATTATATCAAGCAACCGTCATGTCATCACAATAACGTATATGTATGTTTATATAAGTCGATCTATAGTCGACGTAGTGTTAGTCTCGTAGGACGCTCGTGCATAAATAAATAATGCAGTAACACTTAATCACATACATGTATCCACACACATAACACACAAGTTATATCAACCAAATCCGAGCCCAAGGAGCTTCCTTAGGACAACTCGGATCAAACCCCTTTACATACCGTTCACCAAGACCTAGGATGCGCAGTGTATCCACTAGCTCGTCAAGCGTCCTTGTCTGAAGTATGATCTAAACGGTATTAAAACTATAAGTCAGTCTCCATGACTAACTACATCCGGTATTTCCGAATAACAAGTAACCCCGACAGTTCATCCCTGTTTTTTTTACAGTTGTTTGTTACGGGTTTCTCTAAACCGGTCGGCTTTGGTACTAAAACTCGTATGTCAAAATATTTCAACTGTTAAGTTTAATTCATTATTTTTTCTTTAATCTTATCCACCATTAATATAGGTACATAACCTATAGTTGCATGTATGCATGCATTATTATATTATATTATTTTTCCACCATCCATTATAATACAATGTATTATATGATTCATTATCTTTAGCAAATAATATTTGCATCCAAAAACTCGTAACTTATAGTTCGTAACTATTTTTGTAATAGCCACCACCATTATATTATATGGTTTCCAACCATAATATATATCCATCCTTATATACATTATTCTTGTGTATGTATATATTTACCACGTAGGTAATTTTCATGAGTTATAAACTCTTATGTTATATGTTACATTTTATCATCTTATTTTAGATGATTATTCCCATTAGTTGTATTATATTATACAACTTATATTAAGATTATTATCCTAATATTATGTAACATTTTATGTTGTATATTTACGACTCCTAAGGTTTAATCAATAAATACCTTAGTTATAAATCTCATTTATTTATAGTTTGTCACATTATTTAATGTGAATACCCTTACTTATATTAATTCCATTAAACCACCTTAATACCATATAATTGTTATAACATTTATAACATAGTAGACCATAGTCTAAAATTCATTTTCCAACTCTTATTAATTCGGTACAGCCCTTGAATTTATTTAAATTCTATTTTGACCACATAACATAATGTAATGTTATACCATATACTAATATCATTTGATATGATATTTTTATTTCCTTTAACTTATAACCTATAGTTTTTATACAAAACTATTATATATTGCCGCATAGGCACATATATTAAACCTTATTCTTTTCCATAACCCATAGTGTCCTTTATTTATAAATCACCCCATTATTTATACCATGTTATATATATCATTTAATATAACATTTCTAACTTATAAAAAGAGTATAACCTATGGTTAAATATCCATTTAAATTTCCGAACAGACCCTATGTCTATTCTAAATTATTTTTCAACCCACCAACTTTCTATAATTGTCATTTGGCCCAATTTATAACATATAACTTTATAATATCGTATAAACTGTATATTATACTCATATGTCTTAGGAAACACTCTTATAATATTCTAAAAATCACCAAATTTCACCAAAGGGTTATAAATATCCTTATTAACCCATATATTCTCGGTCATCACTAGTCCACCACATATATTTCTCCAAAGTGTCATAATGACATAATAACTATATATTATACATATATAGTTTATCTTAATTCCAAAATCAACCCAATAAATTCCTAAAAATTCCTAATAGCCCATGGGTGTTTATAATACCATTATACACCCTTTATTTTTGGTAATAACATATATACCACATATGTTATAAAAATATTACCATTAAGTACTTATCTTATTATAAAACCTTAAATAAGTTAAGTACTTATCTAATTTGGTCAAAACCTACCATATGGTCAAGGTTAACCACCTTAATATTTCCTTGACCATTAATCTCCATATATTACGGTTTGTACCCTTATCTTTTCAGAAATTACCATTTAACCCCAAAACTTTATATAATCTTATAATTTTTATTTAAACTCAATTAAACTTCCAATTTTCGGCTATATCCTTTTATAGCCCCCAATTTTAATTTATTTTCACCTAAGACCCCAATTCCTTGCGGTAATAATTATATATCACCTAAACTTAAATAAAAGCTTATAAATGCATAAATAAAATGGCCTAAAGTACATGGCCTTATTACAAACATTGGCTTATAAAATAAATTACACTTAAATGTCCAAAAATACTTTAAACTTTCGGCCTCTCCCATATCTTTTCAATATTTATCAATTTTCCACATAATGTCTTAAATTTGACAATTATGTTAATTAATTAGTTAGATAAATTTATTAAACCATTCCTTAATCACCTAAGGTCAAAATAAGACCGTATTAACCATGTTCTCTCACGGCATATACATATACATATGTATAATTACATATTAATATACCAAGTGAAGGTTTAAGTGATTTATACCTTGTTTTTACCTAGTTTAGGCCTTGTTTGATTTCGGCCAGCTTAGGATTATTTTTCCAAAGCTTCTTTTACATGTTTTCAAACAGCAAATAAGACACAGTTAGTCTTCAAACAAGATCTAACCATAAGAAGTGTTTTAATGTATATTTCAAGGTAAGATTTACCTTAGGACAACAAGGCAAGAACAAGTACCCTTCGGCATGTTTTTACAGAAGAGTAAGAGCATCAAAAGAGCTACTAAACCAAGGCTTAAAACCGGTATAACTTAGATTCGAAGATGGCTAATTTTTACCTTGTTTAAAATGCCAAAAATGGTGTTTTTGGCTTGGATCTGGCTATACCTTGAAGCTCTTGATAGATCCACTGAATAAGTATGTTAAGAAGAAGATTATAAGGCTAGGAGAACAGGTTTTACAACCGGATCTAAAGAGAATCAAAAGATAAGTGCTTAAAGCACATTTTTGTACCTTAAAAACAAGATTGGTTTTCTCCACCTTCTTCCCTTGTTATGGATGAGATTTGCCCTTCATTTAACCTCCAAAACAACCTAGATCCATGGATGGAAGTGGTTGATGCTTAGATCCACCGAAAGAGGAAAGATTTGTGAAGAAAATGAACATAAAATGACTAATTAAGCTTACCTAGGTAGCAAGGTGTTCTTCTCTGTTCTTGGTGAGTTAGCCACGGTTTAGAGAAGCCAAAGAGAGAGTTAGGAGGCCTTGTGTCGGCTGGGAAGCAAGGCAGATGAGAAAGGTAGGTCAAATTTGCCTTAATACTCATTTGTTTATTGTATTTAGTGTTTGATGAGTCACCATGTCTGATTGGCATTGATTACTGGAGGGGAAAGGAGCCTCTCACACGTTTTTTGAAGGCTGAATCTATCAAATAAGAAGCCAAGGTTGAATAATTACATTATTGTATTATAAAGGTAAAAGTGGTCCCTTAAATCATGGAAAGGTGTTGGAACCTTGTTTCTTGTGTTGCAAGTGGCGAATTCAGGCTCCCTTGCTTGTGGCTCTTCCTCATGTGGCCCAAGGGGTCAAACTTTGACCTCTTGACCATTCTTAGTCAATGTTGACTCAAACGGGCCCCCCTTTAGGGTTTTATTAATATTTTAATATTAAATTTGTAAAAATTTGTAAATTTCTAGAATTAAATTCCTAATATGATATATTATCATATTTAAAGGTAATTATGACCTTTAAGCCCATTAAAAACCAATTTAGAAGGCAATTACACAAAAACATGATTTAAGGTGTTTTAGTGCACATTTTGTGTTGCAAGGTGTTTCTGAGCTTGGTTTTCTTTGAGAATGGTTTTGTTGTGTTCCTTACATGATATTTGATCATGGTGTCCAATTTTATATCATTTAGAGGTCATTAGACCTTTAAGGTTTTCTTAGAGCACATTTTTGCCCTACTTGACCTTGAAGCATGAAAGTGCTTGTTCTTTGTGTTGGAGTGTTGTCCAACAATTGTAATATGTTTAGTATTGTGTTAATAAGCTTAGGAAAAATTTTTAGGTCCTAAGTAGTTCATTTGGGTATTTATTTATCCTAAACAGTCAAAGGGTGCAAAGTCTTGCTTTGTGTTGACCACTGTTGTTCTCAGTTGACTTTTAAGGCATGTTTAGGCCTTAATCAATGTGATTAGATGTTTAATCCAAGTTTTATTAGTTTGGGGTATTTCATCAACGCCTCACGCATTTTAAAACCAAGGATGTAAGTAAACTGATGTTTTAATGCAGGTAAGGGTGAGTGAAAGTTAGTTTGTTGTACTTGGATAACATGTTTATAGTTACTTTATTATTCAAAGCATTTTATAATATATATTAGTAAAGGATGAATCATTTCATATTTCATATTATTCTATCATTTGTTTTATAGATCATAAATTTGTAAAAATTATCATAAAATGATGTTTCTGGTAAATACACAAAATGACATCACAGGTAAATACATCTCTGGTTGTGTAGGTAAATTGTTGTTGTGCTGTAGAAGATTCAGGAGTGTTTGGAAAAAGTACAACTAGAGTTAAATTTCAATATACCTATTAAAACCATGACTTCATATGAACCAAATGACATTGAAAACTTACACTGTCCGTGCTTCAGTCATAGGTATTTTCCATTGGATCATGGGTATTTGTAAGTTGTATTTCATTTCGTTAGGTTGGCGACTCGTGGCTAATCATATCAAATTGGACTTATATCAGAACTAAAACTCTCATATGGGTTAGTCCTAAATAAACATTTACATGTAAACAGATAAACAACATGGGAGATTGATTGTTGGTCATGTTGCTATAACGTACCAATCCATTACTATAAAGTCAAAATTCACATTGACACAAGGTTTGGTCAAACAAGTTTTCAAATTGAGAACACGGGTGAATACATCTCTGGTTGTGCAGGTAAATTGTCGTTGGAAAATGTACAACGAGAGTTTATGACTTCATGTGAACAAATGACATTGAAAACTTACGTTGGTCATGCTTTGTCATAGGGTTATCCCATTGGGTCATGGGCATCTTTAAGACGTGATCCGTTTCATTAGATTAGTGACTCGTGATTTAAACATATTCCAAAATTTTAAATCGAGCTTATATCATAACTTAAACTTTTATACGGGTCCTTTTAATCTCGCTCGTGTTTTATTTAGTCATAAATAAAAATTTGCATGTAAATAGATAAACAATATGAGAGATTGATTGTTGGTCACATTGCTAAAACGTACTAATCCTTAAGTACGATGATCGAGGTATATGGTGGTGATCCCTTTACACCACTAGGTAATGAACACAGCTGACCAACATATACAGTGGCAAAGGTGGTACCGCAATCCGATGCAATTTGTATTGTCAGGGGAAGTCCAAGGTATTCGGGGATTCAAAATGAAATGGATGACAACAACGAACTGATAGCAGAACATAGACGTTGCAGTCACTGCTTGCAGACAGGTCATAACAAGAAGAATTGCCCAAATGTTATGTTATCTAAAACTGAATGAAGTGTGTTTTAATGTCCAGAGTATTATAGATGTGTAATTTTATTGTATGAATTACTTACAATAGGTTAAACTCTTTAGGTTAATATCAAAATAACGTTTTTAAAGATACAAAACGCTGACTTTACGCTGACTTTGGAGACATTTTAAAGTAGTGGTGTGGGTTAACAACATAACAACATTTTAAAACATGATAGAAAATCATGAATTTGGAGCCAAAGCTTAAGTGGCGAGCAAAGTAGTAAACGAGAGAGAGGAAATATAAAATAAGGAGAAGAGAGAATAGTAAAGCGTGAAGAGATTACAAACCACGATGCTCAACAGAATCGGAAGACGAAATCAAAATGGCGGTCAACTTGGAGAAGAAACAATGGTTCTCGTATTCGTTTGTCGCTAGCTTCATTAATGAACAACGCGAAAGTAAGTGCCTCTTCGTCCTAGTTGTCCGCTCTTAATTAAATAATGTTGTAAAAAATAGTAATTATGAGCTTAAAGATAATTCTAGCCACCGGTAAATCTTACTAGAAATTTTTTAAATCAAGAAAATGCTAACTCTAGTGCCATTTAGATAAAGTCATGTGGGTCCCATATGATTTCAAATCACTAAACCAATGGCATAGATCCAAAGTATAACTGTTCAGATATCATCTTACAAAATTTCATCGAGTACGGAAACCATTTAAGCATCACACCAACAGACCAAACATTTAACAAAAAAACTTTTCTGGACGAATTTGCAAAGAAACCGTAGAAACCGCCGGCAGCCAGAGCAGCTTCTTTGCAACGTTTTGGTACATTTGCATAATTTTTTGAAAAAGAAAGATCGTATCACATAATTTTTCCTGAGATCGGCATTTTCTTGATTGGTTTTGGTTTTCCACTATTCACCCATTCTCTATACGAACATGAGGAATAAAAATAAATGATTTTAGAGTAATCCCTGACGGCTAAACAAACAGTATAATGATTTTCCTTTCCTGGAGTCTGCTCGTCATTTGCCGCAAGCCCCAATCTCAGGTTGTAGGTGTTGCTCTCTATTTGCGGTCGGCTGAAGTTTTCGTTATCGTCCAGATCTAGGTATTCTTCTCCTCGGCCTTGCATGTTAGAGTCGGTCGGTGGTGTCTCCATCCTCAATTTGATTTTATCGGTAGTTGCAGATGGTGGAATTTATCGTGAGTTATTAGCACAGGTGAAATTGATAAAAAGAAGAAATTAATACTCAAAATATCCGTCGGGCTGCAAATTAAAACCCGGTCGTAGTAGTACAGAAGATAGAAGCGGTCGGGGTCAAACCGTGGGACTTATAGCGAGCTAAAACAGTTCCTAAGCTTGTCACAAAAAGGGGGAAGTTAATTGACTTGTTTTTTTAGAGAATTAAAATAGCAGATTAAATTACTGAGTGCAGATGAATTAAATGGAACTCCGGGTTCAGGTTTTATATAATCTGATTAATTATGCTAACTCTTCGGTTTAATATATTAGTTTGGCAATATTCCTGTTATTATCCTAAGGACTAAGTCATAGACCCTTAAGAACTCGTTTACCAGAAAATGCTCGGTCTAATCAAGGTTCGAGCAATACTATGTAAACGGACGTTAAATTCGAGGAATTATAATTGCATCTGTAAATACTAACTTATTAAATCATAATAAGTTTTCTCCAGATTTACGGCTTAAATAACCTGTCTATTTATCACCTGGTCTGATCAAAATAGACTTAGGAAAGCATTTTAATAAATTCATGTAATTTATTAAAACGGTGAGAGATAACCTTTAAGCGTAACAAACTGTATTTATTAAAATCGGTAGAATTATTGATTACATAATTAAACAAACCATAATTTAAAACCTTGCCCGAAGCAAATCCTCCTTAGCCAGACATATTAACTGGTAATAAATCTGACAGAGGTTGGACGTAATAATAGCACGGAGACGTGATTAGTGAATGGAGAAATGGAGAGGAAGAAGAATGGAACATGTACGTAGGTTATTATAAGTGAAGTGGATGAATTAGAGAATTAATGGAGTGAAATGATATACGGGAGTGATTTACTGGAAGAGAATGAGATGAGGTGAGTGTGAGTGATTTTCAGGTTTTCTCCGTGCACTCGTACAAGGCTGTAGGGAATGGGTATTTATAGAAGAAATGAAGAGGTAGTCTTCCGTAGATATTTTCAGTTGATTGCCTACTTGAGTGCTTCATTGATTGAAGCATTGATTGCTTCATTTATTGCAGGGGACAGAGGCAGAATGCGTGAGCGATTTAAGGTAGGCGGTGGTTGGAGTAGATAGATAAGGCGATTCAAGTTGAAGACGACGAAGAAAACTGTTTTCGGGCGTGTTCAGTCTTGACCGCGTGTAGAACCGCCCCAAGGTAAGCGGTTCTGTCTGTGTAGTCCGCCCGTGGTTCCGCCTCTATAGAGGCGGTTGTGTGTGATGTCCGCCAGTTATGGGGCGGTTGCACCTGAGAGGACCGCCAGTTATGGGGCGGTTGCAGCCCAGTCTTGTCCGCCTCTTCTTGTCCGCCTCTAGTGGGGCGGTTGCCCACTCCTTGTCCGCTACTTAATAGGCGGTTGCAGCCCGCCTCTTCTTGGGCGGTTGCAACCCTTGACCGTGGCCTATTTTCCTTCAAACTTTGACCGGCTCTAGATTCTTCGTTTGGACTCCGTTTTCTGAGCTGTTTGCGTCTACGCGTTCGTCTCTTCGTCTACTTTACTCCTGGCTTGGTTTTCCTCATGTTAAACCAATAATTTTGTAAGATAAACAATAAAACATAAACAAGAGAAAAACTAACCGAAGTTGAGAAATGAGCAAGAAAAGTGCTAATTTTAAACATGAAATACACCTATAAAACATGCTCATTTGGAAACTTATCACACCCCCACACTTATCTTTTTTGCTTGTCCTCAAGTAAAACCATGTACCTAAGCAAGTAGGAAATGCTCAATACTAACAAATATTATTATGAAGGGTAGGATAAAAAAGTCAATAGTTCATGATCTTTATAACTTATTGAGGAGTGTGAAAAATTATCTGCTGGTGGCATAGGTGTGCTCAGGGTAAAAACAAAATATAGAGTTCCGGGGTATGATCTAAGGTACTTCAATGTTTCTTTTGTTTAGGAGACTCCAAGAGCTTTTACCATGGCCAACTTCTCTCAAGAATGGGCATTGAGGAGAAAATAAAAGGAAGAAAAGATTTATGCATTTGCTTCACTTTTGCATGAGGGATGAGAAAATGTAGGCATAATGCCTTTGTATTCAAGAACGCTCAACTCTCTTTTGTTGGTTACCAATGGTGTCTCGAAAGTCCCTCATTTTTTGTACTCTTCTTCTTTTTTTTTTAACAGAGAAGCACCCCTTGGCAATCCCTAAGAGAGAAGACAGAAAGAAACCCTGAGCAATAAAATCCAACCAATTTGCAGATTATTTGGTCACACCGCATATAAAAATGCTCCTCAAAAGTAATCAAATGTAAATTTTTTTAAAAATGTGTACCCTTTATCCTACAATTCATAATAGTATTTGTTTTTAAAGAGAACAACCTACATTAGCAGGGTACATAATTCAATTTTTGAACAAATGCGAGGTAAGCAGAAGATAAGCAGAGAGACTTAACAATTTTAAGCATTTAGATGACCTGAAAAGGTTCTTCCCCCACACATAAGCTTAAGCAATGCCCTCATTGCGTAGATGAAATAAAATTAATAGGGCAGCAATGTAAATGAAAGAGTGTACTCCCCAGATTTCGTAGAGTGTGTAGAGCTCCCCCACACTTGAGTGTTGCTGTGGAATGTCATGATTTTTAACCTGTAAAGAATATTCTACACAGCGAGAAGAACTCAAGTGAAGCCTGCATTTTATTATAACAAATAAAAGGGAAATATAGTACAAAAAGGAAAAACATATTAAATTAGAGGAAAGATAAAAGATAGATAGTGGGTTGCCTCCCACCAAGCTGCCCGGGTTTAACGTCTCTAGCTAGACGTATTTGACCAAATTTTAGTTTGGAGAAGATTCTGAGGGCAAATTGTCCCGCTGTTCTTGGACAAAATAAGTAGCAGATAGGTCAGTTGAAATATTTGAAAGAGAATTATACCTTTTAATACGTGCCCCGTTGACCTTGAAAGTTGCGCCTTGTTTGTTCTGGAGTTCAAAGGCACCGTACGGGGTCACACTAACAATCTGGAAAGGGCCGGCCCAATGTGACTTGAGCTTCCCAGGGAAAATCCTTAATCGCGAGTTATATAAGAGAACCCAATCACCAATTTCGAAGTCCTTCTTGAGGATCATCCTGTCGTGGAACTTTTTGGTGCGCTCTTTATAGATCTTAGCATTCTGGTAAGCCTGATCTCGCAGCTCTTCTAATTCGAAAAGTTGGAATTTCCTCTTCTCTCCTGCAGAAGTTATGTCAAAGTTTAGGGCCTTGATTGCCCAATACGCTTTATGCTCCATCTCTACAGGAAGGTGGCATGCTTTTCCATAGACCAGCTTAAAAGGAGACATCCCGATGGGAGTCTTGAATGCAGTGCGGTAAGCCCAAAGTGCATCATCCAGTTTAAGTGTCCAATCCTTCCGTGATGAGTTAACCGTCTTCTGAAGGATCCATTTTAACTCTCGGTTGGAAACTTCTGCTTGGCCGTTCGTCTGGGGGTGATAAGGTAAAGCTACCTTGTGACGTACCCCGTACTTAACCATGAGTGCTTCGAATAAACGGTTACAGAAATGAGTTCCTCCATCACTAATAATAATCCTAGGCACGCCGAAACGGGTAAAGATGTGCTTTTTGAGGAACCTGGTTACTGTCTTTGCATCGGCATGATGACACGGTATAGCTTCTACCCACTTCGAAACATAATCAACTGCCACTAGAACATATTCGTGGCCCTGCGAGGAAGGGAACGGTCCCATGAAATCAATGCCCCAACAATCAAAGAGCTCTACTTCTAGTATCCCTTGTTATGGCATCTCATGTCTTCTGGATGTGTTGCCCATTTTCTGACAATTATCACATTGTCTGCAGAATTGGTACACATCTTTATGAAGGGTCGGCCAATAAAAACCTGAGGCCAGGATCTTAGCAGCGGTCCTCGTGGGTCCATGGTGACCTCCGGCTTCCCGAGAGTGACAAAAGTGAATGACGCTTGAAACTTCATCTTCCAGGAGACATCGTCGAATCAACCCATCAGCACTAACTCGGAACAAATACGGGTCCTCCCAGAAATAATGCCTTGAGTCAGAAAGAAATTTCTTCTTCTGGGAGTAGGAAAAATCGTAGGGTATTGTTCCTGAGACTAAATAATTGGCCAGGTCTGCGTACCATGGCTCCTGTACTTTGGTGATGGAGAAGACAGTCTCGTCGGGGAAGAATTCGTTGATGGGCACACTATCCGTAGGAGTCACCAACCTAGAGAGATGGTCAGCGACGACGTTCAGTTTCCCGCTCTTATCTTTGACTTCGATGTCAAACTCTTGAAGTAGAAGAATCCAGCGCAATAAGTGAGGCTTGGCTTCTTGTTTTGTGAATAAGTATTTGAGAGCGGAGTGATCTGTATGCACGATGACCTTGCTTCCCCATAAGTAAGATCTGAACTTATCGAGGGAGAAAACTATAGCCAAAAGTTCTTTTTCGGTGGTCGTATAGTTTTTCTGTGCGTCGTTCAGTGTTCTGCTAGCATAGGCGATCACTCTCAAGATTTTCTCTTTTTTCTGACAAAGAGCTGCCCCCACGGCGTAGTCACTTGCGTCACACATGATCTCAAAAGGTAGAGACCAATCAGGTGGTATGACAACAGGTGCTGACACCAATTTTTGTGTTATAGTTTGGAAAGCAGCTGAACATCTTTCATCAAAATGAAACGGGGCATCTTTCTGTAGCAGGTCTGTCATTGGTTTGCTGATTTTGGAGAAGTCCTGAATAAACCGCCGATAAAATCCTGCATGCCCTAGAAATGCTCGTATATCTCGAACTGTAGTTGGTGCTGGTAACTTCTCGATAACCTCTACCTTGGCTTTATCCACCTCTATCCCTTTTGCAGATATTTTATGTCCAAGGACGATCCCGTCCTTGACCATAAAATGACACTTCTCCCAATTTAAAACGAGATTCGTATCCTCACACCGTCTCAGGATCGAATCTAGTTGTGCCAAGCATTTGTCGAAACTAGAGCCATAGACTGAGAAGTCGTCCATAAAGACTTCTATGCTCTGCTCGATGAAGTCAGCAAATATTGCTTGCATACATCTCTGGAAGGTAGCAGGGGCGTTGCATAGACCGAAAGGCATTCGTCGGTATGCAAAGGTACCGTAAGGACAAGTGAAGGTTGTCTTGTCCTGGTCCTCAGGTGCGATTGGTATTTGAAAATAACCCGAGAATCCATCTAGAAAACAGTAGTACTCTTGCCCTACAAGTCTTTCCAACATCTGGTCAATAAAGGGGAGAGGGAAATGATCCTTCCTGGTTGCCAAGTTCAAACGCCGATAGTCAATACACATGCGCCATCCTGTGATCTTTCTTTGAGGGATAGTCTCTCCCTTTTCATTAATAACAGCTTCGATGCCCCCCTTCTTAGGGACAACTTGAACAGGACTGACCCATGGACTGTCAGAAATTGGATAGATGATGTCTGCGTCAAGGAGTTTCAGAACCTCCTTTCGAACTACCTCCTTGAGGTTAGGGTTTAGCCGGCGTTGAGGTTGTCGGATAGGTTTGAAGTTTTCCTCCATGTAAATATGGTGCGTGCAATAGGAGGGATCAATTCCTTTGATATCAGCGATAGTCCACCCGATTGCTGTCTTGTGCTTTTTTAATACCTCAAGTAACCTCATTTCCTTCCCGGAATTCAGAGAAGAGGAAATAATGACAGGCAAATGGTCATTTTCAGCTAGGAAAGCATACTTGAGGTTAGAGGGTATTTCCTTAAGCTCGAGCTCTGGTGGGTTCACTGATGGAATTGATTGAGGTTTCTGTCGAGTTCTTCGATTGGTGGCCGGAACGATTGATAACCAGCCCTTCCTTTTTCTACGTACGCCAGCATGGCGTTAACTTCTGGATCCTCCATCTTTTCTTCTAGAGAGTAAATAATACTCGCTCTAGGGTTCAGTTTCAGCTTCCTGGATGGAAGATGGAAAATACGTGTCCTCCTCTGTAGCAAAATCGCCTTCCTCTTCCTCGTCATCTGTGAATCCCACCGTCTTAGCATGAGGAGAAAAGTTTGAGCTTTTCTTCATCATTTTCTGCATGTCGAATTCAATCGTCTCATCTTCGTACCGAAGAGTGATTTTTCCATCATGGACGTCAATGATGGCTTTGGCGGTACTCAGAAACGGTCGACCTAGAATCAGGGGAACCTCAACATCGTCGTCCATTTCTAGAATGACGAAATCAGCTGGAAAGATGAAGCGAGACACTCCAACTACCAGATCCCGGACTATGCCCATGGGCTTGATCTCTGATCTGTCTGCTAGTTGGAGTTTAAAAGGAACCGGTTGCATTTCTCCTCCTTTAACTTTCAAGAAGGTGGCGTATGGCATGATATTAATGCTGGCTCCTAGGTCGCATAGACCACTTCCACAGTCCACCCCGCCTATAAAACACGGGATCACGGGATTTCCCGGATCTGTTTGTTTAGGGGGAAGTGCTCGAAGAAGGGCTGCAGAGCACTCCTCTGTCAGGTGCACTGTCTCTTTTCCAGGTTTCTTTTTCTTTTTGTCAAGAGATCCTTAGGAATTTTGCGTAGTTAGGCATCTCTTAAGCATCGATCAAGGTATGTCGAGGGTCAGCTTCTTGAAAATACTCAAGAACTTGGAGAACTGCTCATCAAGATGTTTCTTTTTCATTCTGTTCGGAAATGGGAGTTCATTGTTTTTATGAGTGGAGGTTGGGATGTCGATGGTAATTCGAGATGGAGGTGGTAGTAACAGGAGTAGGAATTTGATTTCTGAGGGAGGTAAAGTTGGTTTGGTGGTTTCATCAACATTGATATAGGAATCTTCAAGATTTTCTTTTTCTTTTCCTTGCTGGTGGCAAGTTCCCTTCCACTCCTTAAAGAGACTGCACACAAGTTTGTTGATTGTAATGTGCCATCGTCTATAAGGACTGAATTTGCTTGTTCCTTCGGATTGGGATTAGTCTGTGAAGGGAATTGACCAGGTGGTCTTTGTTGAGTGAGTACTGTTGGATTGAGATTGCAAGGCTTTTTGGTCTTTGCGCAGAGCTGCGACCTCTTCTTGCGTATCTCGTGATTTACCCATCATCGCCTTAAACATCTCCTGCATCTGAGACATATCAGACTCAGGATTCGAAGGAGGTGGAGCTGGTCGCTCGATGAAGCTTCATTGCCATAAGGCTGTTGTTGATATTGCCTTGGCCTCCTTGGAAATTGGATTGAGGTCTGTAATTTTGGGATGTTTGTAGGGTATGTGGGTTTGGATATTTCCGGTGTTTGAGTAGCTAAGGTTGGATTGCATGTTACGTTGCCATGGTTGTCTGTATCCTGAATTGTTGGTGATGTAGTTTGCTTCCTCCGCTGCTTTCATTTCTTGTAGTTGGGGGCATTGATAATCATGAGGCCCGCAACATTGCGTACAAGAATTGTTGGAGATGGTTGAGATTGAGGAGCATAGCCTGGAGGGGTAGTAGGTGGTCGGGAAATCATCGACTTAGCTTGCTGAGGGAAGGAATTCATAGCCATCTGTTCGACCACTTTCTGTAGAGTGCTCACTTTTGTTGCTTGCTGAGCATTGCTTTCCATGAGTTGCTCATGGCTTTCTCATGATCGAACTTGTTATCACTTCCCCAACATGATATAATCCTGGAGTACCGCTCCTTGATCCACCGGAGGCCCAGTCTCTAATTTCCTCACAGAGAGACTCCATGCTGTTCAGAAATTGTGCTCCCGGCTTTTTCAGAACGTCAGCCCCTAACGAAGATAACACCATTGTTCTGCACGGACCGATCAAGCCCTTGTAGAACAATTGTGATACTTGTTCCTTCGTCAGACCGTGGTGAGGACAAGTGAGTAGTAGACCTTTGAAACGGTCCCAAGTTTCACAAATATTCTCCGACCCTGGTTGCTTGAAATTATAAATTTCAGCAATCATCTCCAAAGTTCGGCTCGGAGGTAGGAATTTGTCATAGAACTTGGTGGCCATGTCGTCCCAGGTACCAATGGTACTCGGTGTTAAGCTATGATACCACTTGCTCGCGTTTCCCGTCAGGCTGTGTGGGAATAAAGACAATCTTGCATATTGAAGTACTGCGTCGGTTGCAGTAAGGCTTGGCATGTTGTAAGAATTTTGTAACATGTAACAGGGCTTCGTCTGGACTGGTGCCATCAAACATGCCCACTCCTTCACACATCGAATTGATGATATGGCTTCAGCTTCTGCCACTCATCGTATTCGGATGGGCTGAGGTGAGGAAGGATGATAGCAGGCTGTCCTTGGTTAGACGGCCTGTTGATATTTCGAACCGTTGCTGGTGTAGCTGCCATGTTAGCTTCCGGGTCAGAATCTATCACTGTGGTGGTAATGTTCTGTTGAGTCGTCTCTGCCTGGTAGCGCAGAAAGGTTCTATCTCGATTATAACCGACCGTGTGATTATTATTCTCTGGGAGACTGTGTGACCTGGTAAAAGGCATTACCACTCAAAACAGAGAAAAGAACTGGTTTACGTTAGAATAATAAAATGTTAGGAATTAGACAGAAATTTAAAGTTAGTAGTTAGACAATGGAACGAAATGACAGAAATTGAAATGACAATGGAACGAAATGACAATGGAACGAAATGACAGAAATTTTAAGTTAGTAGTTAGAGACAATGGAATAAAGGACAATGGAAGAAATGACAATGGAACGAAATAACAATAATAAAGAGTTAGAAGTTAGAGTCCAAAGTCCGAAGTGACCATGTCCGAGGTTATATGTCCGAAATTGGATTAACAGTTGTTTTTTTTTTATTTTTTTAGTAGATTAACAGATTATTATAAACAGGTGAATTAACCGGGGCTTAGGGACTAGATTAAATCAAGTCCCCGGCAACGGCGCCATTTTGCAGAGTGGATTTATCGTGAGTTATTAGCAAGGTGAAATTGATAAAAGAAGAAATTAATACTCAAAATATCCGTCGGGCTGCAAATTAAAACCCGGTCGTAGTAGTAGAAGACAGAAGCGGCCGGGGTCAAACCGTGGGACTTATAGCGAGCTAAATAGTTCCTAAGCTTGTCACAAAAGGGGGAAGTTAATTGACTTTTTTTAGAGAATTAAAATAGCAGATTAAATTACTGAGTGCAGATGAATTAAATGGAACTCCGGGTTCAGGTTTTATATAATCTGATTAATTATGCTATCTACCGGTTTAATATATTAGTTTGGCAAAATTCCTGTTATTATCCTAAGGACTAAGTCATAGACCCTTAAGAACTCGTTTACCAGAAAATGCTCGGTCTAATCAAGGTTCGAGCAATACTATGTAAACGGACGTTAAATTCGAGGAATTATAATTGCATCTGTAAATACTAACTTATTAAATCATAATAAGTTTTCTCCAGATTTACGGCTTAAATAACCTGTCTATTTATCACCTGGTCTGATCAAAATAGACTTAGGAAAGCATTTTAATAAATTCATGTAATTTATTAAAATGGTGAGAGATCCTTTAAGCGTAACAAACTGTATTTATTAAAACCGGTAGAAATATTGATTACATAATTAAACAAACCATAATTAAAACCTTGCCCGGAGCAAATCCTCCTTAGCCAGACATATTAACTGGTAATAAATCTGACAGAGGTTGGACGTAATAACAGCACGGAGACGTGATTAGTGAATGGAGAATGGAGAGGTCGAAGAGTGAAACATGTACGTAGGTTATTATAAGTGAAGTGGGTGAATTAGAGAATTAATGGAGTGAAATGGTATACGGAGTGATTTACTGGAAGAGAATGAGATGAGGTGAGTGTGAGTGATTTTCAGGTTTTCTCCGTGCACTCGTACAAGGCTGTAGGGAATGGGTATTTATAGAAGAAATGAAGAGGTAGTCTTCCGTAGATATTTTCAGTTGATTGCCTACTTGAGTGCTTCATTGATTGAGCATTGTGCTTCATTTAATTGCAGGGGACAGAGGCAGATGCGTGAGCGATTTAAGGTAGGCGGTGGTCGGAGTGGAGTAGATAGATAAGGCGATTCAAGTTGAAGACGACAGAAGAAGGAAAGAAAACTGTTTTCGGGCGTGTTCAGTCTTGACCGCGTGTGTAGAACCGCCCAAGGTAAGCGGTTCTGTCTGTGTAGTCCGCCCGTGGTTCCGCCTCTATAGAGGCGGTTGTGTGTGATGTCCGCCAGTTATGGGGCGGTTGCACCTGAGGACCGCCAGTTATGGGGCGGGGTTGCAGCCCAGTCTTGTCCGCCTCTTCTTGTCCGCCTCTAGGGGGCGGTTGCCCACTCCTTGTCCGCTACTTAATAGGCGGTTGCAGCCCGCCTCTTCTTGGGCGGTTGCAACCCTTGACCGTGGCCTATTTTCCTTCAAACTTTGAGGCCTAGATTTTCTTTTGGACTCCGTTTTCTGAGTCGTTTGCGTCTACGCGTTCGTCTCTTTGTCTACTTTACTCCCGGCTTGGTTTTCCTCATGTTAAACCAATAATTTTGTAAGATAAACAATAAAACATAAACTAGAGAAAAACTAACCGAAGTGGAGAAATGAGCAAGAAAAGTGCTAATTTTAAACATGAAATACACCTATAAAACATGCTCATTTGGAAACTTATCAGTAGTGATTGTTTCCCTAGTTCTTCTCCTCTCTGGTATTTGATAGTTTTCTGGGTCAGAATAGTTTACCGGCGCTGTCCCTCCTCTGTGATATTTTGGATTTTGTCTTCAAACAGTAAGAATTGGGGAAGAAGGAGGCTAAGTGACTCCCGAATTCACCTGTCAAGTTTCTGTTGCCTTTGTCAGGAGTTGAAGGAGCTAGTTAAGTTTTTACTTTAGTTTGTTTTTGCTGTGTTGATTTGGGGTTTGGTGTTCATAGTCGTTAGGAATTCTTGCTGATTGGTCTATGTCGGGCGGGTGGAAGGAGTGTTCATTAACTGTTGTGATCCTGGGTTCTTTGCTCTTTGATGCGTTGTTGTTGGTCAAGCTGGGCTGCTAGAAATTTCAAGTCAACTATGTTTCCCAATTATCAAGATATGAATGTTGAATGGGGGAGGTGTACGCATGTCGTCTTAGTCCTTTTGTGGAGAATATACTTCTGCTGGGTTTTTGGATTATAGATTTATTCCCTGTTGACAGATCTTCTTCATTCTTCAGATTTTACTATCATCAAATCTAGTATGAACCAGGCTGGTCAGAAGTTTTTTTGTTGGTGCTAGGGGTCACAACATATTCTTCTATTAGTTACTTTTGTTGTTCTGGTGATCTTTAATCTGGACATTTGCAAGGTTCAGATCTATTGGAAAGTCTTATATCTCGATATGGGTTTCTCATATGTGCTTGAGGTTCATTGGTTCAATTACAACAGTTTTGGTCTCATCACATTCAATGTGCATTTTACTAGTTTCATAAAACGACAAATTGCTTTGGAGCTTACTTTGGTGGTGGGTAGTCATATCATGTATTATGAACTAGTGTTTGAGGTTAGCTGAAAGAATCTTTCCGACGACACAATACAAAAAAGGGAGGATCTGGATGAAGGCTACTACTATCGCTAGAAGATCTATAGTTAGTAGAAGAATTAGTTGTTTCAAGTACGAATTTATGTTTTTCCACTATCTTGTTGAAACACCCCTAATAATCGTAACACCTTAAATCATGAATGTTGAGGAGTGTTTAAGTAACTTGATGCACAATATAAACATGGTGCTCATTGGTTTTACTTTGACCAATACAATTGAGCAGAATAAATTACCCGGGATAGGACACTGGTAGACGAAACAAGTGTAATTCACTACGCAATTTATTAACACACAATAATGGTACGAAATAACATGGATTACGAGAGTACAATATATGAATGGCATAACTAACTACAAATGTGTACAAGCTACATAGTACATAAGTACCTGTGCTCACCGGCTCATATACCGTGATTTAAATGTTAGACTAGTAGAGTTACTCAACTCTATTGTCTCACTACTATACGTACATGTATAATATAAACTGGTCAACAAGTAATCAGCCTCCCCAACAGCTCCACATGCTAACCACCTGCTGCATGCCTCGATTAATAGCCATATAGCTAGGGCCTTTAACGAACTCTCAGGTAACACTGTCCCCTGCATGCGGACCACCTTCTGTGCGGCACAGAAATTCCCACTCCGACATGCATCAATTTCTTTTTCTTCTACCTCACATTTAGGAAGCTCTGCCTTTCTCGCAAGTGTGTATCCTGCTTACTAACCCACTCAGCTCCTCCACCTCCTTCCTTATGCTCACGGTAAGTGCAAGTCCAGACCTAGTTTGTTTCCCTCAAATTCCACTGCATTCTTGACGCAAGACAGGCTTCAATTCCCCCAGTTCTCTGCCTGTGCATGTCCCAAACGGGATGGTTCAAGTCCTAGAAACCTAAAGCAATACGATCTGGAGGTAAGCAGCAAGTAATACCTTGCACACTCCTTCGATTCTCATGAACAGATAGGATCATCTTCTCCCCTCACGTTCTGTCTGCCCATCTGGTTTTATTATTACTGATCTTCCCCTTTTTGCGAAGTTTGAACTGATCTTAGTCCTGGAAATCTTCAGTTCTGATTCTCTGTTTCTTGTCTTGATGCTCGAGACACTGCATATTTAAGCAGCTCAAATCACTTATTCCTCTCTTGCATGAACCTTGCATGATGTCCTCTTAGATCTGTGCGAGAAGTCACTTAAGTAGAAGCTGCCCAACATTCCTTTGAAGCACAGCAGGAAGGTAACGACTTCAAAACAACCTCCTGATTTCTCCAGCCACTATCTTGATCTGTCTGGTGTCAAAGACTAACAACTGGGGGTAACCATTCCAGTGAGGCCGGAAGTTCGAGGCTCTGGAAGTTCTGCATTGCACCAGGGATTGGTCAGGAGGAACCAGCTTCTAAACAAAAAGAAACAAACCCAAGGTAGTAAGCTACCCAACTGTCCTGTACTGATTTTGAAAGTCTGCTCTAATCAGTGTTTGTACGTACAGAAACGCCCTAAGAAGTAATGCTACTTAATATACTAATTAGGGAGCTAGTGAATTCTGAGGTACGGTGTAACAAATGTACCAACGATCTAGGGGTTAAACCATAAGTTAAACTGGTGAAGAAGATCCCGTATAAAACAATCAATGAACTAGTGCAGAAAAAAAGGGTTTAAAATTCTGCAACTCTTATCGTTGCATAATCTAATGTCAGAAGCAATATGAAAGTTATTTTGGGAGAATGATCTACCTAAAGACTTGCTAACACATTGCCCTAAGCAGTAAGCAGCCTTTAGTGTCAGGGGAAACAGACATCAGGTTAAAGATCAAAAGGAAAAAAAAAAAAAACGAGACAGTTAGCAATTGGACAGAATCGAACAGAACTGCAGCAATTCAGGTTTTCTGTGTTTCAGTGTTTTAGAGAATTCAATTCTAGTATTATGAAGTCAGTAGCTTTAGCCACGTTGTTGTGGGTCTGCTTGGAGTTAGAACTATAGTAACACACATAACAAGGAAGCTATATGATTTGGGGAGCAGTTGAAAACCAGATATAAAAAAAACACACAACAGAAAGAAAATAACAGATGAGGACATGTATCAGTTTTTCACAATTTCAGGTTTTCAGTTTCCATCTCCTTTTTCAGTTTTGTATGATCTGGTACAGAAAGATTCTGGCTAGGAAATGAATCTACAACGTTGCTAATGCACTTATCTAAGTAAGTATATTCATTAGGAGGACTAGAAGATAGTGTAACAAATAAAAAAGAGAAAGTAATGCGAAAGAAACATACAGTTGCTGTTTTCAGATTTTCTATAGTTGGTCGGTTCAGTTATAATTGAGTTACAGGAAAATATGAGGTTTAGATAGTTTCCGAGGTTGTGAGATGTGACTAGACCACTAACTAATAGATGAGTAACCGTGGGACAGGTTGGAAGACACGTTAATGACTAAGCAGAAAGGCTAGAAGAGAGATAATAGGAATCGAGTAGCTGATTTCAGTTTTTCCTGAAAACTGGTATTTCTGTACATTTCTTTTCAGGGGCTATCAGGGCAGTAGTGAGTGATTAATGAACTAAAGCTTACCCAATACCTCGAGTATAATACAAACACCTTAGGGAGGAGGAGGCTAGGTTAGGGCAGGTTGTTAAGCAGAGAAACAACAAAAAAAAATAATGCACCAGCTGCATATTTGCGTTTTCAGTGGATCAGTTTCTGTTTGTTTTTTTTCCAGTTTTCAGGTTTTTAGTTTCAGGTGGCAGTCCCTTGTTGCCTGGGTGTGCTTTTAAGTTTCAAAACTTGACAAAACATTGACTAAGTGGGTACAGGATTGGAGGGAGTTGTAGGTCAGTTTAGAGAAACGAACAGAGAACCACATAGGATAGTATGTCAGTTCTGAAAATGTTTGTGTGTTTTGCTGGTGGTTACCCTTCCTGAAGTAACCTAAAAGAATGCGTGTACTTGATCATGATCTGATGAAAGCTTACTAAAGTGTAGGGCTAAAGTAAAACATTTGGGAAAAGAATCGGCGTCAGATAGAGTACGAAAAGGAGATATATAAGGGAAAGGAATAGATATCGTGTTATGTCCTTTTGAACATCAAGTTTCTGGTATGATGTGGATTGTAGAGGGCAATAAGGGGGTTCATCGAGTGGATTAAGAGGTTTAAAACCTTGCTAATTCATCTAACTCAATTTTGTTTAAAACACCTTGGAGTGAATAGAGAGTTAGGTGGTGAACAACAAAAAATATAAGGAGGATAAATCAGTTTCATGGTTTCAGTTTTTACAGATCGCTGCTTTCGGTTATAAAAAATGTTCGGGGATGTTGCACATGTGATTTGGGTCTGTTTCGAGATAACAGCCTGGTTTAATACACTTAGCTAGGTAGGTAATCAATTGTGGAAAATTCAAAAACAGATTTGCCAATATACAGAAGGGATCAAAGAATAGTATCAGATTTCGAGTTTTGGTTTTTTCCGTTCTGAAATGCTTGTTTTCAGTATAAACCCGCTTCTGTGGGAATGACAACAGTGTGTTGGGTTGTTTGGGGTTGAAGCCTTAAATTAGCACAAAGATAAGTAACTGGACAATCAGGATAAACAGAAACCCAAGTCGTGAGCAAAAGAACATAGGAGCTCACGTCATGTTTCATTTCACTGGTTCTTGTAAGTTTTCAGTGCCTGGGAATTTTTGTTTCAGTATAGGTGATTCCTGTAGCTTTAGCTAGGCTGTTGTGGGTTTGAAAGTCTTGGGTAAACATTAACTAAGGTGATAAAACAGTTGGGGTGAGTTGGGGAGCAATGTTTTAGGATCGCGATCCTAGCGTAGGATCGGTCACCCCTAGGATCGGATCGTGGGATCGAATCGGGATCGGTCGATCTACAAAAAGTTGAATTAATATCGTTAAAAAATATACATATGTTATAAAACTTCTATTTAAGGCATACAGTTAATTTGAGTAAGAAGATATAGCATTATTGAATTAAATATAAAAATAAAACCACAACTATGATAGACACTTACAAAATTGAAATATAGATAAGAATAACCATATGAATTCTCATAATTTTTCATAGAAAAGATAAAATTTAATAATATAGGTTAAGCATAAATCAAATCACATACTTCATAATTTTTAGTGAGTCTTATTTCTTTTTATCACCCTCCAAACAAACATTATGAGCTACAAGTTTTTTATTACAAAATCGTGGGTTTTCACATTGATGGTCATTAAAAGAGTAAGTATTTAAGTAATGGAATACAAAGTCAAAATGAGTTTTCACAGCTTATTTTTTCAATTATAAAACCAAGAAGAAAAAATGAAAAAGAGTAATCAACAATATTTTATAAATTGTATTGGTTCTTTAAGGTTTATTTCCATTTTTTACTTTAGAGCTTTATAACTTTGAAATTTTTCAATCATTACATATTAAATAATAATTTAAATGTTTATACATTTTTAAACACCTAAGTAATATTGTAATCTTCATGATGAAGAGTAACAAGAGTGATATTCCAATCTTAACCATATCCGCTCAATGATTCAAATAAATCTACATATAAAAGTGTTTTGAAAACATCAAGTTGCAATGTTCAAGTCATGAGACTTTATGGATTATGAATTTTTCTACAAAATTTTAAGAACTTTTTTTTCATTATATTTATTAAGATATGATTCACATTTATATGAAAATCAAAACTATAAATAAAGTTGGAATCGATGGGATCGGATCGTACTAGGATCTAGAGTGTAGGATCGTAGGATCGTTTGCAATGGAATCGTGATCCTTTGACGATCCTACATGGCTCCGATCCTACCTGCGATCCGGATCGCAACTATGAATTTGGATCGTAAAATCGTTAGGATCGTGGGATCGATCGCGATTCTGTGAACATTGGTTGGGAGGCAAGTCGTGTGAACTAACGAGAGAAATCATAAGAAGAAGCTATAACGGTGCTATAATTCCAGTTACAGTTTCCTGAAATTAGTGTGCTGGTACAACACTTGCACAGAGGGACTAAATGGAGTTGTATTTAACTACAAATGACTCTAACATAACGTGGGTAAGTTTATAAGTGCCTAGGGGGAGGACATAAAAATCAGAGAACTGAATCAAGCAAGGATCAAAACAATAATGCACCGATTTGCTTGTCAGTTTTTATTTTCTGAACTAACCTTGCCTCTGCAAAAACGAATTTTACTAAAAGGGTTACCAGTTAGTCTCGGGTGATCTCGAGTGTAAAAACACTAGCAGATACATTGAGTGAGGTTATAACTATGGGGAAAAGAATGGAAATCGAAATGTCTCAGAGAAGAAGGAAGAAACCAAGAGGAAATGTAAGGGTTGTGTTCAGTTCGGTAAACTGCGTTACTGTACTAATGTTTTTACAGAGGTGTAAGGGCAGTGACGTTGTTTGTCTAATGAACCCAAAACTCCATAATACATCTAGCTAAATTTACAAAACAAACTTGGGAAGTTTAGCACCGATAGATACATTAAATGGGTGATAAGATTAAGGTTTATATAAGAACTTTATTTCAGTTTTGAACATTTACGCTTCAGTATATAGGGAGCGTCTAAAAGGTTGAAGGGTGCTATGTGTAAATAAGGAGCTTGAAGCATAACTATTTAGCTAAAGAAAGACCCCCTTAGGCAAATAAAAGTCCATCTTAAATAAACTTGTTACATGTTAGTGCTTATAATACTCTAACGCACTAGCTAGAGGAAATGACTTAGTTAACGTTGTGGATGTCCTAGGAGTAAGATAAGCCTAGGAATAATACTTGGGAAGTTCTAAGGTTTAAAAATAACCGTACATTTAACGACTCACTTAGGGAATAACCCCTGGTATAAATAAGATAAACTAGAATAAAATGTTGTCACATGAAATCATGGACTGACACATTGTTTTTAATCAGCGTTAGGGTCGTAACGAACGCCGACCAGGAACCCGTGTGTGAGACGACATTTGCCTCTGAATAAGGTATGGACATGTGTGGTTCGTATGTTGCCGTGTTACACGGCTTGTGTGCTGTGTGCCTTGTGTGTGAAAATGACATAAGATCAAAGCATGAAATTGGATTGCTTGTTATCGTGTTGTATGATTTCTATATCATTGTTGTATATATCATTGCGCGCACACAGTAGTTTAGTCCCTTTCTCGTTTATGGAACTTGAGACGAACTACTACGAACTATGAAAACAAAGAAAACTCAATAAGGGGAACTCCTCTCTAATCCATTGAGGACTACCATGACACCCACTATGGTGTCTATTCATTAATCATAATGAAGAGCAAGTCTCCTTGGGTGAGACATGACGAACCACGTAGACAAAACAAAAGAACTATACAAAGAGACGAATCCTCTCTAACTTTAGAGGACCGCTAATGACACCCACTATGGTGTCGAGATTATAATGATAATGAAACGAAAAGTATCAACTGTGAAACATGAGAATAACCCGGGAAGACAACAGCTCGGGCCGCGCGGTATGGATGATCGGGAGTTGGTATCTGCATCAGATCCTTCGACCGTCTATGATGGAATATATTTTGGTGAAGCACATCCTGGAGTCCAGAGGTGACTTCCGCTTCCTTGACCCTGGGTGTCGGGAATGGGGGAGTGACAAGTTGGTGAAGCACATCCCGGAGTCCAGAGGTGACTTCCGCTTCCTTGACCCTGGGTGTCGGGAATGGGGGAGTGACAAATTGGTGAAGCTTATCCTGGAGTCTAGAGGTGACTTCCGCTTCCTTGACCCTGGGTGTCGGGAATGGGGGACTAGCTATGGAGGAGACGTCCTCCAACGTGCGGTGATAAAAGAATTCACAAGTAACCCTTGAAGGAACAAGGAATGATTAGCACCTACATAATAAAGCCTCGGGATCTAATCTATATCCCCTGACTCGGTGTCAGAGAATAGAGGAAAACATGTGTAACGAAACCAAGCAAATAAGAAAATTCACAAATGTGATCATTTAAGTAACAAGGAATGAATAGCACCTATATTATAAAGTCTCGGGATCTAACCTACATTCCCCGGACTCGGTGCAAGAGAAGAAAGGAAAACATATGTAATGAGAACAGATAACAATACGCAATCTCTTGAATGATCCCATAGCGAGCATTGACGGTATAATGTACCTACGCACACGTCCTATAATTACTTGACTGTTGTTGCTACACTAGCAGCTTATTATGCTGGACTGCGTGTTTGACATTGTTATGCTACTGCAAGTTGTGCTTGGTTGCTTATTGATATTGCTGTGCTACTTGCAAGATGTGCTTGGTTGCTTGCTGATATTGCTATGCTACCGATGAGTGTGTATGATATCATGATGTACTGGTGTGTGCTTTACTGCTTTATCATAGCATGTAAATGGACTTAATAATATTCGACCAATTAGTCGTGTGGCCCGGTAACATGCGGGCTTCACACGTTCATACTCAGCGTAGTTTGCTGAGTCCTTTACACCCAATTTTTTTTCAGGTCTTGTGCCAGACGATAACGGAGAGTAGGCAAGGGTGACTATCATAGGGGTAGTCCACATGGCAAGACTTTAAGTAGTATGCTTTCTTATGTATGAGTTATGTTGTTTAAGTTGTTAACTAAACTGTAGATGCTCGGTACTTGAGTTGTACTTTATATTGTATTTGAATTTCGTTAAGTTGGACTTCCAGTCATACAGACCGTAACTTGGAGTTGGTATTGTGGTCTGTCAACCACGTGGGTGGTTGGCATCTGTGACACCCGGATGAAGTTGGAAACCGCTGCGTAGACATCTCGTATTACCGCTAGGCTCGTCGTTTAACTATTGGTTGTTTATTCGGGGGTGTTACATTATTAGTGCTTGTGAGTTTATGAACCACCATATGTTGGATAAAATTGAAGTTAAAAATGGGAGGGTGTTCCCATTCTAAACTACTCTCATAGATTTCGGGAATAAGTTTGTAATCCCAATCTGATTATGGTTTAATATGAAGTTTCAAGTTCCTCATTTAAGTTACACCCCTTTGGTAGACCGGCCAGTGTGCTCGTCACATCTAGAGATGATCATTCGGGCGGGCGAGTCAGGTTCGGGCCGGGCCAAAGGAAAAATTTCGGCCCGTCGGGCCTATTTAAAAAACCAAGCCCGGGTTTTTTACATGCTCGGGCCGGGCTAGGCCCGGTTTTTTCCAAGTTTTGCCGAAGCCCGACCTCCGACCCGGTTTTTAATTTTTTATATAAATTAATAAAAAGTTATTTAAATTAATATATTTTAATATAGTTCATATATTATATATATAACTTAATTAAAATTAATATTTTATATAATTTGTATATATTATATAAAATTAAATAAAATTAAATATGTATATATTATATTTTAAAAATAATAACAAATAATACAAAATCAGGCTGGACCGGGCTTATCCACAGACTCAAAAACGTACCACGGTCCGGCCCAGTTTTTTATTCAGACCTGGTTTTATGTCCAGACTCGTCTAGAAACCCGATCTAACTCAGACCCGTCAAACTTTTTTACAGACCGGATCGGACCGGATTGTCGTGCCGGATACTTTGCGTTCGGTATGGTTGTTTTGATCTGGTTGTTTTATGGTTGTTTTATATGTGGCAGTATATTATTAGAGTAGAATGTAGGACCCACGTAACCTACATAGGACCACCCTCAAAACAGCCAAGATTTTGCGAGAATTATGATAAGCTCGACCCACATCCAAGAGCTTGAGAAGGGGGCGCGGGGGCGCAATTTAATTTGTCCATTTTTCTTCATCTGTTGGGACCCATATCCCCATCTCCTACTGTCACCTCTAGCCCCACACTCTCTCTCTCTCCACCTTCTTCGTCCCACTCTGCTGCAATTGAACTGCAAAGCCCAACACTACTCCACAGCAAAAGACCAAACCCTCGATTCCCTCTTGTAACTGGTCTGGTTCCGCTTGCTCGGAATTCTCTCTCCTGTTCTTCGCTTTTTTACAAACTTCATTTCTCGCTCTATTACCCTTCTGACCGTCGAAATTCAAATGCGATGCGATGTTGGCCTTAAACGGTAGCTTGAGCTTGTTGAGCAAGCGGTGGTAGTGGCTGTGGCCGTACCGTTGTTGTTATCATTGCCGGCTAATGGCTTCATCTGGCGCGGCTACAGAAATGGAATCCATAGGGGAATACCGGTGAAAGCGGAGAGGTACTCCACCGCGAACGCCAAACCTTCCTCGTCCTTCAAATCTACTAAACCGGTGCCTCGCCGTACCGCGTCGCTCGGGGGCGCCACAGGCCGGGATGGCCCCGATGGTGCGTTCTGAAGTCTCCGCCGATCTTCTGTATCATTCTTCAAATTTTTGGATCTTACATTTGCGTTTCTCGGCTCTTCTATAATCCTCCATTAACATCTAGTCGCTTGCGCTGTTACGTAGGGCCCGTGATTTCATAGTTTACTTCGTTGCTTGCAGTGTTTTGTTGTTTGTTGCTTGGTTTACTGGATTGAATTGTGGAATTTGCGGGTTTTGGGTTGGAAGAATGTTTAAAGGAAAAATGTATTGGTCTATTGCTGCTGGTTTTTGAGAAATATTATTTATGTCTTTGATGCGGTTTACCTTCTCTAGTTTCACTTCTTATGGCAACTTATAAATAAATAAAAGCTCTTCCGAATTACTTTGGTGTCGAGCCATTCTGGAAATACTAAACATTTTGAGTTGTCTCGTGTCTTAAACAGTTGGACTTCGCACATGATTGGATAGTTTTGCATGGGGTACTCATAGGAAGAGGAAACTAATCTTGATAGCCTGAAACTTACCCGGCTCTAAATCAACTATAACATCATTGAATGACCAGTACTGCACATTCATAACCATGTGAAATGAAACCTTCTGCCGTTTAGTAGGCCTATGACTTTCCACTAACATTTGTCTCAAGACGATCGCTACTTATCTGTGTTTTCTTAACATTTGATACAGTTTACAAACCCTTCAAAATTCTGAAGTAAGCAATATCGCGACCCTAACTATATCTATATAGATCAAGAAATATGTTAAATTATGGTCCCTAAAGAAGGAAATATATATTAAATCTCTGTCCATCATGGGCAATTGGGCATGCTTGATGTACCCTTGTATAATACTCTTTCCAGCCTGAATTGAGTTTCCTGATGCTTATTGACACACTTTTCAACTTCAATGTTTAATATATTAGACAAGTTAATCTTCTCAATTTAAGTTTTGGATTATGTTCTTTATCAAGTACAGAGTCCACTGCAAAACTTAGATTGCTGAAATTAACTTTTCTTGCCCGTTGAATAGTGAAGTAACAATGTGTGCTGAAAAGCAGCAGGACTCTCAATTCAAGATGGAGAGAGTATTTGCGAGTTTCATATGGTTTTGAGCGGCTCAAAGTTAAGATAATGATATTAAACTAGTATTGGTTTTAATCAAAGCTTGTTTTCCAAACTCATTCAGTTACAAACATCTATATGTTCCCTAACATGTTGTAAGAACCTTAGCTTGCTCCTGTTCTTTTTAAAAGAACACAGAGAATATAAAGACTTTAATTTTATGCATGCTTCTGATATAAATTGAACAGTTTGTGTCTCCTTGTGCATTTTTTGTGTGATCTTCTGCCTCTGCTTCTCTTATTTGCTTATTGGTCGTCTCTATTGGCCTCCTCCAGGAAGGGTTCGTGTGGCTGTTAGATTGAGACCTCAAAATGCAGATGAGATGGTGGCAGATGCAGATTATGGTGAATTTGTAGAGTTGCAACCCGAGGTTTTATGTTTCCCACAAATATCCTCAATATCTTCATAATTTATAGTATATTTACTATTTCTCTTTAAACAGTATTCTGGCTTCTTTTTTAAATATTTACTTGTCTGTGTAAATGTTTTTGATTCTTATTTTGCAGCTTAAGAGGTTGAAACTCCGAAAGAACAATTGGGATTCAGACACCTATGAGTTTGATGAAGTGCTAACTGACTTTGCATCACAAAAACGTGTTTACGAAGTTGTTGCAAGACCTGTTGTTGAGGTGTCTGTTCTGGATATAGATGGTCATGCTTATTTTAATTTTCAATACTCCGTCATGCTGAAGGAAGGGGGGGGGGGGGATTGGATGTTGACATCCCTCTGTCTTCATCAATTTCCTGACTTCCCTTCCTGAAAATTGGTTGGTTGAATGTTGTAGGATTGTGCTTTTATGCTTAAATCACCAGTGATATGTATTAGATTATATCTTAACTGGTGTACGTTATGCGAGTGCAAGTTTAAGAAATATTGTTGTGCTGTCATTTTAAGTTGAAATTAGCTACCTGTAGTAAATTTGTGTCAGAGTTTCCTTCTGTCCATGCTAATCTTATAGAATTGCTAATCCGAATTTATATGGAACCTGCCGGATAGTACATTATGATTTCTTTGTGGTGTTTATGTGATCCTTAATTTGGTTTCCTCCGGCTCCCTTTCCGTGTATAGCTGTGTACCCCTCCCCAATAGTTAGTGTAATGTGCTGTTAATAGTGTTTTTGGCATGACATGGAGTTTGAATGAGATATGCCGGAAAACGTTAAGTGCATTCTGTGTGCTACAATGAAGACATGCTTATATAAAGTTCTCTTTTTAAGATGCCAAGTAGATACCAATTTTATCTTGAATAATAGATTATTTGTAGAAACAAGTATAGTGTTATTATGGGTTACATAACATTTCTTGTGCTCTTTTAAGTGTCATTTATTTTCCTATTCTGAATGGAATGACTTTCTTTTCCATTTCTTACGCCTAACTTCTGCCTTTGCCACTTTGTTTCTCTGTTGTTCTTTTGCTCTTTTTTGTTGGCACTATAGGATATTATGTGAAGTATATATTTATTTGTTTATATTATGTTGTAATTATTTTCTTTTATATGCAGAGTGTTTTGGATGGTTATAATGGAACAATCATGGCTTATGGTCAAACTGGTACCGGTAAAACATTTACTCTAGGACAGCTAGGAGATGAAGATGCCGCCAATCGTGGGATCATGGTGCGCTCAATGGAGGATATTCTGGCCGATCTTTGTCCTGAAACTGATTCTGTGTCTGTCTCGTATTTGCAGGTAAGTTGATTCGTCACATGGTAGTTGAACATGTCTTTATTTCTAGACAGTTTGTTCTCATCCTTCTCTGCAACTATTTGCAATCCATGGCTATTTGCTTTGTTGCCTGTTCATAAATATCACTAGTATTTTATGTGTACAGTAATTACTCTTACTGGTATTTTATTTGTTTGCAGCTTTACATGGAGACAATTCAGGATCTCCTAAATCCAGCTAATGACAATATACCTATTGTTGAAGATCACAAGACTGGGGAAGTTTCTCTACCTGGAGCAACTGTGGTAGATGTGAGAGATAAATCTAGTTTTATGGAGCTTCTTCACTTGGGTGAAAGTCATCGGTTCGCTGCCAATACAAAGCTAAATACAGAGTCTTCTAGGAGTCATGCAATACTCATGGTGAATTAATGATGGCTTTATTCCTTTTTTTAAGGAGATATATATCTGATTTTGTATCTTTTGCGTAAGAGTTGATCTATATGTATGTTTGATGGCTTTATTCCTCTCTTTTGTGTTAAGGTACAAGTTAAAAGGTGCGTAAGAGGGGTGACTTCTTCCAGTGAAGATGAAATCCAATCTCAAACAGTCAAGGGTTGTGATGTGCATCTTGTGAGGAGAGGCAAATTAGTGGTAGTGGATCTTGCAGGTTCTGAGCGTATTCACAAGTCAGGTTTGGATCTGGTTTTCTGCTAATTCAGTTTTTTGTCTGTGTACAAAATCGCGGTTTCCTGATTTTTGGATGCCTGCTGTCACCGAGTGGTGATTTACATTTATGTATGTCATTCTTAATAGTTAAGACTAGCATGTTTCTTGATTTTCATCTCTGCATGTTATTAATTTGAATACTTCAATTTCTTTCACCTGCAGCTGACTCTGCTTTCAAAAGAATCATACATAGTTTTCTTTTGTATACCCTCTTTTTATTTTGAATTCTTAGCTAAGCTGAGTTTGCTCATGTACTTTCATCTTCCGAATTTGTTTCGCTGCAGGGAGTGAGGGTCACACTTTGGAGGAGGCAAAATCAATCAATCTTTCGCTGAGCGCATTAGGAAAGTGCATAAATGCATTAGCAGAAAATAGTCCACACGTTCCTGTTCGTGACTCTAAGTTGACGAGGTTACTTAAAGATTCTTTTGGAGGTAAATTCTTAATGCCTTAGCATGTTTTTTTTTTTTTAGATAATTATGCCTTAGCATGTGATTTTGTTGATATCTTTTGTGTATGATAAAGTGACCAGCCATTGATGTGGAACAATTTTAAGACTAGCTATCATGTCTGAACTATTTACCATTGGCTATTATGAGATTGTTTCATTGAGTGGAATTTTATCTGATAAATATTACCCATTTGACATCCTAGGTTCTGCTAGAACTTCACTCATTGTAACCATTGGTCCTTCACCTCGGCATCGTGGAGAGACTGCTAGTACTATACTATTCGGTCAAAGGGTGAGTTATAGCATCTGGCTTGGCTTTCACAGTTATCATATCATTACTATCTTATGGTTATATTTTCCTACATTGTATCTCTGTTCCCCATAGGCTTGTTTAGGCTTTATCTTATTCCATCTTTCATGTTGTTATTTGGTTCTTTTATTGCTGTATCTTATCTTTCTCTTCGTCACAGTTTATTTTTATAAGCCTGATTTTTACTATTTATAATGAACCATAATTTTTCCAGGCCATGAAAGTGCAGAACATGTTGAGGATAAAGGAAGAGTTTGATTATAAAAGTTTGTCACGTAACCTTGAAGTGCAACTGGACAAACTCATTGCTGAAAATGAAAGGCGGCAAAAAGCCTATGAGGATGATGTCAGAAAGTTGAATATTGAAGCTCAGAATCATATATCTGATATTGAGAGAAAGTTCGCCAATGAATTAGAGGTTTGTCGTGAACTTGGTGATATTTTCAACTTATATGTTGGGTTTCTAGAGTAGGGACTCTACATCATTTTTTGTCTTCTATGAACATATTTTGGTTCTTGTGCTTGGATATGTGGCTAAGATATCATTCATCACCTGTTCAGAAAGAACGATCTAAATGCCAGATGGATTATTTAGAATCTATTAAAAAGCTCGAGGAGAAGTGGATAACAAATCAGCAAAAGCAGCCAGCTAATGGTCCTTGTTGCCAAGAGGTATATATAATCACTTGTTGAGGTGCTTTGTTAACTTCTGTTATCGATAGGGGCTTATGTGCATTTTTATTAAGTGGAACTCCAATATTCCATGGGATCAGAATGATGGCCGCATGATAACACTGCTTCATGACAATGTGATCTTTTATTATTTCAAAACTTGAAGACCACCACTGAAGATTTAATATATGCCTCTTTTGTGTATTTAGTTTCACTCTCTTGACCTCACATGTGTTCTCAATTATAAGGCTTTACCACTAGTATTGCTTGGTTGTTGCTTACTTGGTGAATTTACCATTGTGCTTATTCTATAGGTGCTAGATAATTCTATTCCTGATGAAGTATCTGAGATAAAGGAGATGCTTAAGCGTGAGATTCATCTGCGGAAGCTAGCTGAAGAGGAGGTGATCAAACTCAGAAATCAACTAACACAGTTGACTTCTTCTGGAGTATGTTTTGGAGTTTGCTTATTCTGGTTAAATATGTGTTTGATTTAACCATGTTCTCAGGATGTCTGGACATCTCGTTTGTAATAATTATCCTTGCTGATGTTTATTTTTTCTAGCAGGCTGGTGGAAATGCTGAGATTTTGGAGCTTCACAAAGTGCTGCAAGATGAAGCCTGTGAGAAGAAGAAGCTTCAAGAGGAAGTAACACAATTACAAAGTCAATTATTGCAGTTGACTTTTGAAGGCGATCAGGTAGTTCCCTGTTCCACCTAGTCACATATTGTTTTTTTTCTTTCTGTCGAGGTGTGATATACCCTCGTCCCCCGGCTTACAGTTTTTATTTTCCAACTGCCATGCTGGACATCATGTGAGTTTCTGTTAAGAGAATCTGTGTGAGATGTGGAACTGATAGGGGTTACAAACCGGACTTGGCAGACCCAACCACTGACTCACTCATTTGACCTGAACCTGATCATGATGAACTTGATACGGATTGGGTCAAACCTAAAACTGACCGAACCTGTATGTCTGGAAATAGTAATGACCTGAAATCCGAAACCTGAGCAGTATCATTACTCACATGTGTGGTCGCGTCAATTATGTACTTTCAGTAATCTCAAAAGCTGTATACTCAATTTACTCTTGCTTGGGAAACTAGCTGTAAGCTGATAATTTATTTGAAAAGATGTACAAAACAAAAATAATGTTTGAGAAAATATTAGAAATTTTATTATTAAGTTTACATGACCTGTTTAGATAACTATTTATAGTTGAAGTTGACAACTATAGATATAGGAAGTAAAATGGTGTTGGTGAAAAAGAAATATAAATAAGCTGTTGACCAAAAATTTTGTCCTCCCAAACCTGAAATAACCCACGCCCAAATTTGACCAAAACCCTTTTTTACCTTGAATAACCAAAACCCAAATCTAGCCGAAAATTTTGTGATCTGACCCGATCTTACCTGAACCTGAAAGAACTGAAATCTGAAGCTACCCAAACCTGATTTACCTAAACACAAAATGACTTGAAATTTAAACTCACCCGAATGAGTTATGACACGAAATGATCTGACCTGAGCTTGAATGGATGATCCCGATTGCTAGGTCTAGACGTATGATAGATGGATTTCAGGAAGGAGTTGAAAATGCCCTTGGATGGATTTCTGTCCATGAATTCCAAAATTCTAAAGATATCATCTTTCCAGCATTTGATTCTTAGCTGCACGCAGTCTGTTGCTTTGTTGCCTTATGTTTTTTAACTACTTGCAATATCTGAATATATTTCATTCTAGATGCGAAGATATATAGACAAGGTTGGCTCAGGAAATGGATTGGCTAGTGCTCATTCTTTAATGTCTCCAGCTAGACATTCTCAGCTCAAAGACATGGAGAATGGCCACAAGTCGTCTGTCATTCCCTCTTTGAGCAAGGTATACATGCGTGCCTTTGTATATGCTGTCATGCAGGTTTCTGACTTTGTGTTCGTATGGCTTGTGTGCGCATATACTTTGACTTGTCATATCTTCCTGATCATGCAGTACATGTCATCTCGCTTTCTGTAACGTAGTTTTCTGAACAATTCTTTTGTATTTGCTGAGATGCAGTGGGAATGAGAAAAATCTTATCGATGCTTGAATCTGAAGATGCCAGTGTACGCATCCATGCCGTTAAAGTAGTGGCCAACCTTGCGGCAGAAAGGTGATCTTGTCTGTTTCTTTTTTATGAAGCATTGGCATGTTTTCATTCTTGTTTATATAGTTTGTCATTCTCTGATCAGGTGCAAGTCATCCTGCCTTCCTTTTTTTTGTATCCATGGATAAATTTGCTGATATATAACATAAAAGTGTAGAGTGTATGGATCCTTTTTCACGACAGCTTATAGATCTTTAGGGTGTGTATATTTGGTGTCTAAAATAAAGTTTCTTTTGCTGCCCTGCTACATGTCTGCTGCTTGATATCTAGAGGGGAACCAGGAAAAGATTGTAGCAGCTGGGGTCTCACCTCATTGTTAATGCTTCTTAGAGGCTACGAGGATGAAACTGTTCGCAGAGTAGCAGCTGGTGCAATCGCTAACCTGGCAATGAGCGGTATGAGAACTGCTCAATTCTTCCATGTTTTTGCCATTTTGTGCTACTGTGGCCTTGATACTACTTTTTGCTCACTCCTTTTTCTCCCTTTTGTTATTACATGTGTTAGAAATATTGTGGGGGGAGAAATAAGCCCAACAGAGAGAATTATGTAAAATATTCATATAGATTAGTAAGGTCCAATAACCCATGAGGTTCCCTCATAAAACCAATTGGCTTTAGGTGGAGTAGCCCATAAGTTATATGAACTACTTACTAGCTATATAATTCTTCAATGGGACTCACACTTGATCGCTAACTCCTTGGAAATTTTCAGAAGCCAATCAAGAGGTTATAGTAGCTGAAGGTGGAATCAGTCTCCTAGCCATAACAGCAGACGATGCTGAAGATCCACAAACTCTCCGCATGGTTGCTGGTGCAATAGCTAATCTATGTGGAAATGGTAATTAATTTGCATGTTAGCTCTTTGATCTGTAGGTTGATGCTATTCTGTTTCATTTTTTCAAGTTAATATGGTATTAAGATAAATTCTTTTATAAACTCACAAGTAGCACGGGGTCAGTTAATTAGTGATCTAATGATAATTTCAACAATGCAAGAAACTTCTTGAATGGCGCTACAATTTTTCTTCAAAATAATATTGTTGGGTTTCTCCTACCAGATAAGCTTCAAAGCAAGCTAACGTCTGAAGGTGGTATCAAGGCACTACTTGGGATGGTACGGTGTAGACATGCTGATGTTCTGTCTCAGATTGCACGAGGAATTGCAAATTTCGCCAAATGTGAGTCTAGGTCGGCAGCTCAAGGTACGTACTATATATAGAAAATCCGAAGAAATATCGTCTGGACATAAGATAGGAACAGGGATGATGCTGGTGAAATTGATGGTCTCAACTGTTCTAGCCTATCTGTAACTGATCAGAATTAAGTTAAAATCAAAATTATTTATGAAATAAACTGCTTTTTCTTCCTTGTGCTCACTTGATATCATGTTTAGAAACAAAATGTCTCGTGTTTTCTAGAGAAGGATGCTAGTACAAAGATTTCAAAATGGCAGCTTTTTCATTCAGTGTGACCTGCACCATGTTCATCCTGATCTTACAGATTTATCACTGTTTGGATCGTGTAGCATCTAGAAGTGAAATTTTACGGTTATCTTTAATGGCCGTTTATAATAAATGTAGTACGAATATGGGATCATTTGGTGTTCACTTCTATTTTTTCATTCTTTTCTATGCCCGTCTCTTGATGCTTAACATGGTGGCAATGAAATTAACATTCTGTGTCATCTCCTAGGGCTGAAATCCGGTAAATCTCTTTTGATTGAGGATGGCGCTCTTCCATGGATTGTGCAAAACTCTAACAATGAAGCATCTCCTATTAGGCGTCACATAGAGCTTGCCCTCTGTCATCTAGCGCAGCATGGTAAGAACACCAATTGACTGCTCTTTTGACGTTTAAGTCACTAGACCTACTTGCTTTTAAAAATCCCTTGGTTCCAGTATGGTTGCTTGGAAGATACTATGAATTTTTGTTAGTGTTCTATAACAAATCTAACCTTTTCTTAGTTCTGGTTTTTGGTTGCTCCGGTTTACTAGCGTAGAACTGTGATTCTAAACTAGTGGAATTGCATATTTTTTTGTTTTGTCGTATACTTGACGTTAGATCCTTGGTTCTAGCACCAAATTTCTTTAGTCCCTGTTCTGTTGAGGGTCAGATTAATTAAGGATGTATTCAGGGTCAGATTAATTAAGGATGTATTCTCGTTACTAGCCCTGTTATAATGGGAGTCCCGCGTAGCATACACCTATCAAATAATTTCAATAGATGAAGCTCAGTGATTCTAAAGTCGTCATTTAGCTTTTCTGCTGAAATGAATATGTATTGATGTTTCCAAAATTTTACAGAAGTAAACGTGAGAGATCTGATAGCCGGGGGTGCGCTCTGGGAGCTGGTTCGGATTTCAAGGGACTGTTCGAGGGAAGACATTAGGAGTCTTGCTCGCCGAACTCTTTCTTCCAGTTTAATTTTTCAAGCTGAACTCAGACGCTTGCGGATAGATATATAGCTACCTATTAGATATTTTTTCAAGGGTTTCCTTTGTTAGGATAGAGGTGTGGGCCTTATTCATTCCCTTTTCCTGGCAATATTCATGTAGTTATGTTTTCTCTTAGTTTTTTTGGAGCCACTTCCATGTTTGTAATGTAAAGCATTACTCAAAGGCCTCTCCTTGCTGTGTATTTGACACTTTGTAACGAGTTATAAGTAATGAAGAAAAAAAAAAGACATGCTGTCCATGACTATATCGTGTTTTCTGAGAGTAAATGGGTTTTACTAAACGTCGATCATTATCTAAATTGATGTTTATTACTCTGTAAAACTTAGTCCGCTTTACACTTATCAAAACTTCTCAAGCTTCCTCACCTTGCACTGATTCCTCTCGAGATAACATTGAGATGACTTTTCATATTATAACAACTTGCCACACTGATGAAAACACTCATATAGAAGGTTAGAGATGAACAAAGCACACTCATATAAAGGGGAATCAGTCCGCTAACATCCAAAGAGTGGCCAATTAAAGATAATTCTCCAATACCTACCTAGGACTCCTTTCTTTCCTTAAATAGCTAATAGCCTACGCACAAAACGACAAACACAGACCACCAAAATAACAAACACGCACAATGACACTCGCACAGACCATTATAATAATTAGACCCACATGACAGACCCGACACACTGCAGTAGCAGTAGCCGACAACAGCACCTAGCTCCTTAGTGGTCCCTCCTTTTATTCTTGCGTGAGTATGTGAGACGGTAACGGTCTCGGTCTGCCCTTCCGCTCTCATCATCCCTTCCCCGAAGGAGAGGCACATTGTCCTCAAGGTGGAAACTTGGAAACAGCTGCTTGATCGTGGACATGAGCTCCCAAGAATCTTCGAAGTCGGGGCAGTCTTTCCAGCGCACTAGGACTTCCCAATCCAAGTCTGCTCGCTGTCTCACCTGAGTGATATCACTGGGCGTGAGCAGCAGCTCCAATTCATCAGTCAGGTCCGAAGGAAAAACAGGAGAGGTAACATGACCCGTCACTGTTTTCTTTAGCTGCGACACATGCACAATGTGGTGTACTTTGGCTTCTTGGGGCAGCTTCAGTTTGTATGCAACCTGGCCTACCCTTTCCTTAATTTTGAAAGGCCCAAAATACCGCGGACTTAGCTTCTTATTGCGCTGTCCACCCAACGAGCGCAGTCTATAAGGCCTCAGCTTCAGGTACACCCAGTCTCCTACTGCATACACAGTCTCTCTACGGTGTTGATCAGCAAAGAATTTCATTCTATTTTGGGCCTTTGTCAGCTACTCCTTAAGTTCGTCAAGTGCAGCATCCCTGGCATTCAGCTGGATATCTACTTCCTGGAGCGGTGAACTTAAAGGGGAATATCGTAGCAGTATCGGAGGTTCGCGGCCGTAGAGGGCCTTGAAGGGGGATGTGCCAGCACTGCGGTTGAAGGTGGTATTGAACCAAAACTCCGCCCATGGTAACCAACGGACCCACTGCTTGGGTTTGGTTAAAGAAAAGTTGCGTAGGTAGTATTCTAAACACCGATTTACCACCTCTGTTTGGCCGTCCGTTTGTGGGTGGTAAGCAGAACTGAGGTTCAGTGCGGTACCCGATTGCTTGAACAGTTCTCTCCAAAAGTTACTGGTAAAGACGGGTCCCGATTAGATACGATGGAGCGCGGAATGCCATGAAGTCTCATGATTTCTTTGATGAAGGCTGTTGCCACATCCTTTGCTGTGTAAGGTCTGGAAAGGGGAATAAAATGGGCGCTTTTGGTCAACCGATCGACCACCACCATGACTGTATCGATGCCTCGTACTTTAGGCAGCCCGGATATGAAATCCATGGATATGTCTTCCCAAACCTTGTCCGGAATTGGGATAGGTTGAAGCAGACCGGAGGGTGCGAGGGAACTATATTTGACTTGTTGGCAAGTGGAGCAGGCTGCCACGAAGTCCTTGATCTACTTTCGCATTCCTTCCCAATAGAAGGTGGAGCTGATGCGTTTATAGGTGCGCAAGAAACTCGAGTGTCCCCCTGTTAAGGAACTGTGAAATTCCCGTAACAGAGCTGGAATTAGAGCTAACTGCTTGGGAATGGCCAGTCGCCCTTTGTAGAACAGTCTACCGTTGGACAACTCAAAGTTTGGGTGGGTAGTGCGGTCAACCAAGATCTCCTGTCTGATTGCTCTGAGTCGGGAATCAGTTTCCATTTCCATTTCCAGTTGCTGCCAGCCCCCATACTTAACTACTAAAAAATTCCACAACTCAAGTGAGTTGAGTTCCACTCGAGAAAGAGCATCTGCTGCTCTATTTTCCCTGCCTGGTTTATATTGAATCTCTAAGTCAAAACCCACAAGCTTCAGCACCCATTTGTGCTGGCTTTCGGTGAGAAGTCTTTGTTCCTAAAGGTGTTTTAAACTCCGTTGGTCCGTTTGGATGATGAAGCGTTTGCCCAGCAAGTAGTGGCGCCACTTGATGGTGGCAAAGACAACCGCCATTAGCTCTTTTTCATAGGTGGATTTGAGCTACGCCCTAGGCCCTAGAGCTTGGCTAAAAAACACAATGGGTCTGCCCCCTTGCATCAGCACTGCACCCAACCCACGACCGGAAGCGTTGGTTTCCACCGTGAAAGTCTTGGAAAAATCTGGCATGGCTAACACCGGAACAGTGGTCAGCTTTCGTTTAAGCTCCTCGAATGCTCGCTGAGCGTCATCATTCCAACAGAATCCCTCCTTTTTCAGCAAATTAGTGAGGGGGGCTGCTATTAGCCCATAGCCTTGCACAAACCTTCGGTAATAGCCCGTTAGCCCAAGAACCCTCTTAGTTCTTTTACTAATTTCAGTTGTGGCCAGTCTACCATACATCAAACTTTTTCTGGATCAGCGGCAACCCCCTGTTTTGATATGATGTGGCCCAAATATTCAAGCTGGGTTTGCTTGAATTGGCATTTTTTTAAGTTTGCCACCAGATTGTTTTGCTGCAGTAACTGAAGCACTACTTCCGAATGTCGGTAATGCTCCTCCAAGTTCTGACTATATACTAAGACATCGTCAAAAAGTACAAGAACAAACTTGCGTAAGAAAGGTTTGAATACCTCATTCATTACCGCCTGAAACGTCGCAGGGGCATTGCGCAGGCCAAACGGCATTACCAAGAATTCGTAGTGACCTTCATGGGTGCGAAATGCCGTCTTGGGAATGTCCTCTGCGCGAACTCGAATCTGATAGTACCCAGATTTCAGGTCCAGTTTGGAGAATATGGCAGCCCCGTGTAGCTCATCCAGCAATTCCTTGATCACCGGAATCGGAAATTTGTCTGGAATAGTAACCTCGTTTAGAGCCCGATAATCCACGCAGAATCTCCACTCGCCGTTTTTCTTTCTCACCAGTAAAACCGGGCTCGAAATAGGGGTTGTTACTCGGGCGAATCAGACCCGCTGTGAGCAGCTCTTTGACAATTCGCTCAATTTCACCTTTCTGATAGTGTGGATATCTGTATGGTCGGACGTTGGTGGGGTTGGCATCAGATTTTACTGGAATGGAGTGGTCCAGGAAGCGAGCTGGTGGGAGACTTGATGTTTCTGAGAACACTTCCTGGTAGTGGGACAACAACCACGATATTGTTGGATTGTCGGTTTCAACCGTGTGTCGGTGTTCCTCCTCAGTTGCTGGGTTCAGTAAAAATACTCCCCCTTCCTCCTGTAGTGACCTCGTCATATTTTTCAGAGAGATTGCCTCGTGACAGAGCGTGGGATCCCCTTGCAGTTTAACCCATTTGCCCTATTGCTTAAAATGAATCAGTAGAAGGCCCCAATTAGTTTTGGTATCACCTAGCGATTCCAACCACTTCATGCCTAAAATTGCATCGATCCCCTTCAGATTAAAAGGGAGAAAGTCCTGTTGGAACTTGCCCTCCTGGATGGAGAACTTTACTGCTTTACAAATTCCTCTTCCACTGATGCAAACTCCATCGCCAACCAGTACCCCAAAGGGTGTGGTAGTGTCGATTTCTAACCCCACCCTGCTCTCGGCGGTTGCTTGTGCGACGAAATTGTGGGTCGCCCCACTGTCAACGAGCACCACCACCTCTTCGCCATTGATGTTACCCTTTAACTTCATGGACCGGCTTGCAGGAATTCCCAGGAGAGAAAGCTGCGACAAGGTTGCGTGAAGAGATTCCTCCGGCACTGTTTGTTCGGGTTCATTTTCCCCGAATTCGGGTTCAAGCGCGGGTTCAGCCCCTTCTTCCTCCAACGTTAGTAACCGCAGACCTGGGCTTTTACATTTGTGGCCCGGGTACCACTTAACCCCACAACCATAACAGAGGCCCAAGGCCCGTCTTCTCTGCTCCTCCTGAGAACGTTGGGCCGCTCCTGAGGTCGAGCCCACCGAATACACAGAACCCGCTGGTGTTGGGCCAGGTCCACGTGTAATGCTAGGTTTTGATCCTTTTGAGCTGGCTGTCCCCTCCTTCCACGATGAGCCCATCGTCTTCTCCGCTGAGGTGCTTCTCACACCGCCACCAGTAAGCAACGACGGTTTTACTCCAGTCCAAGAGGTAATTCTCTCCGGCCTGTACTTCAAGATTCGTTCCAACGCTGTGTTCTTTTCTTCCACCTCTCGGGCTACCTTCATCATCTCGGATAGGGTTCCTGGATTAAACAACATCTCCTCCGATCTCAGTTCCGGTTTGAGCCCAGCCTTGAAGATACTTTTGTAAATTTCTTCCGACAGGCTGAGTTTGGTGGAGAGCTGCTCAAATTGTTGGTGATATTCGAGCAGTGTGTTCTCCTGCTTAAGCGCCATCAACTGGTCCATTTGGCTTCCTGCGGATGCTGGACTGAAACGCAGCACCAGAGCTTCATGAAACTCATTCCAATATGTCGTACCCTCATGGTCTTCTAGCCAGGAGAACCAGTGCAGTGCCTCACCCTCCAAACACACCATGGCTGCACGCACCCTATCTTCATCTCGAATTCCGCAGACGGCGAAGTACCTCTCAGCCCGACATAGCCAACCGCACGGGTCTTTCCCGTCAAACGTCAGCATCTCCATCTTCCATACCCGTAAGCGCGGTCGTTACTGCCCCGCATTCTCCCTGGTCCTCCGCGGTGAGGGTGGAGTCACTATCGTGTAATGCTTCTCTTCTCTCCATCATTCTTACCACCGCGTGAACATCCTGTTGTAACATTTTCATCGACACTCGCAGGTTTGCCATCGAAGTCTTCAACTCTCCAAGTTCGCCTTTCATCAATTGCTGTTCCTTTTCTATATTTTCCATTCTCTCAATACCGGTGGTGACCATTCAGAATCTCAGCTCTGATGCCAGTTTGATGAAAACACTCATATAGAAGGTTAGGGATGAACAAAGCACACTCAATATACGCTCGTTGTCATTGATAATAGGGGAAAACAATCAAACAGTAACCGGGATAGATCAGGGGTGTGCCCTGCCAAAAGGGGAAATCAGCCTGTGCCTGCCAACATCCACAGAGTGGCCAATTAGAGATAATTCTCCAATACCTACCTAGGACTCCTTTCTTTCCTTAAATAGCTAATAGCCTACGCACAAAACGACAAACACATAGACCACCAAAATAACAAACACGCACAATGACACTCGCACAAACCACTATAATAATCAGACCCACATGACAGACCCGACACACTACAGCAGCAGCAGCCGACAACAACACCTAGCTCCTTAGTGGTCCCTCCTTTTATTCTTGCGTGAGTATGTGAGACGGTAACGGTCTCGGTCTGCCCTCCGCTCTCATCACACACCCACCATTTTATCGTCACAACCTTCAATATGTCGAATCCCATCATCAGTGAGCGCCGTCTCGGCTTTGACCTCCTCAACTTGTTACATTTTAAGCTTAATTATGTTTTGGGTTCTTATTTGTTGTATCCCGCTCTGCTTTTTTTGATGCAAAATAGAACAATAGTAGTAGATGAGTTTTTTTTATACCTTACTCCCTCCGTCCCATGACAGAAAGAAATTTTATACACAAAAAATGGTAAGTGGACAGTGTCCATGGGACAGAGGGAGTAATTATAATTGGGATTTTGTTTTGGGTTTGTGCTTGCCAAAGGCTTTTATCTTAGACTTGGTTTTGTATTTGTGCTAATATGTTAATTATAACTTCGGATCTGAGTGTAAAAAAGTGATATATAGTAAAAATAAATTTGACCTTGCAAAGCCAAATTTTTATCTGTTTATATGTAGTCTTCTTTTATTTCTATTAACAATGTCCAAAAATCATTGGGACATCATGTATTGCAATGTTGTACTAATTGATGAATGGCTCGTTAAGGTTTGATTATCCTGTTCATTTGTGCAACTTAATGCCCGTGCCATAGTCACAGTTTGCAATCGATCTCTAGATGGTATGTACCTTCTATATAACTTTTATCAACTAATTATTTGTTGCGTCTGTAAGTAATGATGGGATATGTTTGTCGAAATCCAGAAGCTAGTTCAAATATAAAGCTCTCGTCTTGCCCTGTTGGTTTCTTATGTAATAGTACTCCTCAAATTCAATAGTTAATATAGTTTCCTAGTTTCTCGTTTGAAATTGAATTCCCTCTGCTAGTGTCTCTAGTGCCCCTTCTTTCATCCCAAGTTTCTCAGATTAAAACCCATATACATCGAAAACTCACCATCTCTCCACTTTAGTATCATAAAAGAAGACATTGAATGCCTGAGACTTGATCGTCCTTTTTGATACTCACTATCGTGTGCCCTACTCGTATACGAACAACTGTACGCTCTTCTAGAGTCCATAATCCAACATTTGCCTTCGCGGTGTATTGACCAACACAAACACCTACACTCTTAAGTATGATATTGGAAGAGATTTATACAACATGTCAAAGCTAGAAAGGGCGAAGGTCCTGTTTTTTAGTCTTGAATTTTATGAATGTAGATTGAAAAAAGCACATATAGGTGGATTAAGCGCAAATAATTATGAGCACCTAATCTATCTTATTTGATTCCACAGGTTAACAGATTAATTTGACCTTCATATTATTCATCGATTAGTCCATAACAGGATTCGTAAGGCAACTCAAGAAATTCATGAGATCTAAAGAGAAGTAAAAAAAAAAAATATTAATCTGAAACAATCCATAAAATCTCAAACCAAAACTGTCGAAATAGGTTGCTAAGTCATCTCTACCAGAGTAAATCCTACTTAGCCTAGCATTCATGTAGAAAAGATAAAAGAAAACAAAGTGAGAGTTCATCTTTAGAGAGAAGAAAACTAATGGGATTGCTCTACTATCTAGATCCACTAAGATGCCCGACCATGAGGTTGAAGGTGGTGGAGACTCCTTGATGGCGCATAGGGTTCTTGAGTAGGTGGAATCGTGAGTGAGTTCATGAATGTGGTGTCATATTACCCTTGGCTCCGCCTCATTTTATAGCATTTTTTTTGCATGACTAAGACATGTTTAGACCAGTGTCCACACTAGGAGGGTTGGACGACCCAAACACTGTCCAGGCCGGCCAGATTCTGACTTCGTGAGGTGTCTAGGTGGGAGCTCAACCGGATAGATATAGCTAATCTTCACTCGTGGTCGTAAATACAGGTGTCCAAGTGGGGCTTAGCCGGACAGCTCATCCGGACGTTTGTAGCATTTGGATTCGCATAACATATGGACGTCCAAACATGCATCTGGGACTTGAGGGCGAACAAAGGTGGTGTCCGGGTATGGAGGGCCGGACAGAGGGCGTACAAGTGTTACTTCCAATGTTTTCGCTTATTATATACGTGACGGGGTCTTGTGGGTCCGATAGGAGGGGAGGACAAGACATGACCGGGTTCGGTGGTCCGAACACAGGTTCAGACGTTTGTACAATGTGAGCTCATTCCTCTACAAAGTGCCGAGTTCCCCATAGTCGTGTCCTAAGTCATATAAGCATCAAAACAAGACATTTTTAGACAAAAGATATTGACTTTAATTAAGTACAAAAACTAGGGAAAACGGTAAGAAGAGGAAGGGATTTCAGCAGTAAAAAAATATACAAATCAATGACCAATCACTTGCTTGAAGGAGGCACACTCCTCTGGTGCCATTCATTGAATCCAAAATCAAAAGAAGAAGGCACAAATAAGGGTGTAGAGAGGGTTGAGCAGGCCTAGGAATCTATGGAAGATGCTAATTTATGTGTAGCTCTAGGGCAAAATAAAACGCTAATGTGGGTAAGGCTAAATAGATGACTGATCAGTAGACTAAGAAACAAATTAAAAGGCACATTGAGAGATTGTGTAATGAAAGTGAAAAAGTAAAAGAATAAGGTTAAAGGTAAGAATGCCATTAGTGACTAAGAAGGGTAAGAATGATTTTTTTAATCAACCTCCATTTTTAACTATCACCAATGTTCATACTAAAACTTACTTAGGAGATCAAAGAGGAAAGGTGGTGCTTTTTATTTTGTGATCGCTTCTTCATACATTGACAATCTAGGGATTCCAACACTAGTATATGAATAAATCTATGTTTACCGTGAAGACATTTAATTAAGTTATCTAATTCTCTTCCTTGCATTTTGTTTGTTTTAAAAGTTCAGATAGTTTTTTAACTCATTAAGTTCATGTTTTTGCATGAATACTCATTAAAACTCTTTATGATGTTTTTGGCTCCTTCATGTCATGATAAGATCTTCAAACCTTGAGGAAATCCAACAACAACACTGATGGTTTGTGGTTCATTTTGAATTATACAAATAAGTAAAAAAGAACCATAATGAATCACTCTCCAAAAGTTTTATTTCACCACTTATTATGAAGCAAAATTTTTTGATTCCATAGGGTTTTAAAAACAATAACAACAACATCAATAAAAATAATAACATCACCTTTACCACCATTAAAAGCAATAGTAGCAACTACAACAATGACATCAGAGAGAGTTCAACAGATCTTGGCTAGGTTCATTGTCTTGTCTTATTTCTTCTAAATTTCTTCCATTCATGCAACCATAACGAAGCCAGCACGGGGCCAAGCGTTGTCAATGTTGAGTTCATAATCACATTTTGGCTCTCTTCTTCTCGCTCCCACTTCAACTCTTTTAGCACCTGCTTTTACTCTCATTTTCGCTCCTCAATCTCAACTTCTTCTTCTTGTAGCCGCAGCCCTCCAACGAATTGTTGAAAGCTAGTCTCTTCCTTTCTTACCTTGATGCAAACATGTATTCGTCTTTTTTATTTACCGGTTCCTATGGTCACATTTGCTGGCGCTCCATCGGATGTGCATGCAGTTGCTTCCCATGGCTGTATCGAGTAAGTGTGAAGAATATATAGCCAACATCCATGCAACAAATATTTGCAGTGGTCTTTCAGAGCGGAGTGTTGTGCAAAATACTATATAGCAATATATATAAATATATGCAAGGAGTAGGCAAGTGCACCTAATCGATGTAGTACAACAAGTGTCGTATCCACAAGGAAAGTGGTCATATCTTCCTAGTCTTGGTAATTAGTAATTGAAACGAAAATCTCCTTTGGGCATACGATGTTGCTCCTCACTCTCTCCCCTCTCTCTAGAAGGATTCGTCGACCAGCCCCTCCATATTCTTTTGATAACCAGTCGCCATGTCACCTCCTCTAACCCACCACTATGCTAACCAGCCTCCCGTTCCTTCTTCACATCCCTCCTTGCCATTCTGTTTTCCACTTCGTTAGATTTAATTTTCGCTACTACCCCCATCTATATCCACTTCGACATCCTTTCTACCTCTAGCTATAATCTTTTTGTCTTCACTATCTTCTCCCGTCATCATCGTCTCTCGTCACCGTCAACTGTCCTAGCCATGGGGAAAGATGAGGCTCGAGCGTGGAGAAAAGGTCGGAGGAGTAGATGCAGTTGTTATGTACGGTGGGAAGATTCGTGACCAAGCAGAAGATTCCAAAAGGCTAGGTGCGACCATGGTTCGTGAGTCGATAAACCAAGGTTTGAGCGAGATTTCAAATCTGCTCGGTCTCGTCATGGTAATAGCAGCTCTAGAGGTAACTCTACTACCACAATATTCATTGACAACGTTCATAGAGGAGTGTCGTAGTACCAGTTAGGCAGAATAGTGAGAAGATTTTCTCGATGGCGTAGGCTTTACATTAGTATAAAACGGAGAACGTGGAATCGAAATGCATGTGCCTTTGTCGATGTTAACCACGTCGAGGATGCCAAAAGAGTAATCGAGGGCATCAAAGGCTGGATATTAACGGGAGTCGCATTTGGGCGAGAATGGAATTTTAAGGTCATAAACCAAAGGAGCGAAGAGATGTTCTCGCTAGCAGATCGTCTCAGCCCAAAAATTCACTTACCCGGGTGCATAAGGAGAAAAGCAGCGTAAAGTCCAGGCGGTTAAAGCCAATGAAGGGATGAAGACATGCCTGTCTAAATGTGTAGTTTCCATACTACAAGAAGAAGATAGAATCCTAGGAAAGCAATGGAATTTCTCCGTAGATGGTGGCCTAATCTTTCAGGGATAATAGCTTTCTCGAGGAGAAAATTCCTCATGCTTTTCAATACATCACATGAGGCTAAAGAAGTTGTTAACGAGGCTCAAAAGACAAGGATCCGGGAGGTCTGGTAGTGCACCATTGGGAAAGGGATGACCAAGTTGAGAAGCATAAGACGTAGGTAGTTATTCGGGGAATTCCCCTCCATGCTTGGAAAAGGTTAATGTTCGAAAAATCGCACAAACCGTGGGGGATGTCATTAAGATAGAAGAAGAAGAGGATCAATTTGTGGAGAACGTTGAAATCCGAGTTCAATTAGAAACTTTGACACTTCAAATGATTTACTGGAAAATAACGGTCAAAGTTGGGAGCCAGTCCTTCCCGGTATCCATAGTTGAGGTCGATGACGAGAAGGTCATTCACTGAAATACCCAAACGTTGATTGATAAGTGTCCAAATGAGCATGATTTATAGGTGTATTTCATATTTAATATTAGCACTTTTCTTGCTCATTTCTCCACTTCGGTTGTTTTTCCTCTAGTTTATGTTTTATTGTTTATCTCACAAATTTATTGGTTTAAACATGAGGAAAAACCAAGATAGGAGCAAAGTAGACGAAGAGACGAACGCATAGGCGCAGACGACTCAGAAAACAGAGTCCAAACGAAGAATCTAGAGCTCGTAGAAGAAATAAGCCTGTACGTCGTGAAAACAGGCGGACACGTACATGCAACCGCCCAAAAACAGGCGGACATGTACATTTGCAACCGCCCAAAGGGGGCGAACACACACAAACCAACCGCTTGTTCTTAGGCGGACAAGAACACATGCTTCCGCCTGTTTGGAGGCGGAAAAGACAACAAACAACCGCCTATTAGCATGCGGACGTGAGGCGGTCGTGACTAAAAATCAGTCCCGACCAGTTTCTTCGCCCGTCGTCTGCAACTTGATTCCGCCATATCCATCTACTCCGCACCGCCTACCTTATCTCACGCGTCTCCAGCTTTCTGTCCCCTGCAATTAATGAGCAATCAACGAGAGCAATCAACCGGCAATCAAATTCGTACGGATCTTCTTCTCCTCTGCCTCTATATGAACTCACCCCTACTGCACCATAAAAACGGATCCACCACCCATACAATCCATCACCGTACCACTTCACCACACATCACTCATTCATCTCATTTCTCTCCTCCCGCCTTCTCCATTTTATTTATTTTATAGTCCACCATATCCACCACTAGCCCTACGTATACAAAATAGCAGAGCGAGCCGGAGTGATTACAGATGATTTCTATTACTCTTGTTTCTGTTTATCTATTTAATATGTTAGGCTAGAAATTTATACTCTGGGAACGGTATTATGTGTTTGTATTAATTATGCAATATTTTTACTGGTTTTAATTTAAATACAGTTTGTTACGATTAAAGCTTATCTCTCGCCTTTTTAATAAATGTCATGAGCTTATTAAATTGCCTGCTAAGTCTATTTTGATCAGAGGTGATAAATAGATAGGTTAATTAAGCCGTAAATTTGGAGAAAGCTTATTATGATTTAATAAGTTAGTATTTTCAGATGCAAATATAATTCCTGATATCTAAACCGTCCGTTACATGTGATATGCTTGAACCTTGATTAGACCAAGCATTTTCTGGTAACGAGTTCTTATGAGTCTATGATTTAGTCCTTAAGATAATAAGAGGAATTTTGCCAAACAATTATATTAAACCAGTAGAGATAGCATAATTAATCAGATCATATTAACCTGAACCAGAGTCCCGTTTGATTTATCTATTTACTTAGTTTATTTTATCTTTCCTTTTTATTTATAATACAAGTCAATTAATCCCCCCTTTTTGTGACACGCTTAGGTACTATTATATATATATTAGTCCCACGGTTCGACATCCGGTCACTTACAATTTCACTATACTACTACGACCGGGATTTGTTTGCAGCCCGACGTTTAATTTGAGTTTTAATTTCTTTTCTTTTAATTTTACACCAGTTTAACCACTCACTTTATAACGTCTGCAAAATGGCGCCGTTGCCGGGGACTAGTTTATTCTAGTCCCTAAGCCCCGGATTATTCACTTGTTTTATTAGAATATTTTGTTTATATTTTGTTGTTTTTATTAATAGTCTTTTATATTTTTGTTTTTTATTTGTTTGTTGTTGTTTATTAATTATCTTTTATATTTTGTTTATATATATTTGTTTATATATTAGTATGTGTGTTTTCTAATTTGTTATTGTTTCAGTAAGTAGCGTAATCGGAAGAAAAAAAAAACCGAACAGAGGTGTGTCCGCCTATTTGGACGGGGACAGGCACGCGGACAGAGTCCTGACCGCCTAGTCTCGCGCGGACGTCCCTTTGTTCAAAAAAAAAAAAAAAGAGACGCGTTCCGAAAAAAAAAGAAAAAAAAATTTAATTCTGTTCTTCTCAACGCGTTCCGAAAAAAAAAAAAATTCTGTTCTTCTCCAATCTGCTCCAACTTCTTCAATCTGTTTCTACTTCATTTTTATATTTTGTTTATATTATTATTATGTTGTTTCTAATCATTTTATTTTCCAATCTGTTTCAGTAGTTTCGTTTTATATACAAAACACAAAAAAAAATGGGAATGGAACAGGTGTTCGAGCAAGAGTTTTGCCATTCATACTGCTCCGTATGTGGGGGAACTCATGATTATGAGGATTGTCTCATATTCCAAGAACAACTCTGGTTAGAAGATCAACCAGATTACCTGGAGAGACTCGCTCAACCAGAACAGCAACCGAAGGGCGAAATAATTCATGAGGTACAACACTCCACTACGGATGTAAGTTATTCTCTTCCCTCTACAATCGCCTACCGCCAGTTTCCATCCTTCTCTGTGCTCTATCCAGAAGATGAGGATACCTTCATCCTCGAAAATGAAGAGAAGGAATTGCCATCACCTCCCGCCAATAGATCCAAACAAAACGCCACTATCACCTTTAAAGAATTAACTTTCTCTGAAGATGATATCGATCAGCGTTCTTTCTATAAACCTCACCTACAAGAGGAGGATATTACCTCTCCAATTTGAGGAAGAAAAATCACCACCACCGGGTCTTCTGTTAGAACTATGTTCCCGGCATTACCTTCTCAAACGTCAGATTTTGTGGAGTATTAATTTTCTTATTTTATATGCCGAGGTAACGTTTTGTTTTGATCCAGGATAACGAAGCAGACGTCTAGCCAAAGACGTTAAAGAAGGGCAGCTTCCCGGGAGGCAACCCGGATGTACTTTTATTTATAGCTTTTTTATGCTCTTTTAATTTTCAGGTTCTCTTTAAATTTTATTTTTGCTAACTTTTAACCCCGTTTTTAGAATGGTTGCTTCTAGTGTCTTATGCAGGTGCAACTTCATGTCTACACTGCAACCAAGCCACACTACTTGAGGCTGAAGCTCAAGTGTGGGGGAACTCCTATAAACGCAAGCAAAAATAAAATCAGGGGAGTACCAGAGTACCAGTTCTTTAATTATGCTTTTATTTAAATAAAAACTGCAGAGGAGTGTTTATGTGCATAAATGTTTATTTGTGATCTTTGTGTTATCTCTATTTTATCTACTTACCGAAAAGGTCTTCTAAAACCTTCCCTTGTTTTTCTGGTGAACAATGAGGACATTGTTCAATTTAAGTGTGGGGGAGTGTGCCCTTTCGGTGACATTTTGTGCTTAAATGTTTAATCTCTCTCCTTATCATGCGTTTGTCCAATTCAAATATCGTGAACCCTTTATATGTGGGTTGTTCGCTTTAAGAATAAATACTATTATGAATTGTAGGATAAATGGTACAAATTTTAAAATTTTGATTACTTTTGAGGAGCATTTTATATGCGGTTGTGACCAAATAATCTGCAAATGGTTGGATTTTATTGCTCAGGGTTCTTTCTGTCTTCTCTCTTAGGGATTGCTAAGGGGGCTTTTCTGTTAAAAAAAAGAAGAAGAAAAATAATAAAGGACTTACGAGACACCATTGGTAACCAACAAAGAGAGTTGAGTGTTCTTAAATACAAAGGCGATATGCCTACATTTTCTCATCCCTTATGCAAAAGTGAAACAAATGCATAAATCTATTTTTCCTTTTGTTTTTCCCTCAATACCCATTCTTGAGAGAAGTTGGCCATGGTAAAAGTTCTCAGAGTCACCTAAAAGAAACATTGAAGTACCTTAGATCATACCCCGAAACTCTATATTTTATTTTACCCTGAGCACACCTATGCCACCAGCAGTTGATTTTTCACACTCCTCAATAAGTTAAAAAGATCATTTTTATCCTACCCTTCATAATAATATTTGTTGGTATTGAGCATTTCCTACTTACTTGGGTACGTAATTTGCTTGAGGACAAGCAAAAAGATAAGTGTGGGGGTGTGATAAGTGTCCAAATGAGCATGATTTATAGGTGTATTTCATATTTAATATTAGCACTTTTCTTGCTCATTTCTCCACTTCGGTTGTTTTTCCTCTAGTTTATGTTTTATTGTTTATCTCACAAATTTATTGGTTTAAACATGAGGAAAAAACAAGCTAGGAGCAAAGTAGACGAAGAGACGAACGCATAGGCGCAGACGGCTCAGAAAACGGAGTCCAACGAAGAATCTAGAGCTCGTAGAAGAAATAAGCCTGTACGTCGTGTGAAAACAGGCGGACACGTACATGCAACCGCCCAAAAACAGGCGGACACGTACATTTGCAACCACCCAAAAGGGGGCGGACACACACAAACCAACCGCTTGTTCTTAGGCGGACAAGAACACATGCTTCCGCCTGTTTGGAGGCGGAAAAGAAAAGACAACAAACAACCGCCTATTAGCATGCGGACGTGAGGCGGTCGTGACAAAAAATCAGTCCCGACCAGTTTTCTTCGCCCGTCGTCTGCAACTTGATTCCGCCATATCCATCTACTCCGCACCGCCTACCTTATCTCACGCGTCTCCAGCTTTCTGTCCCCTGCAATTAATGAGCAATCAACGAGAGCAATCAACCGGCAATCAAATTCGTACGGATCTTCTTCTCCTCTGCCTCTATATAAACTCACCCCTACTGCACCATAAAAACGGATCCACCACCCATACAATCCATCACCGTACCACTTCACCACACATCACTCATTCATCTCATTTCTCTCCTCCCGCCTTCTCCATTTTATTTATTTTATAGTCCACCATATCCACCACTAGCCCTACGTATACAAAATAGCAGAGCGAGCCGGAGTGATTACAGATGATTTCTATTACTCTTGTTTCTGTTTATCTATTTAATATGTTAGGCTAGAATATTTATACTCTGGGAACGGTTATTATGTGTTTGTATTAATTATGCAATATTTTTACTGGTTTTAATTTAAATACAGTTTGTTACGATTAAAGCTTATCTCTCGCCTTTTTAATAAATGTCATGAGTTTATTAAATTGCCTGCTAAGTCTATTTTGATCAGACCGGTGATAAATAGATAGGTTAATTAAGCCGTAAATTTGGAGAAAGCTTATTATGATTTAATAAGTTAGTATTTTCAGATGCAAATATAATTCCTGATATCTAAACCGTCCGTTACATGTGATATGCTTGAACCTTGATTAGACCAAGCATTTTCTGGTAACGAGTTCTTATGAGTCTATGATTTAGTCCTTAAGATAATAAGAGGAATTTTGCCAAACAATTATATTAAACCAGTAGAGATAGCATAATAATCAGATCATATTAACCTGAACCAGAGTCCCGTTTGATTTATCTATTTACTTAGTTTATTTTATCTTTCCTTTTTATTTATATACAAGTCAATTAATCCCCCCTTTTTGTGACACGCTTAGGTACTATTATATATATATTAGTCCCACGGTTCGACATCCGGTCACTTACAATTTCACTATACTACTACGACCGGGATTTGTTTGCAGCCCGACGTTTAATTTGAGTTTTAATTTCTTTTCTTTTTATTTTACACCAGTTAAACCAATCACTTTATAACGTCTGCATTGATTATCTTACTTAATAAGGAATTAAATTAAATGAAGCTAGATGATCAACAATTACTCATCTAATGGCCAATACTTATCATAAACATTGGTATATAAATACATAGTTCAAAATGAACACCAAATTATACATGTAATTCCAAATCAAATAGGGAACATCATTAAGGAGAAAATAACTCCTAAAAGTAAAATTATATGTAATATTCTAATACATATATCATGGTCACAAATAAAGGGATAAAAATTCATGGAATGATTTACATATAGAAATCAAGTTTCAAAGATAAAAACCACTCATTTATATACATTAAAACAAGGGATATTACATATTATTATCCAACACATAAATAACCCATTATGTACCACTAATGTACAACATTAATACACTAAAGTCAAAAAGGAAACTCCCTCCCAAGCATATAGCTTGTTAAAGAGGAGAAAAGAGATCCTTAAAAAGAAAGATTGAAAACAAAGAAAAATGCCATGCAAGTACACCTATCTAGATGAAATAATAACTAGCCACTTACTTCCCCATTTCCCTCCAAGTTTCGGCTGAATACACCCCTAACTACACATACTCTCGGTTATAGCCAAAAGAAAGAAGAAGAAAGCAAGGAAGATTAAACAAATAAAACTAGCTAACAAGTACAAGCTAGGATGGAGAATGTTGTACTTAAACCATCATTCTTTTACCCTTTCTTATTGCTTTCGAATGGCAACAATTCCAGCTCCCACTAAACTGCATCGGTTACAAGCAATAAAAGAGAAAAGAAAAGCTAGTAGCAAGTACAAGCTAGATTTTAAACAAGAAAAAGAATGCCATCAGCACTCATTTCTCCCCCTTACTCTCGGCTGCAACACTTCAGCCCTCATGTCATTAGCTGCAAACAGTAGCAAGGAAACAAGACAAGAGGGGTGATTAGACTTACTAGTGCAATCATGACAGGAGCATGGAAGACTTTTGTCAAAGAAAAAATTATATATACCACCTCACCTCTTCTTTCCCTACTTCAGCCGGCAACCTCTCCTCCTTCCTTCTTCTTTTCCCCTGGCTGGTAACAACATCATCTCCTTCATTCTCTTTTTTTAGCCGTGGACAGCTACAACCATGTGTAGACACCAAAAATTCTCACCCGTTTGATATTAAAACCAAAATACAAAAGTCACGTTTCTAGAAATAGGGTAGTCGTCCCCGTTTTCAACTAAAAGGAATTTCTTTTTCTTCGACATTTAAAATCTCACGTTCCTGTGGAAAAGGAGCACGAGCCCTCTTTTATATTATTTTATTTATTTTTATTGTATTTTTATTGTATTTCTTTATTCTATTTTCATTTTCATTTTTATGTTTTTTATTTTTATTTATTTATTTTATTGTAATCAGTTTTTAAAATGACTTCATTTTGTACACTTATTTTATCGCTTTTATTTTTAAATATTTCACGGTTTTGTTATTTCCTTGTATTATTTTATGTACTCTATTGATTCATACTTTTTTTATTATTTCCTTTTAGTTTTCTCGTTGTTTCATGGTCGCCACTTCCATCATTTTATGTAACTTTTACTACTGTTATTTTATCTATTTAGTTTATTTGTTTTCATCTCCCCTTCACGAACATTATTTTTATTATGTCATGTACATGTGCTACTCTTTTTATTTATATCATGATGTCTTGAATCTTATTTTTAATAGTATTCCGTAATTTCTTGTCACTATATTATTGTCCTCATTTTATAGTATACTCTTCTTTTAAAATGGTAGCACTATTTGAAAGATTATCCCAGCCTGGGCTAAAACTCTAGTATTATTTTCTCCTGTGAAGATATTGATTTCCGACTCAGCATAGCCGGTTAGCATACTCTTCATATAACCCAATGGTTCTGGGTTCGATTCCTAGCTAAGGCGTTTATTTTAGTTCTCGTTTAGCTTGCAATACAACTTTTGTATTATGTTCTACCATTATAAACTAAAATTTGCCACAGCTTAAGTGGTCAAGGTGTGATGGGCATTACTTGAGAACCCAAGTTTGAAACTTGGGCAGAGCATGACCGGTGATTTTTATTTTTCCTGCTCAACACCTCTTCTTAAAATTTTACTTTTCATTCTAAAAAAACAGAGAACCCTACTCGATGTTCCTCGATCTTCTTCCCCAAGACGATGGCCATGCTGAATCTCCAAAACGAGAATAAACACCCCAGTATGGGCATTTCTTTTTCCTTCTTCTTGAAAGAGCTGATACAACATTACGGTATGGGTTTCATTTTTTTGAAGAAGCCGATGCATGTCCTCGGTACTTCAAGACCTTTGAAGATGGAACTCCCGAAGAGATGGCCATCTCTTCTTCATCCGACGACGGGGGCAGATCGACTACAAAATGCTCTCTCCACTGACTCCATACCAGGGCCTTGGATGACCGTCTTCCTCTCAATATCCACATACGAGAGCTTCCCTGTTCTCCCTCCACCGAAACCGACGATCTTCTCCTATCCTCTGGATTTTCACACTTCGGACCCCTAAACTACTCAACCTCCAACATCCTCGCTACCCACGCTTATCCCTACTCTTGAATCATCACCTCCGCCACATTTCCTCAGAAATCGCCACCCACACCCGAGTTGTTTCCTTGCTTCGAAAACCACCGCGAGAACCACCATTCCTCCGTTCGAGGCTTACCTCTGTTCGTCGGCTTTTGCATTCTTCCTTGTCCAGTTTCATTGTTTCGTGGTAACAAGAAGAGTAAGTTGCATTTCGATTTCATTCCCCGTCACTGAATCGATTGGAATTCAACATTTCACCCTCTCTCTCTTCTACTGGTTTCTTGATTTTCGTTGATGTTTGCCATATGAGTCGAAAAGACGATGGCTACGAGGAGCATAAGGGATGGTTTTTCCGGAAATCCATTTCCTATGTTTTGCCATCCCCATTTCTCTCGATTTTCTATTGCTTTGCCATGTTCTATTCCAATCGCCAGTGAGGCACTAGAAAACTAATCTCATTTTGAGTTCAAACATTTATGAAATTCGGGGTTACCACACGCAAAAGATGAAAGAGGGAACCATATTCAAGATGGGTATCGGTCTTCCTCTAATCACGCCATCAGTTTCATCATCATTTTCCTTCTTTCTGGTAAGCAGGAGGCGATTGTTGCCTCTGTGGGATTCCACTCACAATGGACTAAAACACACTCACCAGGGCTGGCTTCATCTCATACACCCACTTCGTCCATTCGATTACATTTGTTGTCTAATTTGTTTTACTCTACTTGCACCCTTTTGGTTATTTGCAGGATATCTTGTTGACAAAAAAAATCGGTACCCAATCCTAATCCAATGCTAATGATAACTTTATTACTTGATAGCATATTTTTGGTGAATCTTAATCTATGGATTGTCTGCACTTGTGACTGTCTGTGAAATTGCCCCTCGGTGCCTTGGTTCATCTGCAAGCATACTTGACAGTTTAGCATCGCCAGAAGTGGTTATTAGCATGTTTTAATCTGTTTAATGAAGGTTTTAGGAATAAACGGTAAGGCTTGAATGGATGAATTTGGAGGTGGCATTTGGTTCCTGATTTTAACTCTCTGCTATACATTGCTCATAAGGTTGTGATCTCTTCCTCTTGTTCTGTTTTGTTCATGATGATACCAAGCTTACATGACACAGTAATGGTTTAGTTGGCTTCTGCACTACCTTGGAGATTCAATGAAAAATGATGTTAGTGAAACCTGTAGCGCTTGTTTTAGGTTTCGGTCTCAGTAAGCTTATAGGAAGCAGGAGTATGGTGTATATAGGCGAGGCTCTGCGTCTCTATCCAGGAAACAGTGAGTTCTTTTCTATTGTGTTTACTTGTGCCAATTTGATATCAGTTTAGGGGAGCACCGATTAGGCCATCTAGTCTCATAAGATTTGGAATTAGCGTGAGCAGGAATTGTTAATTAAGGCTAAGCGAATTGGTAATTTGATTCATGACTAATCAGTTAGTGATCCATAAAGTTTAAATCACCCGAAATTGAACCCCGTTAGATGTTGTGAGTTTAAAAGCAAAATAAAATCAGAAGAGGGTTAGCAACGGGAATGTTAACTTGTTCTTTTATTTCAGTTCAACATTTGAGAGTGATAATTTATTCCAGGTCGGTTTGTCAATAGACTCATCGTTTTACACTTCTCGTTCCTTTTTGCGAACTAACTTCACACATTTTTCTTCCCTTCGTTAATTCAGATCTTTGTGATTATTGTCATGTTGTAGCTTCACTATTGTTTTTTTTATTATTTTATTCCTTATTCTGTTTGCAAATGCTCTGGTTCCTTTTCTGTTTGTTTGTGATCGATTGTAATCTATCTCAGTTTTTATGTAGATCATTCATCTCGCCTGTTTAACTTTGTCTATTTATTCTCTTTGCTAAAGCCCTAGTTATTATTCTTTTAAGACAAAGCCTTAGGATAGAGGGTGAGCCCTTGCCAATGGTGAGCCATGGTCCCACCTAGCAAAGGGTGATCCCTAAACCCAAACCACACCTTATTATTGCAATATAATACAAAAAAAATCAATCCAATCCAAAATTTCAATTTCACAGCCCAATTCAAAATTCCAATGTGAAAGCCCATAAGTTTGAGGCCCAAAAACCCAAGGCCCAATCTCAAACTCCTCCAAAAAGACCAAACAACCTAAATTTGGTCTTATCTCGGCCCAATGACTCATCCAACCCATGGCCCAAAACCACATGACCTGGTCCAACTCCCAAAACTCGGCCCATTGACATATTCAATCCGGCCCAACTCCCAAACTCGGCCCGAAACCATATCAAAAATCCACCTGGCCCATTAAACCCATTTCAGCCCAAATAAAAAAGGCCACTTCAACTCAATTTGGCCCACAAGTTCAATCTCGGCCCAAAACCAAGTCGACCCAAAACCAACTCAGCCCAAATCCCACTCGGCCCACTACTCATCTTGGCCCACTACTCGACCAGGCCCACTGTTTAAGGCCGGACCATTATCTGAACTTGGCCCATTATCCAAGCTCGGCCCAATCTCAGTCTGGCCCATTATCCAAGCCTGGCCCAAGTCCAAACCCCAACCCAAATCGGCCCATTACCAAGCCCAAACCAGGCCCATTACCAAGCCCGACCCGAATCCAACTCGGCCCAAAGTTCGGGTATGACCCAATAAGCCCAATTTGGCCCAAACCCAATATGGCCCATCAAGCCCAACTTGGCCACCAAGCCCAAACCCGGCCAGTTACCAAGCCCAAGCCCGGCCCGAATCCAACTCGGCCCAAAGTTCAGGTATGGCCCAATAAGCCCAATTTGGCCCAAACCCAATATGGCCCATCAAGCTCAACTCGGCCCACTACTCAACCTGGCCCATACCGAGCCCAACAAAGGCCTAAGCCCACAAAAGTCAACCCAAGGCCCAAACCGATCCAAGGCCCAAATCAAATCAGCCCAAGTCTACAAGAAACCAACTAAGCCCATAAAAAATCAAACCAAACCCACAAAAATCAAACCAAACCTACAAAAATCAAACAAAGTCCACAAGAATTAAACCTTGACCTGAATGATGACCTTTGACCCGGTCCAACTTTGACCAACCAAACTTTGACCAACTTTAACCTTGACCAAAAAGTGTTGACCTTAACCCGATTTTGACCCAACCTGAACCTCAATCTAATTCAAACCCGACCCCAATCCAATTCCCTCCGATGCAAACCTAACTTCAATCCAACTCAAACTCAACTTGTAAATCTCATTTAAACTCCAAAAACCTAAAAATATATTCCTTTTTATTCAGCTTTAATTCAAAAATCCTAAAAATCTCCTTTCTCGAATTTCAAACAATCATTCAAACTTCATCAAGTTTCCAAAAGAAACCATTTTGTGGAATTTTAAAGGGAAAAACTCTTCTCACATCACAGAAAACTCTTCTCAAACGCAGAAAGTTCTTCTTACATATACAGAAAGTTTTCTCCTAAAAATATTTCTCAAAATCAGTGTTTCTTCATCGAGAATTCCGAACAACTCCAAACATTTTCCATCTCAGTTTTCAAACTAAAAATAAGCCGTTTTTGGGGAGCATGAAATGTCTAACACTTTCAAAACACTTTCCTCTTAGTTAGACATCACTTGTCTCCCTTCCTAAAATAAAAATCTGAGGCGGGGCACTGGGGTCATAACCTCCCTTGTCGCAGTCTGGATCTCTTTAGGCGGGGCATTAGGGTGACAAACCTCCCCTAATTGTAGCCTAGATTTCTACAAGGCGGGGTGCTAGGGAAGTAACGGCCTTCCTAGTTGCAGCCGGGATTTTAGAATCGTCTAACTCCCTTCCACTCGATTTCAATGTTTTAAAACCCGGGAGTTAGAGACGTTATTAGGGTTCGACCGAGAACATCTCATTCATGGTGTTTCTCTCTAAACCCTATTTTTCGACATAAATTCATTGCCCCATCTTTCGAGCCTCGGCACTTACATTAATTAAGTGTCGTGTTCGAGGGGGTACATAGGGTAATCCCTCGGGATTATCCGCCCTTTTCAACAAAAATGATTTTTTCAGTTTTAAAAGCTTTAAGAGAGATAATCCTAACCCTTCCCATAGAGCCTCAAGCCACACAAACGCTTCTCAGTCCTTCTTTGAACAAACTCGAAGTCACATAGGACCTTCAATTCCTGAATACTCCCGAACAAATCAGAAACCTGAAACGTCCTCAAAACCCGAACACCTGTAAAACCAAATATCCTCTCGACTCCCTAAAACACCTTAAAAGTTTGACCATTCAAAAATTCAAACCTTACAAACACGAAATACTCCTCATTTCCACCAAAGAATCCGAACACCTCTCAACTTCACAAAATGACCAAAATACCCCTAAACTCTACAAAATGACCAAAATACCCCTCAGCTCTACAAAATGACCAAAATACCCCTCAGCTCTACAAAATGACCAAAATACCTTTCAGCTCTACAAAATGACCAAGATACCCCTCAACACTACGAAATGACCAAAATGCCCCTCAGCTCTACGAAATGACCAAAATACCCCTCAACACTACAAAATGACCAAAATGCCCCTCAGCTCTACGAAATGACCAAAATACCCCTCAGCTCTACAAAATGACTGAAATACCCCTAAGCCCTACAAAATGACCAAGAAGCTCCGTAGTTCCAGTAAATGATCCGGACATCCCTAGACTCAAAAATATAATAACCAAAGTACCCTTTTGCTTCTCAAAACTCCCAACATCCTTTTAACCTCGTGAAAGTCGAAACAACCTCAAACCTCTCAGAAACTATCCAAATCTCTCAATATTCAAACCAACTTCACCAATCAATATCTCAAGTCTAGCCTATTCTCCAAACTCTTCTAAATCATCTAATCCTCAACCCACACTCAATCATATCCTTTGGCTTTAAATTGAATCTCTCTAATAAGGTTTTGAAAGAGGGCAATCCCGACAATTGGAGACCGAGGTTTCCTCGGGCACCAATCCGAAGTCGTGGTCATTGCCACTTCTAAGGGGTGTAACCCAGTACGAACCTACAATAGAATCTCTGACGAGACCAGATATGTCCTATCCATAGGGAACAATCTCAGAGTCAACCAACGGTTTCTTAGAACCCACCCTTCTCTTCCTTTCCTAGTTCTTAGGTCAAACTAGGTGGCGACTCTAGTCAATTCTGCCTTATAGAGGCATAAGTCCGCGTGGAGCCCATTGAGAGCGGGTGTAGTGCACACTTGCACTCCCCTTTATGCTTTCTGGGAAAGACGGACGATTTAGTAGGTATTTGAGGGATGCCATGAATAACGGGTTTTCACCCTCCACAGAATGGCGTTTTTTAGGATCTAGACTTCTTAGTTAGACCATATTTAGATAGACCCCCCTCATACAAAAAAAAAATCACCCTCCACACCATGATAAGAACCAGCAACGTCTTTTCCTACCAAAAAAACAACAATAAGAACCAGCAACCATGATAATCTCCACCCCTTGTATCCTTGCATTTTTCATGTCCTAAACTCCCTCTTCTAACCATCAGCAAAACCTCAATCATTTTCCCTTCATACCCCACTATAAACCAGGAGCATGGGTCATAAATCTGCTAACAATAACATGGTGAAACTGGTAAGGAAAAAGACATGAACTTCACGTCTTTCTTTTTCTCTGTTTTGGTCCGAAAATAAATACTGCTATCAACATCATTCTAGTCCTCCTCCTTGTACCAGTTGAAGGAATTCTTCCCAGCTTGTTTTTGAATAAAAACACCATGAAGTAACCAACAACAGCAAGGTGAAATCGGGTAAGAAAAATGGTAGGAATTCCATGTTCTTCCCCATCTGTTTCTGTCCGAAAGAAAAAAAAAAGTGCTGCCTCAAACTTGGTTTTAAGCTTTTCCTGGCATCAGCTGAAGGACGTTTCCAACCCTTTCCTTGAACAGCAAAACCGCCATGAATCAACTAGCAAACAACAAGGTGAAAAGGGGTAAGAAAACGCATGAAAACTGCATGCTTTCCCTCTGATCTGTCCACAGAAACTTACTACCTTCAACACCCTTTTAAACCCTCTCTTTGCACCAGTTGAAGGAGTCTCTTTCCGGTTTTCCTTGAGCAAAAAAAAAATGTCATGAAACAGCCAACACCAACCAGGTGAAACAAGGTAAGGAAATTCATGTACTCCATGCTTTCCTGTCGGTTTGATGCAGAGAAAAAAAAACTGCAGCTCTTGACATAGTTTTTTTTCTTTTCTCCCTTTCTTGCATCAGTTTAAGGAGACTTGCCGAGCCTTCCTTGAGCAAACAAAAAAAAAACTTCCACTGTCTACCTGCAATAACAAGCAAAAACGGTAAGATCCAAGACTGAAACATCATTCCTTTCCTCTCCTTCCATGGATGAAAATGAGGCTCAACTCACACCTTTTTCTAGCTTTTTATATGTACATTTGGAGGGGGTAATCAGCTCTTCCTACCAAGCCAAAGAGCCTTTGAAAACTCACCATGGATGAGCTTTAAAATAGAAGTGAAACCAGTAACTTCAGCATTCTGTTTTAGTCTCCTTCTTGATCTTTCTCCTCTGGTTTGTCGTGGAATTAAGTCCCGTTTCCCTCCTCTTTAGGTAACTGAAACCATGGGTAAAAAACTTCTACAGACTCGTGGTAAGAATCCCTCTTGTAATGCTCTAAAATTCATGCTTTAAACTACTTAAACAAGCCATGGAGAAACCATGGACTAAACGCTTCCTTTTCTCCTGGGCATGCTATGACTGGAATGGATGTAGTAACCCATGGAAGCGCTGAGGAAGCGGAACATTTCAAGAGGGAAATCAGATGTAAAAGAGTGCCGAGATTATACAACTGGGGGGAAGGATGATCAGCGATCAAAACAAGGTAGTTAATACCTAAACTACACTTTAATATCTTGATGCCCATGATGTTATAGCAAGATGATTAATGCCGAGAATATGGGTATACACTTGTGTCATTTGAACCGTAAGCAGGTATAGAAATGGCTATGTGATATTAGGTTAGTGGAACCAGATATAAGTAACTCACCAAAGTCAATTATACTTTATAAAATGGTTGAAAATGATTTAAATAAAATAAGCTAGGAAAATCTAGAACAAACCGTAAGGGTATGACATGTTTAGGGATGTTTAAATGTCATTAAATAACTAAATGTATATTGCGCTTATGGAAATGTAATTAGTCCGGGTGATGGAAATTACTTAGGGCTTCAAATGGGGATTATTGAGTGTAATGAAAAAAAATTATATAAGCTTCTGGTGTTAGGATGAAATTTAGATAAACATAATAGTCCAAAAATATTTTAGAAGAAAGTTAGTGAAATTATAAGGTCATAATGTGAAATAAGAAAATTATAAATCTTATAAACATTTAAAAAGAACAAGGGATTTATGATGGGGTAAAAACCGCAATTTGATAAAATATGAGGTATAGAATTTAATTAAAATCTGTAGGTATTTATTTGGGAATTAAAAAAAACATAAATATAAATTTTATAAAAGTAAAAGGGATTAAATGCAAAGATAGGAAAAAAAGGGGCATTTTGTAAATAAAAAGAAATATGGGTAAAAAGAGGAATATAATGGTCAACAATTACTATATAAGAGGTTTGGCTAATTTAGGAATTTAAATCAACTAAGTAGTAGACTAAATAAATTTTAAACAAAAAAATGGAATTTATAAACAATATGGGACTAGGGTAGAATTACAGAAAAGATAAGGACTATAATGTGATTTTTAAGTTCCTAGGGGTCTATTAGGAATAATGGGAAATTTTGGGGTACTTTCGGTAAAATAACAATCATGTGTATAATATATGGTTTAAGTGTAAAATACAACGATTGTAAAACTATTAGGGTAATTGTGTAATTCCGGGAAATATAGGGTTGTAATGAAAATAATAAGAATAGTGGGGCATATTCGTAATTAGATGAAATTTGGGTTGATTCTAGTGATTTAACGAATTAAAGATATAACATATAGTTTAAATGGAAACACGTTACGTTTATAAAATTGAAGGGTTGAGTTGTAAATTACCGAAAGTTAGAGTGTAAGCCGAAACTAAATTAAGTGATGGGCTGTATGAAATTTGGAAGAAAATCTAGGTTAAAATTGAGATTTAAATGATTTTTATGTATAATATAAGGTTAAGTGTTACAAATATAAGTTTATAAAATAAATGGGAGTAAATTACAAATAGATGAAAACTATGGGGTGGTAAACGATTTCAGAAAAATATATATGTATGTATATAAGGGGCTGAAGCATAGATCAGTGTAAGTATTGTATATATATATTAAGATTGGAAAACCTTAGGTTATAATTAAATAGAAGTAGAAATGTGATGAGAATAATATTTGTTGGTTTTGCAATTAATTAGAGAGGAATGGGAAGGAATGTAATTTTCAAAACTATGTGGGCTGGTGGAGAATTTCATAAATATGGGCTGAAAATAAAAATAAGGTTTACACTGATATGAGTGGCATTATGTTAGGATATAACGAGATATGTCATAAGAAAATTATTATAGCATAAGCATACCTCATAAACATTTACATAAATGACAAATATATTCACTACGGAAAATGTTACAATTCGTAGAACATGATTTCTAAGAAAAAGGGAACATATAATATGACCTACAAGTCAAGTACGATGTTATACGGTTCGAAATAAAACCGAAACACAATTAAAATAAATATAGCAGCAACTATATACTAAACTCATGCATACGTAATTAACAACTATACACCCACGTGAGAACTGGAGTGAAAACGATAAATGTAATCAGAGAATTAAACTCCATGCAAACACGTATACGAAAAATGTATACATACACATAAGTGACCCGGTAATATGTAAGTTATTAAAGGATTTAATTCTCAATGGAAAAACATTGTTGAATTACCGAATAATGTGTACTCACAAACTGTAACGTACAATAATATCTAAATCCCAAGAGTAACGGAAAATCAAGTCGAATGAATAACCAAGTAAGAATTTATTACGGGATAGAGGTTAGAACTTATTTTGATACGGTGAGGTAGGTTCAAGATGTAAATACTAATGATATACTACATTTCCAGTAGACCGGGTTGCGAGTGTCGAATTACAAAGGATTTGAGGGTGAGTGTGGTCCCGCACGCTAGCAATACATCGGTGTACGGTACGTTCTATATGGTCCGAGTGTTCCTGAGGGCTTCCTCGGGTTCTGGTATGTGTGTATGCATGACAAGAGTGATATGTTTGCTATGTGTTGTGGTTGTGGATTTAAATGTTTATTGTTCCGCGATCTTTATTGTACGCGACGGATTACAATTTGGAAATTGTATACGAAAACTCAGATCGGATTGTGGATGGTAATATGGGAATGGTAAAAGGAAAATAACTGTGATCATATTATATAAATATGAGGATGAATGCAGCCTAGGCGACGTCTAGGTGAAGGTTAACGACCTTAAAGGTCTTTACATTGAGAATACACTCTACATAACCTATGCATAGATCTTAGGTAAAGGTCACAGACCGAATTATATGGTGGAATTAAGTAAACAATTAAGATAAGGAAAAAGCCAGGGTAGTCACGGACTACATGGTTGCGCATGGGTGATCACCAAAGAGAGAGAATGACCGAATAGGGTTCTCTCCCTATGGAAACTCCAACGAGCCGGATACGATCGTTGGTCAGGGCACTACTGTTGGTGCAATGGCTCCGGCCGTCAGGCCTCTGCGGACTCCTGACAAACCGCACTATTATAGTGCACCAGAGCGACTGCTCCAGAAGAGGAAGCTTATACGAGTTGTCCTAACATGTCGCCCACCTTAATTGAACAAATTAAATAAAAGTTACGAAATGACTCAAGGAAATATTCTTAGCCTTGAACAACGAAACAAGAAGGCCTCAAGGCCACATAGCAGGATTGTTCAAGAGAGTGTAACTCTCGCATTGTTAATTGAAGTTGTTTATGTACTTGCTTATTGCTTGTTGTGGATTTGCATGGTGATTGTATGAACTTATATGTGTGATGATTATTGTTATACTGTTACTGTAAATGAAAATGGTACAACATGAAATTGGAACAGCATGTTAACAATTGGGCTAAATAACTTGAGTAGTCTTAGGGTTCATGAAAGTTATATAGTTCGTGTTCAGCGTTGGCTGAGCCTATACGGCCCCCACTTTCAGGATTGAAGCAGATTAAGTTCGAACGCGAGCGCGGGAGTTTGGGATAGTCGACAGTCTGCCCACATGCGACACGGTTACTTACGCTTACTGTTTTTTTCGAACATTGTGGTATTTGGATAGATAGATGGCTCACTGTTCTTTCAGAATTTATTCGGTTTGTAATTTTAGTTGTATTAAATCTCTGTCATCACAGCGGTAGTGTAGATTGGATAGTTGGTAAACGCTTCGTTACTCGCATGGGCGGGTAACGGCGGGTAACATGTAACACCCCTACCATTAATACAGTGCTTACCGTCCAATCTCCTTACATATCAGATACACGCAGCGGGTATATACTTACATACAATGGGTGATACAATGCCGTTAGTCACCCACGTGACTAACAAGGCTACTACTTCTACATACAGCATCGGTCTGATGGACCGGAATATCCGAGTACTACACACTTATCTTACATACTCCAATTACCAAATCAAATACTACAACTTCCCTTTCATTACAATATTCCAAGTTCAATACATGCTAATACAATACACCGAGTTTACTATTATCCAATTACAAATACTATACTTCCTCCCATTCCATACATACTTATTACGAGTCTACCTACTACCCATTCCTCACAAACTACTTACTTTCTAAGTACAAGGGTGTGCCACCGGTCTCTTACCTTGACCGTATCTGCTTCAGGTACCTGCACACTAAAAACGTTCCCCCTAGGGGGTCAGCTTTCGCTGCATATGATAACCGCATACCCCGCGTACTAGTGAGGGTACGCCGACTACTTGGTCGAACACATGCAATTCATTTTCATTCAACATACATGCCTACATGCTCTTAGTACAATACTACAATACTTACACAAGGAATACACGAATACATTCCAATGCATATCAAGAAGTTATACAAGTCCAACAATACCTACTTACCTTCTTCCGGAACATACATTCGCAATACATGCACAGTATATACACATTACATACTCAATCCATACACAATACATGTACAATGTCCAATACTTGTTAGCTTCATTTGTCCACCCGGGTTAATCGGGTGGAGATTACTCTTTTACTCATTCACGGTACTTACGCATACAAACTCATACATACTTACAGATCCATACTTATTTACTCTTACTCTTACTCATGTTAAGTCGTCGGGACCTCCGGCCCGGGGACTACACCGTCCCACCACCGGGATTTACTTGACTCACCAATCCGGGATGCTACCCATTTAAGGGGTTTGGGCCGCAGACCAGTTTAAGAGTCAGGAATTGCAGCCAACCTCTTGTGACTCCGCATCCTCACGCGTGGCCGAAGCTATATCGGACTTCTACTCATTCCAATTTACTCACTTAAGTTAGGAGTTAGGTAGTTAGGAATTAGTAGAAGTCAACAATCAACCACATGCACAACTACATTATTCACATACACATCCATACAAAGCACAATACATTATTCAAGTACACTACGAGATGCATTCACACTTCATCATCATTCATATATTTCATGAATTATACAAACTAGTGTTCAAGACAAAATAATATCAAGAGCAACACAAGTCAAGCACAGGTAAGCGCAATATAGTCCGATTCATGTTGTTATCTTATTTAGGTGATCAAATAAGCACACAAATCGGGGTAACCAGATTAGGATACAGGGCATGAAGAAATCATACCTTTCACTGGGATTTACTTTACCGGGTGTTCCTTTGTTCCTTGGTTCACACTTGTTCCTCGAATCTTATTCTCGAACCAATAACTACATACCAAATGATTCTATTAATACTAGGCATTACAATACATACTTAGCTACTACCCCCGTACTTACACTGTTATCTCGTTGGTTCGGTTTATCTTAAGGTTTATAAACTTGCAATTTCCTTAATTACTCCTCATACTTGTTTATACCATTAATGACCCTTAAACATCATTAATTAAATACTAATTATCTTATACTAACAATACCGTTCACTTTACATACTTACTAAGTCTTACTTATACAATTTCATTTCTATTCTTCACTTACTTCTCATTCTTATTCTAGCTTGTTTATACTCCTAATTACTCTTAATTATGCTTAATTAAGTCTTAAGCAACTTATACAATCATCCCCCAAATAACGCCTTAACTTATAACCCATTAAAATTTCTCTCGGGTGAATTTTGATGTTGGTCCGGGACCTTGTCCAGGTCCTAAGTCCCGGCGCAACACATATCAGAATTCTCGACTTGTTTTATGTTATGGTCCGGGACCTTGTACATGGGGTAAGTCCCGGACCAGGCGTTTTGGGAAACTCTCGGGTTCATTTTTGTTAGTGGTCCGGGACCTTATACCAGGGGTAAGTCCCGGACCGCTAATGAATTTGTAACTCTCGGGCTACTTTGGACGGTTGGTCCGGGACTTAACACAAGGCCTAAGTCCCGGACCAGTAGTGGTCTGCTACGAATCGCATTTTCTTCTTGCTCTGTTTCATTTTCTTCTTCTTCTAATCACTTCCTAATGGTTTCTAATCTTAATATTACATGTTTAACTACTTATCCAAGCATATAAACTCACCCACATCCATTTCTAACCTCATTACACAATCTTACTAATAAGTTATACTCCTCTGTTAATTTTTCTTCCTTCTGTTGCAGTTCCATGCGAGCTGCTGCTACTGATTCTGTTTCTTTTCCTTTCTTCTTCTACAAATACTAATAGCCCCTAAGTGACTTAGTTCCTAGGTAAATTTTGCCATAGTTCTCCCTATAATCTTACATTCTCCTCACACTAATTCATCCACAATTATACCCTGTTCAGTTTGTGTATATGTATTTGACAGTTTACATATATATGCATCAGTTCCAAGCTCAACGTTTCAGCAGCTCATTCATTTTTTTTTTTTTTGACAGATTCCTAACTTACTAATGCTACCAATACCATTATGCTAACCTATCTTATACCATTTCAGTAGGTTTACATTTGCTAAACAAATACATACGTATACACTATACTAAATCCATACAGAGGCGTTTTGTTACCTCACGTTTTTGCTTTTGTTTGGTTTTTTTCTTCCTTTCTTTCTTCTTGCTCTCCTCTTTTCCCTTGTTTGTTTTCTATACTCCTTGTCTCCAGTTACCGAAGTGACAATGCCTCCTCTTGCAATGTCAAACGGCTAAACAAGGAAATGGAGCTCACGTGGGTTCTTGATTTTCAGCAGAAAAATGAAACAGATGGAACTCAAAGAATGGTTTGGTCCTTTCTTTACCTTAGGACATGAAGAGGAGAATGGAGCTTCAACCGGTGACTTCTAGACTCCAAAAATGACAACACCCATGAAAACGAAATCGGTTGTTTTCAACTTTTGAAAGGTGGAGATGGTTCTCCTTGAGGAGAGGATTCCGACGGTGTTATTTTTGTGAGATTCGGAGGTGGTTTGGATGGTTAACCATGGAGGAGAAGTGGCTGTCCTCTAGGTCTTTCAAAATCGCCATTGGAAGAAAAAGAATTGCAGAAGAGAGTGGTCTGTTGCAGAGGAAAATCGTGGAGTCAGGGATAGAGTAAGGTACAGTTGCTTCCTTTTTGGTTTTGTTTATTTGCTTGTCTCATAGTACGTAATAGATAATTAAAAGAAATGTGAGGGAGGTGGGACAAGCAAATCGGCCACCCACACTGTCCCATACAGATTTTTGGTTTTATTTTGCAAAAGTGGACACACTAACTTTACTTATTTACACTCTCACCCCACAACTTCCCGTTTTTGACAGTTTTACTAATCGGTACCCATTTTTCGGAATTTTCTCGTTTAATTAATTTTATTGGTTCTAGACCTTCATTAATATTTATTAATGACTATTTAATTAATTATAATTGTCACGAGTCTATTTAACCCGCTTGAAGTCACGTTTTCTCGGTTTCCTCGAAAAACGCGCTTTAATGTTCATTAGTGTTTTTAATCCATTTTAAGGATCCGTTTTCTTCAGGATTTGTTCCCTAACATTTATTTAGACTCAATTAAGCCTTTAGGATCCATATAATACGCCAACCGAGGTCTCATACCTCCTGTGGTTATTTAACGCTTATTTAGTGTTTTTCGCTTTTAAAGCGTTTCTTTATTTCTTTTGGATTTATTTTCCCTTACAAATATTTCTTAACCATTATTAGGCTCTTAAATACCTATTAGGATAATTTAATCGCCATATTTAAGGTCGGGGTATTTCATAACACCCGGTTTATTTTGTGTACGTCTTTTAATTACCGTTGCGAATTGACTGATTATTATGTTAGGCGCGCTAGTTAAACCGGATTTTAGAGTAGGGGTGTTACATTCACAAAGCCACATACCCTACCGAGAGCATTGTTCAGATTCCCGTTGCTGATGAATTCTATAATTGTGGTCAACCGAGTCCAAACAATTCTGTCCAATTGCAAAAAGAAGGGGGATGAGAGTTTAATTGTCAAGAGGTCTCCCTAGGTAACGATTACCAGTTATTGGGCGAAAAGCCACGTGAACCCCATAATGAGTCACGACTCGGGGTAGGACAACCGTCTTTGCCAACACAATCATTGTGTCCATAAACCTCCTCCACTCACGATGTTGTAGCGGCGCTCCCTATAGGAAGTGACCTGGAGCGAGAGACAGGCCGTGACTTTTTTCCTGCTTTGAATGTCGAGTCCCTCGATATCAATTGTGGCGTTGAGAACGGGCAGGCGCGTGGGGCATTGAGAAAGCGGGACGCATCTTCTTCCAACCATCGTGTCAGTGAGGCGCCGTTTGCCTGTATACAGGAAAAGGAATCGGATGGTGACAAAATTAGGGAGGACTGCAGCGCGACTTCCGAGTTTCAAGAGGAGACGAGAGATTTGATTGTTGCTATTCCCGAGACACGTCTGGAGGCACCAATATTGTCAGCCCAAGGGACAGGCCAGGTTGAGACGCCTTTGGCGTCTTCTCAAGAGGATTTAGGCGGCCAATCTGATAGTTAAGAGCCCATAAGTCCACGATCAACAATAGTGCAGATCAGGGTATTGATTTATTTGTTGATCTTGTCCACAATACCCCGCCAAACTTCCAAGATAAGGAGTTGGGCCAAGCTCAGGATATAAATGGGAAGATTGTTAACGTAGAGGCAGAAGCTGAAGAGTGCGTCAAATTATTGTTTCAACTGGGATTCCAAGTCCCTGATCCAGCTCGTACCAAAGTTAACATCCAGAAACAGCTCCAAGAGGCCATATAGAGGTTTTAGTGGGTACCCAAATTTTAGTACGTGATCCTTGCCCTGAGAAGTGTTGAGGAGAAGGTTTGGCATGCGTTCTCCCTTAAAGCAGCTTGTTGATAGAACTAGAGATTTTTCTGCAGGATCATGGTTATAGTGGTCCTCTACTGCTTCTAATCATAAGGGTAGGGTGGTATGTACCAAAGTCTTAATTAGGATGGACCTTTTCTTTTGTCTTGTTGTGTTGGGTGGGGCACTCTTTTTCCCTTCTTAAGTTTTTTCCTACTAGGTTTTACTTTATAAGGGTTTTAATGAGGCCCAAGTTTTTCACCCAAAATGATTGTAATTCTATGCTTTTTCAATATAATTGGTGAAAGCCCAAATTATATAAAAAAGGTAACTGAAACGAAAAACAATAATTGGGGGTTTAGCCCGTGGCAAGCTTGGTTGTGTTGGTTAAACAATGGAAAAAACAACAAGTAAATTAGAGATGATAATTTTTTGGATTGGGTGGAAGAGTACTTGGGGATTTTGGCAATCACCCAAACCTCCTAACCATGCTAGTAATTCCACTACACTGTAGTTGTCTCTTAGAACAAAAATAAGCCCTCTAACCAAAATATGAGCTAAAACTTATTTAGTTAATTTTAACCTTCAACCAATTAGGGTTAAACTCACTAAATAGCATTAAGCACAAGTTCTAGATAAAAGTCCAAATTTATACCAACTAACCCTAGAGGTATACATTAGGGTTCCTCTCTTAAATTGGTCTCAAACCCTAACTCAAAACCAAATTGTAGAAATGGTTCACCAGAAATGCAATAAGGGATCAATTTAAGAGCACTGAATGAATATCAAAAGAGGAACCAACTACATTAAAACATAGTGCAATTTAAAAACATAGTTAGAGATTTGGGGACCCATCCCAAAGCACAATGGAGTCTACTCTAGCATTGAAGAAGAAAAGACAACAAAAGGAAGCGATTTAGCCATTAATGAGGTGGTTGAGCTTTAATGGAGGTTAGTGGTCTTTCTCCCCTTTCTTCTCCTCTTCTCTATGCCTCTGTTTCTCTTCTTTCTTTCTGATGGGAGCCGCCGGCATAGGGTGAATGAAGAATGAGAAATTAATTCTCATTATCCGCGTTTTGACGACTTCGGGGGCGCTTCCATGAGTGTGGTCCAGGTTTGCGTCCGGCTAAATGACTCGGATCACAATGTCGTGGCTGAATATCGTGCGTTGATGACTGATCCGGGTTATAGACTCGGACGTAAACCCGGACTATGCTCAAAAGTTGGTAGAACTTCAGCGGAGGACTGGTCCGGGTTTGTAAACTCGGACGCAAACCCGAACCAGGGTGAAAAGTTGGCAGACACTTCAGCGAGGGATGGTTTGGGTTTTTAAATGCATATTTTTGCCACTTATCAGTGAGAAATTGTTCCCTCTTGTTTGCATAGTATAAACAAAATCAAGAATGAAATCACCAACAACATTAACAAGAGCAACAACAAAAACAACACCAGTAACAACATAACAACCACAATTATAATAATAACAAAAAAAACCACAACGGTAATAATAACAACAAAGACAACCACACCAACACTAATATAAGAACAACAACAATAACAATAAAACAACAATAACAATGTTGGTCCCCCACCATAAACAACAACAACAATGACATTAACACCAACATATACAACAACACCAACAAATGTAACATCACCAAAAGCATCAATAACTATACCAATAACAACAACCATAATGTAAGAGAAACAAAAACGACAACAATAGTAGCAACTATACTAATAAGAACGACAATAAAATGATAGAAACAATAACAAAAACAATAGTAGTAACAACAATAATAACACACAAAAGCTGTCACAATGACAACGAAAACCCCATACACCAAAGACAACAACAACTTAGAGAATTCAAACAAAACAAAACAACAACAATAGTAACAATAAATGCAACATTTGTTTCCACAGTGACAACAAGGACAACGTAAACCAACTAAAACACCAAAAACAACAAACTCAAACATGAAAAACAACAACAAATACATATAATGATAACAAAATGAAGAACATAATCAGTTAAGACCTTTAAATGTCAGCATAAATATTTAGAAACAAATACATCTAGTAAAAGTGTCACCAAAAATTAATGATGACATAATTCTTCTATAGGATACAACAAATAATTGAACAACGAATACATCTTGTGAATACTAAACAGATAGCTGATGACTAAATGCATCTTTTATATGGCTTAACAAATACACTAGGCATCTACACAATTTTTTTAAATCACCTACTATGACCTTGGTTGCAGCATAGTCTATAGTGCCTAGTCTACTTCTCATATTATTCATCTACCTAATTCCATAATTTTTTTGGAGTTTGGGGTTAGAGCCAAAGCTGTTAAGAAACCGGATAAAATAACACGATCATATCTAAATAACTACTTTCTCTCATACATTGTTCTTACTACTTCCTACCTTGCATGCAATAAATGGGAGCCATCATCTTCCTTGGTTTTTATGCTGGTGAAAGGAAACTCATTTATGAGATATATTATTGTCATTATATTTCCATTTCCATATAAAACCATTACTCTTTTTTTATAGTGAGACTGACATACACATTTACCGAGGATATGTAAGAGGGGGAGAGAAATGCTCTCTCCTCTCTCTCCCCCTTTTAACACTTTTGTTGGTTTCTATAGCATACAAACTCATCTTCTTCCCCAAAATCTCCATAGCCTTTCTCGTCTTCTTTCCCAAATCCCACTAGTCTTACCCTCTTCCCTTTCTTCTACTCTTGTCTAGTCTCTACTCTATCTTTGTAGAGATAATACTTGTTGCATGTTCAACCGGTCCATCATTTTTGGGGTGCTGATTTGGTTCCCACTTCATCATTGGTGTGGCTTGGGGATTTCGGCATCAACGGAGCAGTGGATGGTGGACCAGCTTCACGTTCTTCCTTTGTGGAGGTCAATTAGGAGTTGGAACAACAATGGGCGTGGAGTACCAACTTCACGCTCTTGCTTTAATGAAGGCCGAGCAGGAGAAGGAGCAGCGGGTGGTGAAGCTCCCATGGCTTCTTCTCCACTTCGGTTTGCATATTAATTTGGCTTCACTTATGTTTCTTCCCAGTAATAAGTGGACTAGTTACTTTAATTTCCATAAGTATGTTGTTTACCGTAATAATTTTGTCCTAAGTGGGTTGACTTATGCTGTCTTTAGCCTCGAGTTGGTGGGTTTTGGTTATCTAGTGCTATTGCTTTGGTCTGTTGGAATGGTGAGTTCTAGTTACCCAATGTTATTTGTCCCACAACTTATGGTTCCCTAACCTTTTGGCTGTAGGTGTCTAAGTTCTTAATCAATATATGGTATGTTGTTTTGAAAAGAAAAAGATACACATTTACCAAGTCTAAATTGGTTATTATGAAATGTTGAATACCCAATGTAATATGTGTTTTTATAGATAGTTGGATGAATTATCTATTTGTTTTTAATGCATCTGACTCATTGAAATGCGAGCTAGATCGAGTAATGTTGTTTCTTTGGTCTTTGTAAGTACTATCTATTTTGTCTCACCCGTCTTCTCGTTTTTTAAACCCATCCAACCATTTTCATTAGTCATCATTCCAAAACATACATGACAGTGGTGTTCAGCTAAAATAACCTGAACAAGCACCAGCCAAGCAACTACTAGATGCAACTTGATCCCAATGAGACGTAGTGAGAGTAGTCAATGAGCCTTTGATCCACTGCATGTGGAAGAGGTGGGTAGATACCACATACAACACTATCAACAACTAAACATGTGTTCAACTAACAACTAACTAGCTCTAGAGACTACAGACATAAAGGAAAAACCCCAAGAACAAGGACGAGAGCACCATCACATTTTAGTGTCGCCACCATTGCCACCACAACAACCTTCCTGATTAGGGGTTGAAACTCAGCATATACTGTTGACATGTAAAGTGATGGGGATAGCAAAGTATGAAAATTCCATTATGTGCACAAAATCAATCTATCATGCTTATGCATCACAATATATCCATTTTCCTTCCACATGAAAAGCACCATCTTCCTTGTCAAAATATAAACCGATTCACCAAAACAAAGGTGAGAACGGTGCCTCCCATGTGAGGATGGTGCCGCCCAAGTGGGAACGAGATTAATCTCAATATCATCCCCTTTTTTGGCAGCACTAGTGGAGAAAGTTGACGGTAACAACAAAATATACTTTATAATAGTGCTAATCTGCAAATTAAAAACCTAAACTACATCTTGTTCATAACAGACCGCCATTCAACGACCTCGTTCACCCATCACAACTCAGCATCGAGTTCGATCGATCTCCAAAATAACCAACTGAAATCACCGATGTAAGGTTTGGCTGGAGCATGCAAAATCACTCCCCTCAACTTTGAGTCAATTATCGAGCAGACGGGTAGCCGAGGGATAAATTGTGAGCTTTTTCATGCTCATTTATCCACTTTAGCTTGTTTTCCTCTAGTTTTATGTTTTATTGGTGTTTCTACACATTTTATTGCTTAAACAAGTGGAATACCATAGCTAGAAGAAAAGTAGACAAATGGAGGAATGCGTGGGCACAAACAGATCCAAAATCAGAGCTAAAACAAAGTAGATCAAGCATTCTGGAGACCGACCTGCTCACATGACCAACCCAGGTGGGCCGGTCGAACGTGGGTCGGTAGGAAGCTACTGGACTCGACCGACCCCGATGACCGCCCCGGGTGGGTCGGAAGAAGAAGAAGCTCCCCTTCACCTATATTGGCTAACTCATCTCCATTCTCTCATTTTTATGCTTTAATGGTTGTGTAGTCTCCTTTATCTTAGGATGGATATTTTGCCCCAAAACCTTTAAAACTCCATTGTTGAACCTTGAATTTGTTTAATGCTTTATTTTGTTCCTTTTGCTTTATGTGAGTGATAATTGAGTGATTATGGCTTCTAATCTTGGGTACATTGAATTTGGGGATTTGTTTATGGTTTGCTCAATTAGTTGTCAATTTGTTAAGTGGATTGGATTAACTTTGTCAGTTAGTTTAGCATTAGTATGAATTTCTATGGATATGTTTCACAAAGTAGGGATCTATATATATACCGTTGGGGACTAAATCAATGCTATTTATCAAAGGTCGGTGAGATAGATTGCACTGAAACTTAGGGGCACTTGTGCTTAATGTTATCGATTAAACCGGGTATTTGGATTAACCTTGGGTTTTGGATAGATTAGTTAGGATTAGTAGACCAAGATTTGAGCTATTAGTTATTTAAGCGTTCTCGTTGTCTAGCTGTAAGTTCAAGGGTCGACAATCTATAGTATAGGGGTTATGGGTGTAAAGATTCATCCCGAGATACACCTATCTTAGATTTAGTTAGATTAATTTTATTGCTTTCCTTTATTTTCCCATCTATCAAACCAAAACTCCCCCCCCCCAATTTACATTTATACACTTTTGTTTATATTTATGCACATTCACTAAACTTGTAATTGGTTAGATAGTTGTGAAGTCCCTATGGATACGGCCTTGTTGAACTACAACTATTGGATTCACCGCCCATTAGTTAGCAATATACTTTTATAGTATTTTGCACATTAGAATGCATGTCCACCAACATCATCCATTCATCGCCACCGACATTATCCATTCATTGCCACCGACATCATCCATTCACCACCTTGCAAGACAAGATCCAGTCAGGCTAGAAAATATAAATTAAATGCAGACCAAATTTGGGGAAATTGGTGGAACTAGCAGCTTGTAATTTGTCAATTGCTTTCCTTAAGCTAGATAGATCTGTTGTCAAGTGCGAGCTCCCCAATCGCCTTCAACCGGTCATGTCCCCTGCCCCGATCTTGCATGCAGCGGTGGTAAATCGATGGGTAGGCAGCGCAAATGGGAGAAAGAGAGACACATGCAAATCACAACACCTCCAACCCACTTCTCTTCCTACAACTTGAAAACTTACTCAAAGATTTCGACATCGCCAAAGCCACTGATCACTGAGGTGAAGTTTCAAAATGTCGGTTCCTTTCCAACAACAGAAGAAGATATAATTTGTATTAAGAGGAAAAAAGCAAGGAAAACCATCCGAGAAGACAACCATGGTGGAAACAGTTGCAATACGGTAACTAGAAAAGGCTAGAAGCCTCCACCAAAGGGAGTTTCACTAGGTACCTCTCTACTCATTTATATCATTACTATATAAACTTCTTCAATTGGTCATAGACCTCATACTACGATTAATTATAAATAATATTACTCCCTTTGTTAATTTTTATATGTCATTCTAACTTTATCACATGAATTAAGAAATGAAGTAAAAAGACTAGGGTCTAATCTTACTTTTATTTCAATAAATGTGTGTGTCACGTGTCAAATTATCTTTTCGCTCGAGAGTTGTTGTTATTAATAGGGGTAATGGTGGAAAAAAATAAAATTTGTCTTAAAAATCTAGAATGACATCTAAATCCTAACAAATGAAAAAAGCTATAAAGACATTTAAAAATTAATAAAAGGAATAATGTTTTTAATAATGCATTAAGGGTAAAGCCATTATAACAATGGCGTTCAATCTTCTGTTGAAACCAATTTAAGAAAATTACTGGTAGTTCTTGGAATAAGTATAATTCTGATAGTAGTAGGAACAATGAGACATTACACTGGAAGCACGGAAGTTGGTGTTAGTAGAGGTGATAATAATGAATAGATAAACCAAGTCGACAAGAACTGGCTTGCTTGGTGTACGTGGGGCCTATGTGCATTCATAGCACCACACACGCAATCACACATTAGAGAAAGCACAAACATCAAGGGAGGGTTATGGTTATGGAGGAGTCAGTCAGAGAGTGAGAGGGAAACGCTCCCAGAAAACACGGGCTCTGCAGAGTTTCAGTTTCTCAATTCCCGATGCGCCATATTTAATTATTCATGACGACCCCATCCGTCCATTCATCTTCATCCGCTCCGCTGCCCTCCTTCCTTCAATGTCTGCGAAGTGAAATGTCTACTGACTATTGTCAGGCCCAGCCATAGCCCAAGGCATGCAAAGTGGTAGTAGGACAATGAAACCTGTGACGATGACATCAATTTATCCGACGTTGACGGCGTCGTTTGTGCATCTGACATTGTTTTTTTTTTTTTTGAGATAGCAACAATTTTGTTCCTTTTTTCACATTGATGTAATAAAAGAGTTGTTCCGTCCGTCATTTTTTTTCTAATATTTAAAATATAAAATAAATTGAGTCTATAAATAAGTTGCTTTACTATTTAATAAAGGAATATATATATCCTAATAATCACACATTTTTTTAGTGGATTTGCCTCCTCATATACGAAAATCTCAAATCCTACCATATTCATCCTCTCTCTAAATTGTTGATGACACACTTGGCGGGGTTCAAAAATTGTTAATGACCAATCGAATGTATAACTGTCTAATTACACTTCGGATATTGGTGAGTTTTTTTTACCCTTTCGAAACATACAAATACCTAAATTCACGAGTGTACAAAGAAAATCGTGATGGGAAAAACTTATAAACAAGCTTCTCTTCTTTCCTTTATCGCAGATACGAACAGCAAACTGGAGCAGATATAATTAAACAATTTCCTAACAAAAGAATATAAATATCAGAAAAGAATATGGATTGCTGCTGCAACAAAAGAATATGGATTATGAAGAAGCCAGCTCACTTATTCGGAAAACAAAACCTTATTGAAACTTTCATTATGCCTAATTACGATGCCACCTTTTTCACATCTAACACACCGTCAGACAACGACTCAATTTCATTGATTGAGCTAATTAATTCTTCCTCCTTGGGATGTTTTTTCTACTCCAGCTGGACATATACACCTAGTCTCCTGTCCTTTTAAAACTTCAAATTCAACACCAATGACGGTGCAGTGGTGTTTGGGGCTGCACTTGGTAGGGAGAACCACGGTTCGATCCCCCACAACGTCCATTGGGAGGGGACTGACCTTGCCATTAGGCTACCCAGTACCGATCCCCGAACCGGATGTAGCCCAATGTGGTGAACCGGTGGGAAACCAAAAAAAAAAAAACTTCAAATCCAACAACTCCTAAGTATTTACCAAAGATTAAGCCTACCTTAACATTAAACTTTTTGGCTAACTCATCTCGTATTGGCTTTGGGATTCAATTTGACTTTTGAAAGTTGATATATATATAAGTTGTCTTGAAGCTTTCATAAAATCACCAATCATATTTTTGAGTTTCTTCATATTATTCTCCTTAGCCATCCCATAAGTAGCACAATCATCTATAAAAAAAAAAACGTAGTTGTGAGATAGTAGATACATTGAAAGCAATACCAAGGGTTCAAATCCTGCAAAAATCACTATTAACTAAAGGAGACGAGTTCTGGATATGAAAATCTATCTTACCTATTTGGGATCGGTGGATCCAATCTTATGGTTCCAACTTTGATATCTCTTCCACTATAACAATGTTTATCAATGAAGGCAACATGTATACAATCAACGGGGTAACGTAAAACTTGTCTCAATTCATATAATCAAAGCAGGCAAGTAGTATTGTCGCCTCTAATGGTCTAATCAATTGAGGCGAGTAAGATTGTAGCCTCCGTTTGTATGATCAATGAAGGCGACTAATTACTTATGCCTCCTTTGGTCTATTGTGGCGTGATCCTATGCCACCACATAAGATCATTGAGGTAACTTTAAGGTTACCTAGATTGACAAGATCAACAGAGGCGACTGTTGTCTTTTGTCTCTTTTGCATAGTCTCAAACAAGATCAACATAGGCAAGTTTTTCTTTTTGCCTCATGCGTGTATGCTTAGGTATGATTAACTGAGGCGACTTATGTTAATTGCCTCCGTTGATCCGTCACAACAGAGGTGAGTTGTTTATTTTGCCTCAATTGTGTATGCCTGTATATCATCAACTGATGCGTCTTGTATTAGTTGCCTTCATTGGTCCGTCACAACAAAGGTGAGTTTTTTACTCTGCCTGCATTGTGTAATCATACACACTATGTGCCTCTTTCCCATCATTTTCACTCACACTAATGGCGAGGTTAGTAGTGGTTGTAGCCTTGAGCCACCATGGGAGCAGGATGTGAGGTATGAAGATTGAGCCAGATTACCAAAATCCGAGTTGGCGAAATCTTCTCTCTCGTCTATATGTACTTTCCCTTTTACATTTTATCTTCCTCTCGTGGCGGACCTTTGTCTTCGATGATGATACCACCACTAACATCCACGAAGAGTGCTCCCCCTTATATGGCATTGATTGGGGAAATCTCACTGTTTATGCTCTCTCAGGAGCGGTTCTTCCTCGATTCTCTCGCTTAATTCGTCGACTTTTAATCCTCGTCACTTGAAGGAATGGAACAATATGCCAGTGCAATGCTGCATACGGGAGCATCTTTGTGGAAATGGCGTTCGACTAGATCCATGGTGGTGAAATTGCAGGTGAGCTTTCCGATCATTCTTCGGGGGAACAAAGGGGCATTTGGACTGCTCTCTTTTCGTGTGGCACCTTTGGCCTCTGGTCAGAAAGACCTAGATTGGTACATTGAGTGGCACCTTAACAAGCATAATGGTAGCGTTTGCACTAAGTAACTTAGGATCATCTCCAGCAAAGCATTGGCATACCCTGTTGTTTTGGAGTTCCTTCTCCCCTTAGTTATGCCATTGTCGTTGTTTATAACAAATATTCGTCATATGATACAATCCACTGGAAAGTTGCTCTTAGCCTTCTTAATTAGGTCAATCGCAGCAACTGTTGGCACAACTGTGGCATTCTATTTGGTACCGATGCAATCACTTGGTCAAGATGGTTGGAGGATAGCAGCAGCCCTCATGAGGAGGCATATAGTGAAGTTGTAAACTACGTTGCTATTGCAAAAGCACTTGAAGTTTCTCCATCAGTATTTACTGCTGGACTAGCCGCTGACAATGTGATTTGCTATTGCCCTCATGAACTCTCATGATTGATTTTTGGTACAAGTTGAAGGGTTCAAAATGATTCTGATATCCTTTGACCTGTACCAAGAAACAAGGCTAGAGAACTTTTTTTTATTGGTGTGTATGCCTCTTTAGTAACCTCTGCTCTTTTATTATCTAGATAGAGTGGTCGAAAACTTCATGAAATCTTGGATATGACCTGATGGTCTTCTTTATTTTACAACTTAAGGGGAATTCCTCAAGGCTAATGATGTGGAGTATCCTATGAATCGGAAATGAGCTTCTTCAATGGATGAAGTTCTTCAGCAAGCTGATATGGTAAAACCTGATAATGAAAAGCATTAACCTGAACAGCTAAAACCTTAGATTTTTGGAACCAAAATAGACCAGTTTTGCTTGTTGAACTCCTCCTCAGATAAACCTTCGTTCAGTGCTGGACAAAACAACATACCATCTGGTTAACAAAAACCAACTCTTCATGATGAAGAAGGCAAGTATTATTAATTGCTATTCTTTCTGGTATTTCCCCATGATTCTATTATGATTAAGAGAAAAACCAACATTTGTGAAACTTGTTGCTATATGTTCTTTTTAAAGTATTGTTTGCTAAATGTTTTTTAAACACGTATATGGTGACAGTTGAGAGTTGTACTTATGTCTTATATGCAGACATATACGATGATTTAATATCAAGAAGAGAGTACAACAGTAGGGCGATGGCAAGTAAATTCTTGGGTTAAGCACCTCTTTTACTTTTTTTGTTTCCCTTGTTGTAACACCCTGGATTTTACCTCATTATAAAGTAGAAAATGATACAAATCCAACACCGCAGACGGGGATTAAAACGGATGTCATACGAGTCTTAAAACTGAGATTTAAGTTATGTCTGGACTTGTGTCTGACCTTGGAAGTTCGGACACAAGTCGAAATAGAAACCATGGTGTGTCCGGACATACGTCCGGACGTTGAATTTCAGATGGAAGTTGAACTCCAACCCCCAGACTTGTCCTCGCACTCTGTCCAAACAGATGTCCGGACACTTCAAAACTGTGAAAATAAAATAGCTCTCAGAGCCTGTCCGAACTTGCATGTCCGGAAGGACGTTTGGACAAGTCCAAAATTGTGAAAATCAATTGAAAACATCATTGGAAAAAAACACATTAATACCACATCTTATATTGTAACTTAAGATGAATAATTTGCCAGTAAGGTATGTCAAAAGTACCAAGAAAATTACAGCAGAATGTAAACTAAATCCAGGGTATTACCGCCAGACTCATCCCTTTGAGTGTTCAGGCTATTCCTTTACCAATTCATTAGAAAATAAGTTCCCAAAAACATTATAACTCAAATGTTGTAACCCAAATATTGTAGCCCAAATATTGCAACTTGAATATGATGACTTAATCATTTTTCAACTCCGAATGCTATGTGACAGCGCATCCCCCAACCCCAACTTCAGTAATCCACACCTGTGATAAAAAAAAACAATATACAAAACACGAAGGGATCATGCAAATCAAGGAAACTGAGTAAATTCCATCTCATTATGTAAAATACATTTTTGGAATCCTTTTTGCGATTAGGTAATCAGAGCATATAGAACCAATAAACAAATAATCCGAATCCACTTTCCAACAATGATAATCATTAAAACAGTAGGGGAGCCTTCAACAGGAAAAACAACCACAAAATAATCCAAACAGTCACGAACAGACTAAATTACCATTCCACCTCACCCTAAGTCCTTAAGTGTGCACACCACCTATGAAACATGAGTCCCATAGAGTAGATCATAGAGCTTAACTGTAGTCATTGTATCAACACAAATATATATATGTAAATAATTCATGGTCACGGTCTAGAGTACCAACATGGTGAGTCAGGGAGCACCAAGAACTCCGACATGGTGAATTAGGGAGCATCAAGAACTCCAAAAGCAATTAATTTCCAGTGAAGAGCTCCCAAAACCAAATCCATTTCCAATTGTCAAATACCACCATTAATTCACAAATCATGAAATACAGTTCCAATCCTCCAACCAAAATCAAGGTTTCCAAAATACCTTTTTGATGAACAAAACTTCACACTAAGAAAACAAACATGAGCACAGAATTTACCTAGAGTCCATGTCCAGCCGAGGAGAAACAATTACCCACAACCAATAGCATCCACCATTAATGAACTCGAGATCTAAGATTTTAATATACACGCTTTCAATAATCTACCAACAAAAATATAATCGAATTATAACCTTTGTAATCCCAACTAATACTATTATACTTACCCTTCCAAGACTCTAATTGGCGCCAAGGAAGGAGCTTGAAGAAACTTGAAGAAGTAGAGGAAGAACTAGAGATTTTGTGTAGGGAAAGATGAACGTGAATACTAATTAAGGAAAAGGGGAATAGGGGTGGGTATTTATAGGAATAATTTGAGAGTAAGAGAGAAAATTAATATTGTAATTTATAAGTAATAATTAAGTTAAGTAGAGAAAATAAGGGGTGTGAATAAGTATGAACTAAATAATTAAATAGAAAAGAAGAAGATAATGCTAGTTAAATAATTAGATAAAGAAGTAGATACAGATGGATGATAATAGTTAAGAATAAAATAATTAATAGAAAGATAAGTAATAAAATAGTTAATTAGTTAGTAATAGATAAGATCAACGTTATTATCTTTGGAAGGAGATAAGAATAATTATAAAAGTGGATCAAATAATTAATTAAGAAGAATAAAGGGTGAACGTAATTGTCTGTAGGAAAGAGATAAGAATATTCATAAAAGTAAAATTGAATAATAAATTCATAAAGATAAAGATGGATGTATTTATCAAGGAAATATAAGGATAATTACTTTTAGAAAATAGGAGATAAAATAGAATTGAATAATTGATTTAAGAGAAGGTAAGGATGAATGTTATTTCTGCGGCAGAAGATGAAAATAAATATAATAATAATTTAGGAAAAGGAATTAGAATATATTAAAACGCTTAATTTAGAATGGAGGGTAAAATAATATCAATAACTTCCCTGGTTTGTTACTAACCATTTACTTCGGATAACCCAATAACAACTATTATAAAATTAACTTAATCGTATTGATTGAATAATATAAATTTCCTAACTAAAAATACGGGGTATTTCACTTGTATTGTAATTACTTAGATCTTGTGGTCTCCCCTTCTTCAATCCCTGTTTCATCTGCATCTTTCAAATGGTGACTAATGAAGGATGTTGGGATGTATCTATTCCTGCAGATATTTTGATTGACTAAACTTAGTTACATACTGAGGCCGAGTTACAGACACATGAGTTTGAGTCTTGAACTAGCCGAGGTATTGACTATCAAGCGAGATCTCGCCGTGTCAAATCGACTTGAAATATATTATGGACTGATTTTATCCTTAGTAGATACTTTAGAGAATATCTCTTCTCTTTAGTATCTAAGTCAGTTGTTAGGATTTTATCTTGAAAGAATTTATATCTTTGAAGATAATGTTTTAGATAATGTAAGTGTAAATCGATATCTATATATATATAGCAGTCATTAAGTTAAGAAGTTTACATTTTTAGGGAGAGAATAAACTGCTGCGCTTGAGAGAAGAATCTCGTGAATTGTAATTCAATTAGGGTTTTGTGAAGCTGAGTTGAATTACGTGTTTACTCAATATGAACCCTGTTCTCTATAAGTGTGAGGGTGTATTGAGTTCAATACGTATTAGTAAGAAGTAGGGGTGTTCATGGCCGGTTAACCGGCTAATCGGTTAACCGGAATTCGGTTAACCGCATTGACGGTTAGTCAATATTAATAACCTTAACCGCTTCATTTAGTAACGGTTAACCGGGAACGGTTAACCGCCGGTTTCGGTGCGGTTTTATCGGTTAACCGTAAACCGGATAATGAAAAAAAAAATTTCATAATTTACTAAACTTCTATTAAATTAGACCACCGACCCCGTAATTCAATTATTGAGACAAGACTTCTGAATAACTATCTATCTTCATCAATGGCTAAGAAGTCGATTTAAAAAAAAAATCAATGGCTAAGAAATGATCTAGTATCTTCGTTGCTGCAGCACTAGTGTAATTAGCTCAGACAAGGAAGAAGCAAAGAGATCCGCAACTACACAACAAATTAGCATAGTATTACTCCACTTCCAGTCAACATCTCCGAGTTTAAACGATCAAAATCAGAGAAAAATATCAAAATCTCTGCCACTTGGTTGGGAGTTAATATTAACGCAGTAAGAAATTGGGGTCTCCTCCCCGAACCAATAGTTCGCTTGAGCGCAGAGGAGGTTTAAAATGCAAAACAGAGGATACAGATAAAATGAAAGATCACCTTTGAAATAGTTAAAGCCGGGCTCCACTGTTCTTTGAGAACATTATTCCCCTTCCTTTTCTTTTACCCAAACTGAGATGATCCTCCTTACTACAAGCTGCCGAGAGTTTTACTGACTGGTGAGGGAGATGTTGAGTGAGGAAGATTGAAGAGAAAGAGAATGAAGAAGCGGCGTGAATGATGGGTGAGAGAAGTTGTCCGCGTTGTCAGGGTTGCAATGAAAAAGTTTTGGGAAGAGTAATTTTAAAAAATATAATTAATATGTATAATTAACCGGTTAGTCCGGTTAACCGGATAGACAAAATATGATAACCGAAACCGTAACCGAAACCGGCTAATTTAGCTGGTCGGTTAACCGAAACCGGAAAATCGGTGCGGTTAACCGGATTTTCGGTGCGGTTTTCCCGGTTTCGGTATCGGTTATACGGTTACGGCTTTTTATGAACACCCCTAGTAAGAAGTGAGTTTTCACGTGAAATCATATGAATATTGTTCTCTCCTCTATCTAGTTCTTAGTAAGTTTGTGATACTTTTAAGCTCTTCGTGAGTAACTGACTCAGGAAGAACAGTCTAGGAATTTTCAATTGGTATCAGAGCAGGTTCCCCTTACGATAAAAAAGAAATCTTTAGGGAAGATCGAAGATGAATTCCTACTATGTCAAACCCCTCAAGCTCATGAAATTCAACTACGTACACTAGTTGGTGAAAGCAGATAGAAGACCAGTTGATCTCGATTGACTTGCAATTATGGGATGTGGTGACCGAAGGAGATCTTAAGCCTAAGATCAAAGACAATGGAGTTTCTAAAGAAAAGTTAAGGGCCAGTTGAAATGAAAATGATAACAAGATGATCAGGAAAAATAGACACGCTCGTAAGTTATCATGTCATCTATGTTAGACTCAGATCAGTAGAAGGTCCTGAATTATGGACGGCAAAAAAGGTATGGGATTTTCTAAAAACTGCATATACAAGAACTAAATCCATAAGAAATGCAAAAGGTAAGAAATTTAAGAGACAATTAGACAACTTTAAGATGCGAGAAGGTGAGTCTATTACTCAAACTTTGGAAGGTTTGAGAAAATTCTCGGAGATCTTAAAGTTGTTGGTGTAACACTCATAAACGATGTTATTAACGAGAGATGCCTTGACAGTTAGGGAAAAGAGTGGCTAAGTTTTACACCTTGCTAAAAAGTTACGCAAGATCTATTAGAGATGTCGCTAAAGAACTCAGTTCTGAACTCACGGTCTATGAAGGGAAGATGAAACGTGAATTGCTACTCAAACTAAGGGTCTGGTCCTAAACGCATGTGAAACTACCACAAAATCAAAATTTGAGGATATTGACGTAGAAGAGGAATTTATTGAGATTATGAACAAAATTCAGAGGCTACATGGTAGACAACAAAGGCTAAACCAACAACGTAAGTCAAATAAGGGACAAAATACATTTTTTAAGCGTGGTCATGTTGTCAAGGATTGCCCTCTCCACCAGAAAGAAAATTCTCAGATGAAGGTTAAGAAACACTTAAACACAACAACAACTACATGGGGATACGACATATCAGTTACAAACTCAGAACCAGAGGATGAAACTAAGTTGTGTATGACGACAGTTGCTCATGATGATGATGACATCAATCCTGAGTATTGTATAATGAAGAAGGATAACTGGAAGGACACTCTCAAAAGAGAAGAGGTGTTAACTATTTTAACCTTTGCTATCTCTGAGATAAAAGCATTGAATTATCAGCATGATACTAAGATCAGAGAATTCAAGCCTAAAGTGGAAGATCTGAGTAAGTCATCGATTGAAAGTGAAAATTGTATCATAAAGAGTCTGGATAAGCCAAGAATCAACTTTGTTAGTCCTTTAGAGACTATAATTCTCACTCTTCCATGTTGGGCACAAGAAGAGGTCAATTCCCTTTTAAATCATAATAAATCACTGAAAAGGGAATGTAAAACTCTCTCAGGCTTGTTAGTTGATGCAAATTGGAAGTTAGAGCTTCAAACATAGACTAATCCCACTTGGTATAATGGAAAGGAAAATCTGAATCAGATGTTATTAAAGAACAACTCAGATAAGTGCGGATTGGGATGTAAACCAGAGAAACCCACTCAGTCTCAGACGAGAAAGTTAAAGACTCAACCTGGGCATTCTAAGCAAGACTGAACTCATGTCGGTTTCGTCATCAACTAGGACACAAGATAATATGGTGTCCCAAACTTTAAGGAAACAGTTGTGTGAAGAATCATCAAGACAGAGCTCTCATATAGCCAATAGATTATACACTAAAAGATGGGTTCCTAAAAATTAGTCTAAGCATGTGTCTACAACCGAGCTTAAGTAGGTATGGGTACCTAAGACTAAACAGCTTGGTAAGACTCAACAAGAAGCTAGTTCATCTCTCTCAAGCTTGTCACCTCCTTCCCAATGATCAGACCAAGAGACACAATTATCCCCTATCCATGAGGTTTATGACTTAGTCCCTTTATGATTTGGAAAGAGGTGGAAACCAGTCTTGAAGTTTATACATAAATTGAGGGGGGACATCTCAGTTCAAGACTCATAGAGTAAATTGAGGGGGAACACTCAGTTCAAGACCCTCAGAGTTTGCCCCATAAAAAAAGAGGGACAATGTCACTGCAGACATTTGGTTGATCAAACTCAATTACATACTAAGGTTGAGTTATAGACACAAGAGTCCATGTTTGAACTGATCAAGGTATTGAATTGTCAAGCGAAGATCTCGCCGCGTCAAACTGGCTTTAAATATATTATGGATGGATTTTTATCTTTAGTAGATACTTTAGAGAATGTCTCTTCTATTTAGTACCTAAGTCGGTTGTTAGGATTTTATCTTTAAAGAATATATATAATTGAAGATAATGTTTTAGATAATGCAAGTGTAAATCGATACCTATATATAAGCAGTCATTAGGTCAAGAAGTTTACGCTTTTAGAGAGAGAATAAACTGGTGCGCTTGAAAGAAGAATCTCATGAATTATAATTCAATTAGGGTTTTGTGAGGTTGAGTTGAATTAAATGTTTACTCAATAGGGAGCATGTTCTCTATGAGTGTGAGGGTGTATTGAGTTCAATACGTGTACACTAGAAGAACACTAGGGTAATGCTGCCAAAATTATCACTAAACTATTGTATATTATTAACTCATTCACAACATAGATGGTGAGATAAAGTGATTGGACAGTCCCAGTAGGGACTATCTAAGACATACCTCTATCAGGTAAATCTCAGACAGGTAATTCTATGTTTGAATTGATTTTCCATTGTTTAATAGAAAAACAAGAATAAATTTGAAACATTTAAATACCAACCTGATGAGTACTGATGGTCAGCTAGTGCAGACAACACAGAAGAAGGACAAGTAGGCAGATGCTCTTGCGCGTAGTATATAACACATATTCAATGAAATTAGAATAAAGTTAAATTCTGGAAAAAATTTGGCATGACCTTTACGTATTTTTAGGTACTCCACACTTTTTGATATGCAAATCCAAACACAATAACAACATTCTTAGCAAAACGCACACAATAGACATCATCAGAATGGGAAGTATGCATATTATATTTATGTCAAGCAGCAGCAGTTTAGAGTAGTAGATCACTCAAATTAATAATCATGCCACTAAAATATAAAACTTCCAGGATCATAATCAGAATTACAGATCAATTTATATATTTGATATTAAATCTTTCGTTATTTTGCAATAATAAACAATGCGCTACTTTACATAATTAAATGCGAGTATTATACCAGTTCGATCTGTTTGCTCCCCTGGCGTCTTCAGTTTGATTCTGGTTGAGCTCGAAGCAACCTGGAAATCGCCGGTTCAAAAAAATAGTTAGCGCAATGAGGAGGTAACAACTATAGAAAAATGTAGCTTTAGATATATTAAATACCATAATCAATTGGGATGTTTTGGTTTAGGTCCAGATAATCAATTGAATCTAAAATAAGTAAGTTTTAATTCACAAGAAAAAGGAAATTAATTTCTAGAACTATGCCAGAATACTACCGTGGGTTCAGATCAAGCAAGCCGGTGGCAGAGGTTGACGTGCGTGGCAGCAGTTAGGGCGACAACCGGTCTCGTCAGAAATCCAAGACTGCGACTTTAATCAAGAAATGATAAGTTCATCTTAAAAGTTATAAAATCAATCAAAAATTGTATTGTGCAAGAGATGAAAAAAATTAAAACTGTGAGTAATTATGAAGAAGATATATAAGTTCTAAAATAATTGTAGGTGGTCTCGGTTCGTTATATATCATCATCAGAGGCAAAACAAATATACTGCAAGCACCTATCGAGTGAATTATAATTATTTAATTCAATAAAAAATTTGGCATGACCTACGCATATTTTTTACGTACTTCACACTTGTTACGCATAACCAAACACAATAGCAACATCATATATATATAAGAGTAAGGAGAGTTAGTCCTTGTATGCATTCTATCATTATTCCAATATCTACCCAATAAAAAAATTCAACTGAAAATAACACCATCTATAGTTAACTAATAACCGAGTTTTTCTTGTGTGTATTTTTTAAAACTGATAAAGCAATTTGTTGAAGAAAACTCCTGTCCACACCTATTTGTAGCAAGAGATGGTTGCTAATGACCCACTACAATTCTCAAACCCTAATCTTTAAGAAACATCAACTACTAATAAAGTTCACAAAATCCATTATATACAATTAATAGCATGTAAAAATCAGTAATACTAACAGCTCTTAGATGGTAAATCACAACACCAACCAATCAATACGATAAAATACTACACAAACAACATATGAGAGACACAAACAAACAAACTTTCTCGGTTTCAGATGATTACCGGTGGAGGAGGAACTTCAGGCTGCGGACCAGGGCAAAACACGGCAGACGACGGGGGCAAACAGCGGCAGCAGCTCTTCAGGCGACTGGTTTTTTCGCCAGAAAAGAAACAGTGGGTGGCTGAGGAGAAGGAGTAGACCGGTGACGGGAAAGATGATGGCCCGTGACGGGCGTAGAGCTGTGGGCGGTGTTCCCGGCTTCGACAGGGCGCGGAGGAGCTACGATGGAGGTGGTGACTGGAATCGACGCGGGACGAGGCTAGCGGAGTACTCGACGACAGAGGAAGACAGGAACACTAGGCTCGACGGCGGAGGAGGGCACCACACTGGGCTTGACGGCGACAATAGACTGGGGTGGAAAATCGTCAAAATTGCAGGAAAACCAGAGAACGCGGGGAAGGAGGAAGAAGAAAGGAGGTGTCGGGTTTTTAATCAGAAGACTTTTAAACGACGATTCATAAAGAAACCGTCGTTTAAGACCTATGTGACGGGAGCAATAAACGACGATTTCAGAAAAACTGTGGTTTATAATGTTTGGGGTAAATCCTTTAACGACGGTTTGAATTGAACCGTGGTTTATATGGACTTTATACGACGGTTAGCATGGAACCATCATTTTATCTTCTAGGCGGATGAACAATATATGACGGTTCTATAAAAAACCATCATTTATATGATGAGTCGTGCAACATATATGACGGTTTTCTTAATAACCGTGGTTTAAAAGATTTAAACGACGGTTATATGTTTAACCGTGGTTTAAAGTGCATCATTTAAAATCTTTTTTCTACTAGTGTGTTAGTAAGAAGATAGTTTTCTCGTGAAATCATCTGAATATTGTTCTCTCCTCTATCTAATTCTTAGTGAGTCTGTGACTCTACTTCTGAGTTCTTCGTGAGTAACTAACTCGGGAAGAATAGTCTAGGAATTTTCAGTATCTCAAAACGTGGCATCAAGAAGATGACATAAATAAAGATAACCATCATGTACTGATATTATTTTCTTGTCAAGCATCTCTGAGTAGTATTTTTTCCGCTCTTTCAAATAAAGACAACTTAGATGGCCTGTAGGAATTTAAAGAAAATAATTAAGGAAGATCATCTTAATGATGAAATCCTGTTCTTTTCCATCAATTTCACCGACATTAATTTTCAATCCTGATTGGCAAACAAGAAATATACATGCTCATGGCCTTTTCCCTCTATCTTCACTCATAGTAATTTCATAATCCTAATCGGCGAACCTGCACCTTTTTTCATTCTTTGTAGAGATAAATCAGTGGAACTACTGCACCAGATTGAAGTCAGTAACAGTTCATTCCGGAGTTGGCAATATACTCGAATCTCGAATTAATGCAATTATAACAATATAAGCTTTTGATAAATCTCTATTGCTTCATAATTTCACTACTACAATTACCAAACCTAGATCCGATGACCTGGATAAATCTCAAGTTTGAAAGCTTATAGAAGTCAATGAACCATTCCAACTACTTGTTATGCGGCTTTATAATCAAATATTAGCTGTTCGGGGTGTATTCTTGCTATTGCATTAATCATTTTAGATTTATCTAGCTTTCTGTTGAAAGATCAGAAACTTTGACTTCCTCATTTCTGTTTAGTTTAAGTCAGGGTTGAACCCTATTTGAATACCTTCATTGAGATAAAATATAACGAACATTGCCTGATGCCTGTTCATTTAGGCAATGATTATGTTGGTACTTTTGATATAGTAAACCTCATTCATTTGGTTGTATGATATCTGAGTACCTGTTCATTTAAACAAGTCATTAAGTGGGTATGGTTAACTTGGTGGTTAGCCTTGTTTTGATAAAGGGTTTGCTTTCTAATTTTGATAACTTTTTGTTATTTATAGATTAAGGTTATTATTGTTTAATATTAGAGCATTTATGTATGAATTTCTTTATTTTTATTTGGGAAAATTCACGAGATACCCCTGTTTTCTTTCGTAATTCACAATATACCCTTGTGATTTTAGTAATTTAACTTTAAACATGCTTAAATGTTGTCTAAAATTGATGAAACTTTACATGGACGATGCTAACGTGTTATATTTTGGTCCAATATCAAATTTGAAGTTTTTTAAGCTCACATGTGACTTGTGGGACCCAATGAACAAGCACATATTCATTGGGTCCCACAAGTCACATGTGAGCTTAAAAAGCTTCAAATTTGATATTGGACCAAAATATAACACATTAGCATCGTCCATGTAAAGTTTCATCAATTTTGGACAACATATAAGCATGTTTAAAGTTAAATTACTAAAATCAAAGGGGTATATTGTGAATTACAAAAGAAAACAGGGGTATATCGTGAATTTTCCCTTTTTATTTTATTTTAAAATAAATTATCAATCGGCGCAACATAAATTCGATTGATGGCACATAAACCAAGGAGGTGAGTTTTCACCAGTTCCCTCATTTTTTAAGAGTAACGGAGGCGAGAAAAACTGGTTGCCTCCAATTGCTTATGTTGTAGTTGTTTACTACGCAGACCAAGGGAGATGAGTTTTTACTAGTTTGCCTCCTTTGTTGAACATTAATAGGCGTGAGCTCATAGGTTACCTCTATTGCTTATGGTAGTAGCTCCCCCACACAAACCAATGAAGGTAAGTTGAGCTACTTGCCTCACTAGTTGAAGAGCAACAAGGGCGAGTTGACTGGTTGCCTCAACTGTTCAAGGTCAACGGAGAGGAGTAATGTTGCCTTTATAGGATAAATCAGTAAAGGCAAACCTTTTGGTCGCCTTAATAACCAACTATGGCAAGCTTTTAGAGGCGACATGAAGGCAATTGTTTTATTGCCTCTAACAAGCTATAGAGACAATTTTTTGAGATGCAAGAAGAATTTCCTCCATTGACTTTATATGTAGTAGTGTTCCCTTATGATTTATTTCTAGCTATACTCCTAAACTAATTGTATGATGATTGTTCTACCCTTTCTCCATGGTACTTTTTTGCTGGAAAGCTTGGACTACCCATGAGACCTAGTTCATTTTTCAAACTTCTTTTAAATGATATCTAAAAGCTACGACTAACTTCAATCTTGACATATAGCTAGGTGTTGACTATGTGAGGTCGCTCAAGAGTCTAGTAGATATCATTTTTTCTTGTTGTTTTTTTAATAATGCAATGGATATATAAATGGAAAAGAAATACAGAATTGTTAGATACATAGAAGCCCTATGTATCTGATAACTAATCGGGGGACAACACTGCTGGGGATCGTGGATATACAAAAGCCTCCCTAGGAGTGAACAATGCCGCTTAGTGCTGACAAAAAGCGGTATAAAGCTAACATTAAGGAGCGAACAAAACAGCGTAGTGCTGACAAAAACACCCTAACCATAACTTCAAGAAAATAGGGTACTAGGATGTACAAAAAGTGCTTATAGGAGCATAGAACCCTATCAAGCCAATCAAAATCTGTGTTGGTTCTCTCAATATTCGTCCAAATGATGGATTTTATGGCAGCTTTGATGTCTGAGATGATGAGAGCGGGGTCTCTGGTTTGGCTGGCCATGGCACGCTTGCATCTTTCTATTCAGATATGATAGACAACGTTGGCGACTGCCGCTCTTTGCACTAAGTCAATCGGGCGACACTTCTTACAGTAGCGGCTGATCCAGGATGAGCAGCTACGAACACTTTTCCGATTGGTGGGGATACCCAGATGGTCCATCAAATCCTGTTAGAGAGTATGCAATGGAAAAAAAGATGGTTGTTTGTCTCTTGAGCATGCTCACAGAGCCAGCATCTATTAGCAAGACATATGCCCCATGATTGGAGCTTATCACAAGTTTTTAATCTACCTCTAAGAGTAATCCACAGGATAAATTTGGCTTTGGGGATGGACCAAGTATTCCAGTAGACATTGTACCATGGAAAGGGCCGGAGCGGAATGGAAGTGTCATTATAGAATGAACTAACTCTCGGCGGGTAGAGTAGGAGTTGAAAAGAGAATAGGCATCATTGAGAAACCCACATTGCTCAATCCACCAGTCCCTGGCATGGAGGGTAGCTTTCCAAGTCCAGGGATCATTACCCTTGGCTGAGGACGACCAGAAGCTAGAGTTATTCAGGAAGATCATATGGATCCATTGGATCCAAAGGTGCTCCGGGTCATGCGAGATGGCGAATATAGTCTTTAGCATGAAGCACATATTCCCTTTGTGAATGTCCCAAGACCACCATTTTTCTTAGTGTTCGTGACAGAGGTCCAAGCCACTGGAGGAGTGGTGTTTCTGTCTGCCTCTCCAGACCAAAGATACGAGCGGAAACATGTGGTGATTCTTTTGATAACGTACTTAGGAATAAAGATGCAGGAGGCCCAAAAGCCCACAATACCGAAGAGGGTAGTTTGGATGAGAGAGAGCCGGCCTGCAAAGGAGAGTGATTTGCTACCCCACAAGATGATTGTTTTATGGATGCTATCTTAAAGGGGATTAAAATCAGCAGCTCTACGTTTCCTAGTAGTGATGGGGATGCCTAGATAGTGAAACGGGAAGGATCCTTGATTAAAACCTGTACGATGGGTAAACTAGTCAGCAAGGGCAGGGCTAACCCCCCAAGGAATAAGTCAGATTTAGAGGGGTTGAGCATTAGACCAGAAGCCTCTGAGAAGAGGTTCACTTTGTCGAGCATGAGGGAAATGGAGCTAAGGTCACCTCTACCGAATAAGAGAACATCATCCACAAAGAAGAGATGAGAGATACGAAGGGGTTTGCAGGAGAGGTGGTAGTGAAAGTTTGGTAAACTGTGAAGCTGGTCGAGAAGGCGGGATAGCATGTCCATAACAAGCGCAAAAAGATAAGGAGATAGGCGATCTCCTTGGCGCAGCCCACGCTCCCCTTTGAACGAAATTGAGGGGGAGTCATTGATATTGATTGCGAAGGAGACGATGGTGACGCATTGCATAATCCAGTGATTAAACTCTGGGGGGAAGTTCAGCAAGAAAAGGGTATCCTGGAGAAATATCCAGTCAACGGTGTCAAAGGCCTGCTTTCTCATGTAGTATCTGGTGGAGCATTTTACTGTTGGCACCTTCTTGTTATTAGAAGCAAATGATGGCTATGGATTTTGTGCGAAGAGCGGCAATTGTGCCCCGTGTTAATGCTTATAGATTGAGCAACGCAGAAGAGTCATGACCAAGCAGAGTAGAGATGCTCTAAGGTCATCTCAAGCATCAGTTCTACATTAATTTCACCTGATGAACAAAATCGGGCCCAACGCTTTTGATCGCAATAGTCTTGAGGGCATCCACAATCAACAGAGATTTTTGTTAATATTCACTTTCTAATTTGACCTAAACTCTTTTATTTTTCAATAACTAATTAATTTGACTTGTTTTGTCCAAGTTGATAAATTGGTAGGATTCAATTATTAAAAATAAAAAGGAAAAAGAAAAAAGCACTTGACAAGTTTGCGGCCCGGATTAGCGTGTCTTTGTACCTATTATCCATAGAGGTCCCAAAATCAGGAAAGATGATGGTTTAAATCACACAAAAAGGGACAATATTGGAGGATTAAGCGAAGCGGCGCGCTTAATTGCTTTTGTCATGCGCATTGACTTTTTTTTTTGTCTTATATGCGCCACTCACCAGCTCAGAACAGGTGCGCGCCAATGGTGCATGCTTCACATGCAAGTTAAATCTGGGAAACTGATAAGAACTAGATTGAGATTTGTACGATCATGTTGGTGAATCATCAGCCTTGATAGATATACACAAAATTAGGGGATGGAACTTGAGAGGGAATTGTGCCGTTTTTCTAGTTGAATGAAGCACTGTTGGTCAAGATCTTGTACTGAGCTAAATTAAAGCAAACTTTTAACTCGTTGACCCAATAGTTGATTCAATTTGAAGAACATACATCTTGGGTAAATTATGTTTAAAGAAAACGTTATAGTAGAATATATATTGATGAATGGATAAATGTTTGAACACGAGAAAGTATTAATTAGACTATATGTAATAAATGGTGGACGGGGATCGATGACAAATTATGAAAGGTACAAGGGGGGCATGTAACTGGCTCATGGATAAAATAATTGAACAGAATAATGTACAAAAAGAGCAAATTTCCTATTGATAGCGCTTTTAATAAAGATTTTGATGTTTGAGATGATTAACGTAGCCAAAGATGTTTGAGCTGTGGGCGAGGTGTGGTTGTGGGTCCGGCTAGAGTCGGATGCTGGGGCTGTGATCCGAGTGACCGGTTGAAGGAACAATTAAATGAAGAACGGATGAGAGGTCTGGTAGGGATAGAGCGTATGAGGTCGATGACAAGCATCAAAGTCACACACTACAAGAAAAATCAGATTTAGCTACCACTGTATATCAGTAGCTAAATCATCAGTTTTGGTAGCTAAACACAACGGGCTACCGCATTTTATGATTTAGTTACTGATATACAGTGGTAGCAAAGGTCCTAGTGGCTAAATTAAAAATAGCTACCGTTTTGGAATGCGGTAGCTATTTCGCTTTGGTCTCGCTACTACTTTTCCTATAGCTAGATATTGCTACCATTTTAGAATGTAGTATCAAAGCAGTATCAAAGTTGCTACTAGTATAGCAATAACAAAATCGATACTAGAATGGTATATAAGCTAGCTCTACACACTACTACTGCACAATGGGCACCACCACCATTCAACCATAAGAAGTGGGAGTCATGTGCCCGCGCAACTTGACTATTCTTTAAATTGAAGACTATATTATGTGTACACATCTAGGATCGAACCTTACAACGTATGAGTATAAATAGACCTCCATACCAATGACATATTTAATTCAAACTAGTGTGTTAAAATGTGCATAGCAGGAATCGATCCCCCGATGTTTGGGATGAATATAGAATGTCTTAACCATTGTACCATGATTTATTCACATCATATATAGAAACTACGTGTATATATTGAATGTTTGATACTGTAAATATAAATGGAAGTTTTTACCGAGACATGATCAAACCAGGGATATATTAAAATTAATAAAATAGATATATGGCCGATTATATAATATAACAAATTAATTTAATGCGACCAAAATAGTAAAGCTAATAAAAATTTAAGTATATTATTGGCTTAAAATTATAAAAAATTATAAAATATATATATATATATATATATATATATATATATATCTTTTAAAAATCTTTGAAATGTCAGAAATTATACAGAAAAGATAATATATTATGTAAAGTTACTTATATAATCAAGTCTAATTATATAGTGTTACAAATAAATATAATAACATCATTACATGAAAATTAAAACATTTAAAAATATATTTTGTTTTTGTAAATTTGTAAATAATATTTATGTATTTTAATAGATATATAATATTATATAATCTTGACTAATTTAAATTGTTTAGCTTTACTATTTTTCAAAATCCTATTAATTTGTATGTTGTTTTGTAAATTAAAAACATTAATATATCGTATATTTATGTACATTTTATTATAATTTTGTATACTTTTAACTTTTATAATATTATACAATTAGAAATATAATATATATATATATATTATATATATATTCAACTTACTTTGAATTTTAACCTACACGTCAACTAATTTAAATTGTTATTAGTTTTAGTTTTTTATGTTTTATTAGTTTATGTGGCTTTTGTAAATAAAAGTGCATATAGTAATAAAATTTGTATTAAATTAAATTATATAAACACACATATATATACACTTAACTAATTTAAATTATTACTACTACTTTGTATATTAATTTTGTAAATTTTAATCAACATATGTACTAATTTAAATAATAATACTTTTACTCTAGTTTATAATGTATTAATATGTGTGATACTTTGAGACTTAAAAATATTATAATATCAAAAATATATTATGTTAGGTATATCTTATATGATAATAAATTATAGTAGTAGTATATAGTTTAATTATTTTTCACGAGTTAGACAATTTTTATTTAATTATTGTTCTTTTCCAAATTTTTGATAGCTAAAAGCTAACCATATACTATATTGAAAAAATAAAAATTTAAAAATTTATATAAAAGATAATATGTCCACTATGGCAGTAGTATAGGTTAGTATTTCAAACTATGTAGTAATCACAAGTTTAAGTTATAGAATAATAATTTTGATACCACTTCATTTGTTGTATTCTAGCATAATATCAACTAAAGTTTATTAGCATTATTAGTCAGTAGCAATTTCAAAATTGAATTATATACGTATCACACATTTAATTATAAGAGAAATATAATTTTTGCTATCACTTAAAAATATTAGCTATCATTTTATAATGTCGAAAATTAGTCCATAATCTCATAACATCAGTAGTAGGTAGCAATTTCATAATTAAAGATAGTAACAATTTTTATGCTTGCTAAAAATATTCGTTACCAACGCCCAAACAGTAGCAGAATGGCAACCGTGGTGAGTGTTAGTAGCAATTTTATTAACTTATCTTATCTATTTGGTAGTAGCAACTTTTAGTAGCAATTTAGCTACTAGTTATAATATTTTTCGCTACTGCTGCTTTAATAGTGTCACAATAGCTACCATGATTGAATTAGCCACATCTTGTAGTAGCTATTCCGCAATTTAGCTACCAACATTGGTAGCTAAATTGTTCTTACAAAAAGAACCAAGATGAAATCAAAAATAGCTACTACTAATGGTAGCAGTCTTGTCAGGCGATAGCGATTTGGCTACTGTTTAAAAAATCTAGCTACCATTGTCGTTGTTGTAGCAAAATAGACACCATTATGTTAGTACCATTAAAAATCAGTAGCAATTTTTGAAAGTAGCTACCAATATATGTGTGGTAGCAAATCATTGGTAGCTAAATCTGTTTTTTCTTGTAGTGACAGGACTCATGAGAAGAAATTTACTGTGAATGTTGTCGTGGAGTCTGGAAACATAACAAAACAAGATGCTCGCCCGCGGAAGATGAGGAACTCGGGATTTAAGGGACTCGAATCCTTTGTATATTTGACTGGTGGACTGTGTGAGCTTGTAAAGTAATCCCTCCGGGCTTTCAAATACGGATGGACCAAATCTCTCTTGGACGACACGTTTGAATTGCTCCCATGAGGCAAAGAGATGCGTCTGATGTTGCATAGTGAACTAGATAAGAGCGACACCGGTCATATACATGGCTGCAATGTCGAGACGTTGATCATGAGTGGTTTAATGGTACATAAAGAAGCGTTCAATCTGAAACAGCCAGCCATGGGCATTCTCGCCCGTGTAGAAAGGAATCTCTTACTTTGGAATCCAGGGAATGGTAAGCATTACTGGTGAGGAAGAAGGACCTGTGAAAAGAGAGAATGAGAAGAAGACGAAACAGAGAATAGAATTGAGAAGAAAGGAATCAAGAGGTTCTGTTTCATTGAACTTCAACAACAATTAACAGGAGCCACACCACACATATATATACCTACTTACTAGGCTAGAACAACAACATATGTGGCAGTACAGCTAGACAGTACAGCTAGACATTACACACTCCTAGTCAGCTATTAGTACAAGCATAAACTCGGTCACTCTTACATCCTCCCGCAAGCTGAGCTGGAGTACAACGAATGCCCAGCTTGGTTCTGTGATAAGTATAGGTACTATAAGGAAGACTCTTAGTCAAAATGTCAGCAGGCTGACTAGCAGATGGAATGAACTTGGTGTGAAACTGATTGTTGATGACTTTCTCTCATATAAAATGGTAGTCCAATTCTATGTGCTTTGTACGAGCATGGAGAACTGGATTTGCTGCTAGATGCAAGGCACTTTGGTTATCACAAAACAGAACAGGCGTGGTATCTAGAGGAATACCAATTTCATCTAGTAAATACCCAATCCAAGTAATCTCAGATGTTGCAGACGCCATAGCACAGTATTCAGCTTCTGTACTTGATCGGGACACAGTAGGTTGTTTCTTTGAGGTCCATGAAATGCAGTTAGAACCTAAAAAGATGCAGAAACCAGTCGTAGATCGACGAGTCAAAGTGCAACCAGCCCAATCTGCATCTGAGTAAGCTGCAAGATTCAAGGAGCTTCTAGCAGAGAAAAACATTCAAAAATGTAGAGTGCCTTATAGATATCTTAGAATGTGTTTCAGAGCTTGTAAATGAATTTCCCTTGGTGTATTCATGAACTGGCATACCAAACTTACGGCATGAGCAATATCGGGCCTAGTAAGAGTAACATATTGTAAAGCTCCAGCAAGACTCTTGTAGTTTGTGGGATCAACCAGATCTGACTGCAGGTCATTCAGATCAAGTTTAGTATTGAGAGGTGTTCTCGCAGCTTTAGCTGTATCCAGATTCGCTCTGTGAAGCAAGTCTCGAACATATTTGGCCTGATTAAGAAACAACCCATAAGGAGTAAACTCTGCTTCAATTCCCAGAAAATACCACAATTGCCCCAAGTCTTTCAGAGCACAACCTCTGCGAAACTCTTCAATAACGTTCTGCAGAAGAATAGGTGAACTCCCTGTGATGATAATATCATCTACGTAGACCAGAAGGAGTATAGTCCCTTGCTTAGTGCGCAAATAAAAAAGAGTGGTATCGGCTCTACTACATTTGAAACCGATTTGAGTCAGTAATGTACTCAATTTCTGAAACCACGCACGCGGTGATTGTTTTAAACCATACAGAGATTTCTGTAAATGACACACCAAATCTCCAGATTCTGTAAAACCTTGAGGCTGTTCCATGTAAACCAACTCTTTTAACTCTCCGTGCAGAAAAGCATTCTTAACATCCAACTGCTGTATCTGCCAACGCTTCATGACAGCAATGGACAAAACAATGCGGATAGTTGCATTTTTGACAACAGGACTAAAAGTTTCAGTAAAATCGATACCTTCCAGCTGATGAAATCCTTTTGCCACCAGGCGCGCTTTATAGCGCTCAACAGAGCCGTCTGGGCTTCGTTTAATCTTGAATACCCATTTGCTTCCTACTACGTTCATATGAGGTTGTCGAGTCACCAAAACCCAGGTGTTATTATGCTTGAGAGTCTCCATTTCTTCACCCATAGCAAGCACCCATTTGAAGTGCTTAAGTGCTTCCTTTACTGTTATGGGCTCTACCTCCTTATCTACTATGGTAACCAAGGCAGCCCCTTTTGACCGAGTAACCATGGGGTGTGTATTTAGGGTTTGAGTAGGCTGGGTCGAAGGAATAGCTGGTAACTGTATAGTAATGTCTGATATAGGGATAATGGGGTTTAATTCAGAAGTTTGATGTTCACTGGATGTGTCACTAGAGTCAAGAAATTCAGTCATTGTTGTATCTGTAGAATGATGTGAAGAAGCTGGTGTTTCTGGTATAACAGGACAATTTGAGATTGGTGATTCGGATACAGATTCCAACAAGTTGAATTGATTGAGATTTAGGATATTGGGATGTAAATTGGTAGTACTAGGAGTACCACCTTGCGACTGAGTTTGAGTTTCTGATATAGTGGTCGCAGATGAACTTGAATCAGAATGGTCTTCAAGAAACAATTTAAAGGATGTAACATAAAGCTGCCGATTTGTGATTGAAGGAACAACTGCATTTGGTGTGGAGTTTTCTAGACAAGGAAAGCTTGTTTCATCAAAAACAACATGTCGTGAGATATAGATTTTCTTAGTGGGAATATTATAGCATCTGTAACCTTTGTGAAGATTGTTATACCCTATGAAAACACAGGGAAGTGATCGAGGCTCCAGCTTGTGTTTATTCTGATAGCGTAGAAGAGGATAACACTTGCATCCAAAAATCTTGAGACTACTGTAGTCTGGTTCTTTATTAAAAACCAGTGTGAAAGGAACTTGAAAATCTAGAGGAACAGCTGGTAAGCGATCAATAAGAAAAACCACAGTCATAAAAGCTTATGTCCAGAACTTTGTTGGTAACCCACTTTGAAGAAGTAATGCCAAACCAGTCTCCACTATATGGCGATACTTTCTTTCAGCTATGCCATTCTGCTCAGGGGTATGTGGACACGAAAATTGCTGCACAATTCCACTCTGTTGCAACAGATTAATGAACTGACTACTTACAAATTCACCTCCTCCATCACATCTGAAAAACTTGATTCTTTTACCAAGATGTAACTCCACCATCTTTTGAAACTGCACAAATACTTAAAAGAACTGAGACTTCTTTTTGATAGCATAAAACGATGTAAACCTTGAAAAATCATCTACAAAAATGACATAGTATTTCATGTTCTGATTCGAGACTACAGGGGCAGGTCCCCACAAATCGCAATGTATTTTCTCTAACACATCAGATGCCCTATTTTCAGTTACTGTAAATGGAAACTTACAACTTTTGCTCATCTGACAGCTATTACACACTATAGGTGTTTTATTCCAACTAGTAATACCAATCTGGTTTCTAGAAGTAAGAAGTTGCAAAACTTTCGAACTTGGGTGTCCAAGCCTACGATGCCAGATTTCATCAGTTCCTTTCCCTTTCTTGACAGCCTGCAAAGCTTGAAACTTTGAGTTACGCAAGCTGTACAAATCTCCATCCTTACTGCCCTTTGCCATAGTCTGTCCCGTCACTCGATCCTTGACAATGAAGCAAGAATCATTAAATTCAACCGTGCAGAAATTGTCCTTAGTTAGTTTACTGACAGAGATGAGATTTCTCTTTAACTCAGGAACAACTAAAACATCCTTCAGCACTAAATCTTTCCTGGTACCTTTGACTACTGCTTTCCCAGTATACTCAATTGGTAATTCATCACCATTGCCAACAAAGACACTCTCTGTTCCTTTATAAGGACAAAGTGAAGAAACCATACCTGAGTTTGTTACCATATGAGCAGTTGCTCCTGAATCCACATAATACGACTCTTCTGCAGGATTGTAAGCAACAGTCGTCAGAGCTTGAGCTGTAGGATTGTTTGATTGAGGATTATAATCAAGGTTTGAAGAACTTGAAGGTTGACTCGAACCATACGGCTGATAAGAATGATCCTACCAGTAAAAACAAGTGATGGCAGTATGATTTGTTTTGCCACAGATCTGACACGGTGCATTGATAGGCTTCTGATATGAGGAATTGTAATTATTTGAGTAAGATTGTTGAGAATTATGATACCTTCCTCTTCCTTGATTAAAACGACCTCGACCACGGCCACCAGATCTGCCTCTAGCGTAACTGAAATTATTTTCAGTCTGACCAGAAGCAGTGTTAACAGTAAAAGCAGCATTGGCAAGAATACTTTCTTGTTTTTCCTCAGTCAAATTTCCAGTACTTTCTCCTTCCCTCGCATCGTAATCTTCTAATGCAGTAATGAATTGCTTTAGAGTAGGATAGGGAGCCTTACTAAGCATAATCGACCGAAGAATCTTATACCTGGAGCCACAGCCTTGGGCAAGAATCACGACTTTATCCTCATCCGGAACTGGTTTCCCAATCGTAGCCAGATTATCGCAGACTAGCTTGAAATCTTTAACAAATTCTTTCACAGATTGCGTGTCTCTAAGCTTCATAGACCTCAGGCGATTCTTCAACTGAAACTCCCGATCTTTGGTAGACTGTAGAAACTCATTTCTCAGCTCGTCCCAGATGTTCTTGGCAGTGTTGCATCCGATCGTCAGAGCGATGCATTCTTCAGATAGTGTCGCTATAATCCAAGTGCGAACAAGCGCATCAACTTCCTTCCATTTCTTGAATTCCGGATTATCGACTTCAGAATCATCGCTCGTGATTTTCGACGCCGGAGCTTTGTCCGCCTTATCTAAATCGACAACGCCAGTGGACTCAAACAAGTTCATCATTTGCGTGTTCCAACTGAGATAATTCTTCTCACCAAGCAGCTTAATGGTGGAAATTCCAACCAACTAGTGTAGATTTGAGGACCATAATTTGCAGTCTTGAAGCGCCATTGACAGATTAAGAACCTTTTCTTGATTTAGAGATGGATCGAGAGCTTAAGCTCTGATACCATGTTAAAAGAGAGAATATGAAGAAGATGAAACAGAGAATAGAACCGAGAAGAAAGGAATTCAGAGGATCTGTTTCATTGAACTTCAACAACACGACAGGAGAGACATACCACACATATATATACCTATCACTTACTAGGCTAGAACAACAGCATATGTGGCAGTACAGCTAGACAGTACAGCTAGACATTACACACTCCTAGTCAGCTATTAGTACAAGCATAAACTCGGTCACTCTTACAGGACCGACACTTGGAGTTTGCAGAATCGGCAAGCGGGAATCCATGGAGGCAAGATGATGGATAATGTCCGCCAATTGTGTTTGGACCGTCTCTTTAAACGCGTGTTGTTCAGCGGCCAGAACATTAATGGTGTCACTGGTTTTCCTATTTTGATCTTCCAAAGCCTTAAAACGAGTTGTTGTTCCATCATTTGTCTTGGCGGAAGGACGTCAATACTGAATAGAGCATCGACTATTGTAGAGTAAAGAACCACAACAAAAGTTTGTAGCATTGGACTTGCTTTTTATTTTATTTTTGTGTTTTGCTTTTTTGTATGTGTTTAGGTTGGATAACGTGGAGATAAAGTGGAGGAGGGAGATGTAATTTGACTTCTAAGCAGAAGAAGATTATATGTAGAAATCAGATGAAAGAAAGGTAGCATAGAGAAGAAGATTTTGAGAAGATGAGTCATCAATGAAAGCAACAATGTAGCCAAAGGTGATTAAGGTAGCCGGGAAAGGAAGGAGGTGAGAGATAGATGAGTATAGAGGATGAGAAAGATAGAAGGTATAAGAGAAGGTGTTAAAATAGTTAGATTATATAGGATTGTAACTACCCACTCTCCTATTTTCTAGCCACCACTAACTCTTGTAAATCTGTATAAATACTACAGTAATACAACACAATACAGAGCAGTGTATTTTCTATTTACTCAACATGGTATCAGCCTAATCAGTTTTCTGATCCAATTTTCCTCTTCTGATTTCTCGGCCTGCGCCTCTCCAACGTTCCCAAATCTCCTTCCGATTCCATTCCACTTTTTCCTCTTCTGATTTCTCGGCATGCGCATCTCCAACGTTGCCAAATCTCCTTCCAGAATCTACTTTTCACTCTCTCACACAATTACATCTGCTTATTTACTAATCCCACCCGTTCGTCTCTCTCATTTGCACGAACACATTAATCTTTTCCCTTTCTTTCCATATCTTCCACACAGCTGTCTCCCTCGTTCGCACGACCGCCTCGCATCTCCACATAATGGCCGACAACCCTCCATCACCTCCCCTCTCTGAACACACAGACGCGGTCGTGGTGGTCGGGGTCTTGGTCGCGGCCGCCCCTCTCTCCAGCAGCAACTCTGGGCGCTACTCAAATTTCAACCGCAATGGAATTCCACCTAGTCCGCCCCGGTGTCCTTGGTCCCTGCGCCACCGCCGCACCACAAGTCCTGCTGCATCAACAAAGCGCACCGGCATGGGATCAAACCAGCCTCGTCAATGCTCTCAACAATATGTCCACCACCCATCAGTCTGTCGACTCCATGTGCATGTGGTATATGGATTCAGGAGCCTCATCACATATGAGCCCCCATACAGGTAACTTGTCCCCTGTTCCGACTAATAGCATGAACTCCTTTTCTCATATTGTCATAGGCAATGGGCAATCTCTACCCATCACCACCTTTGGTAACGCCACCTTACCCTCCTCTTCCCCCTTTACACTTCGGAATATTCTTGTCAATCCTCATTTACTAAAGCGCTTAATATTTGTTCGTCGTTTTATCATTGATAACAACTGCTCCATAGAATTTGACCCTCTTGGTTTTTCAATAAAGGACCTTGCCAGCAGGAACATGATCCACCGATGTAATAGCCGCGGCGACCTCTATCCATTCACTCCACCCTCGCCATTCACAAGCAACTATTGTTTTCTGTGACAATGTTAGCTCCATCTACATGTCCTCTAATCCAGTCCAGCACCAACGGACCAAACATATTGAGATCGATATCCACTTCGTCCGGGAGAAAGTGGCACTAGGACACGCACGGGTCCTACACGTGCCAACCACTCACCAGTTCGTGGATATTATGACCAAAGGGTTGGCCTCACCTCTATTTTTAGACTTTCGATCCAGTCTCTGCCTTTGAGAACCTCCGGCAACGACTGCGGTGGCTGTTAAAATAGTTAGATTATTTATGATTGTAACTACCCATTCTCCTATATTCTAACCACCACTAACTCTTGTAAATCTGTATAAATATTTCAGTAATACAACACAATACAGAGCGGTGTATTTTCTATTTACTCAACAGAAGGTTTCATTCATTCATTCATTGATGATCCTAACAAATTCCTAAATCCCAAATAAATAGCTATCATCTAAAGCTAACTAAAATCTCAATAAAGGTAAAGATGAGAACTATTTTGAATTTGTAAATTACAGTATAAAATATCCTAATCATCCCAAAAATGTAGGAACTAATTATCCTAACCATCCTAAAATAAAGTAACTTAAAACTTTTACCGTAAACATCCAAATACTAGGGCCTTCTTGGCTGGACGACTGGATCAGTATTATACGCCTTAACTTATTTACACCTTATAAACCATAAGTTGTTGACATAGCTTTTGCTCCCAGCACAAAAGCTTGTATTTATCGCTTGTATTGTAATAGCATGTCGTCCAAGAAATACCGATGAGTAGACTAGAAACAATATTCTTCAAAAAATTCGATAAGAATAAAGACATTGTGCAGAACTCAAATCCTTGATCCAAGCTAGTGTTGCTTTCAATGGTCGAATCATGAGCCAACTGAACCGGATCCTTCAAATTGACTGAGTATATGTTTACCAACTAATTTGATGAAACGTCAAATATATTCATTCTTCATTGGGCATAAATTTTCCTCGAAAGGAATACGTACACCCACTATAAGTGGAGGAGACAAAGAATGAAAATGATTATGTTAATAATTAGCTAAAGGTGATGGTAGAACGTAGGTGCTCTGTTAAGGGGATAGAGTGTTAATTGATTAGGATATCCGTTAAAAAATAGATGATGCAAAGGTTTGCCGCCCGATCGATGGAGGTAATAAAACTTGTTATAATAAAAATCGCAAATTATTAGCTACAGCTAACTGTAGCCAGATGGCTACATCCAGAAGGCGCGACCACTACGGAGCAGAGGAGCAGAGGGTGTGAATGTGATTTGGGAGGGAGCGCGTGACTTTGTTTTCTTTTTTTGTTTTCTTTTTTTCTTTTTCTAAAGACTTTTATTTTATTTTATCAAAAAACTTTAAATTGTTGTAACTTTTAATATATAAGTTCAAAATGAAAAAAAATTATACCATTGTTCATATAAATTCAAGCTCTTCAAAACAAGACCAGTCATGGATATGTTTTGACAACTTTTAAAAAATTATTTTTACATGTATAAGTCGTTCTATACTTTAATGTGAGGATGTATGTACATATTTTAATGTGAGAATGTACATGTTTTAATGTGACAATGTACATGTTCAAATGTGAGAATGTACATGTTCTTTAATTAACATTTGTACATGTTTGTATGTCCACCCTAAACCCGCCACTACAAACCCTAAAAATGTCTTCGACGTTTTTTAGCTATCCTAGGGTGGTTTTTGGGGTGTTTTGGGGTAGGGTAATCTATTTGGAATTTATTTCGTACTTTATATTATAGCAACTAACTCGACAGGTTTTTAGGGTTTGTGGTAGCGGGTTTAGGGTCGTTAGACCCTAAACCCGCCACTACAAACCCTAAAAATGCCTTCGACGTTTTTAGCTATCCTAGGGTGGTTTTTGGGTGTTTTGGAGGGTAGGGTAATCTATTGGAAATTGTTCTATACTTTATATTGTAGCAACTAACTCGACAGGTTTTTAGGGTTTGTGGTCGTGGGTTTAGGGTCGTTAGACCCTAAACCCGCCACTACAAACCCTAAAAATGCCTTCGACGTTTTTTAGCTTTCCTAGGGTGGGTTTTAGGGTGCGTGGGGTTAGGGTAATCTATTTGGAAGCCGTTCTATACTTTAATGTGAGGACGTATGTACATATTTTAATGTGAGAATGTACATGTTTTAATGTGACGATGTACATGTTCAAATGTGAGAATGTACATTTTCAATTATGAGAATGTATATGTTTTAATGAACACCTGTACATGTTTGTATGACCGTCTGTACATGTTTGTATGACTGTATGTACAAGTGTTCTTTCTTATATGTACAGGTTTTAATCTAAGAATATACATATTTAGTGATTCGTACATGTTTATGTGACCTTCTGTATGTTTTTAATGTACATGTTTTTACGTGATGATGTACATATTTTAGTGAACATTTGTACAGGTTTGTATGACCATCTGTACAAAGTTTTCTTTTATGTTCAGTGCACTATACATGTAAAAATAAATTTTTTTAATGTTGTCAAATATATCCATGACTGATCTTGTTTTGAAGAGCTTGAATTTAGGTGAATGATGATATAATTTTTTTTCATTTTGGACTTATATATTAAAAGTTACAACCATTTAAAGTTTTTGTGGTTAAAAAAAAAAGTTATTCATCACCGGCGGGCGCCTTTCATTAAAAAAAAAAAAAAAAACGAAAAACGAAACGAAACGGAAGTATGTAGCCAACTGTGGCGACAACCCCATTTTACAAAATAATTGCCCTGTCACCAAATGAAGCCATGCTGGCTTGCCATGTCAGCAAATGTAGGTAGGATAGCTACATTAAGGTGTAGCTAAGACTCGCCGAATAAAAATTATGTTTTTTTAAGCAATGTGTTTTTTTTTCTCCCTAAATAGCATGTGTTCGACAGCCTGATTAACCAGTAGGTATAGACTTTTTTTTTGAAGGGAACCAGTAGGTATAGACGTTGCAACTTTACAAACGGAGAATAACTTTTTGTAACGATGGAGAGCAAAAAAGACTGCACAAGTGCACCCCGATTGACATCAGTAGTAGTGACTAGCAGGGGTGTTCATGGAAATCCGGAACCGTCAAACTGGACCGAAACCGGTGAAACCGAAACCGAAAACCCGGTTAACCGAAGTCGTTTGTTGGTTCGGTTAACCGAACCGTTTAGTTTCGCGGTTCTGGTTCCGATTACGGTTATTGATTTTGACGAATCCAGTTAACCGAAAAAACCGTTTAAGCATTTAATTTATTAATTTTTTTAATTTTTTGAGTATAAATATAAAACTGTATGGTTAATTATTAGATTTACCAAAAATAAATATACAATTATAAAATTAATGGTTAGAATTATACCAAAACCAATAAAATCTTATTAAAATCGGCGGTTAACCGGTTTAATATTGCACCAAAACCGGAAAAATAACATATTGTTTACTAATTATAAGAAAAAAACACATTAATCTACATCATTTCGGTTAACCGTTAAACCGGTAAAACCGCACCGAAACCGACAATTAACCAGTCCCGATTAACCGCTTCTAAATGAACCGGTTACGGTTATCAAATTTGACTAACCGACAATCCGGTTAACCAGTTATGAACACCCCTAGACTAGTGATCCAAATTTGTGCCGGGGTAGTCAAATGATGGGAGTTTGCGCTCCTGCTACCAGAGGAAACGATAGGATAGGGAAAAGAATACTACATCCTTTTATCACGACTATTTTGTTGATTTTTTATTTTAATATTTAGAGTAAATTAGTCGGAATCTCAACTTGAGTATATTACAGTTAACCACCTTTTGTTTATCATAATTATTGGTAATCATTTTGAGGTTACAGTATTTTTGACTATGAACCCCTTAATTATACAATTGTTATCAAAATATTAAATATATGTTGACCCATAAGCTTAATTACATTAATAATACCAGTCTGGACAACAAAAATGTTTAATCAACATCATTTAATTCTCATTCATCCTAATTTAGATGCATTCTCGAGGTAGGGTTAACGTTTTTCGGAAAATAAGAATGCTGATTAAGCACTGTTTTTTGTCGAGTATATCATTAATAATGTGATTAAGTTGATGGGACAACACGTGGTTAACGTTTTAATAATGAAATTATAGTTAAGGGGCTCATAGTCAAAGATACTGTAACCTCAAGGTGGTTACCAATAATTATGATAAACACAATGGGATTAACTGTATTATACCCAATCTAAAAGGGTTCCGATAATTTACTCTAATATTTAACATATAAAATTAAATATTTATATATCTTTAAATTATTAATATACTCCCTCCGTCCTGAATTGACCGTCCTGTTTACTATTTAGACATGTCGTTTGACTTCAATTTTTAACATATAAGATAAATTAATTTTGAAAATTTAAGTTTTGCATATGAATCCTTACATGATAACTATATGTTACAAAATTTAGTTTATAAAATTATTTATATTATATGTTTAATATTGAAGTGGAAAAACGTGCCATAAAGCAACAGGACGGTCAATTCAGGACGGAGGGAGTAAATTTTATAAAATAAAAAATTAATTTTATAATTAGAAAATCTTTTATCATATATATTATATAATAAAATCAAAATATCAAACACTATGAGAAATAGACAATCGGGACTTTTTATAATGCAAATTGATGCTGTTTAGGGGTGTTCACTTTGAGACAAGGAAACGGAATGGAATCAGGAAAGAGAATGAAAGGAAAGGAAATGAATTCCCCCCAATCAAGAAGTCTGTTTGGTTCTGACCCAGAAACGGAATAGAACTCCCCATGATTCCCTTTGTTATTGTTTGGTTTTGGACATGGGAATCATCCCATTTTTTTGAAAATTATTCTTATTTCTTCAATAGTAATATTCTCTTCATTCTAAAAATGTAATCATTCCGGCGTATTTAATCATTTTCATAATGTAAGTTATTCCAGATTTTTTTTATAATACCCCATATTATTAATTAATTGTATATTTTAAATTGTTTTAAAATCTTACGCCATAACTTTATGTTCTTTTTTTTACCATTTTCAAATCAGGTAATATTCATTTAAATGTTAAAATAATATGATAAGTTGGGAATCTAAATTAGTTTAAATAGTAAAATAAATTATTATTATTAGATTTGCAAAATATTTTTTGCAAAAAAAAATTCTTAATGAAATATTATTATTTGTATATTAACAAATCTAATATCATTCGTGAGTTTTCATTCGTCAGAGAAACGTGTTTTCCAAAAATTTCTCACCCGACTATGATTTGTGTAGAGCAAAAATAATTATTTTGAGGAAAGAGAGGGGAATTAATTATTTGTTTAGAGGAAAGAGAGGAAAAATAATTTTTCAAATGATGATTCACGTGTTTTTGGGAAAAAATAATTATTTACCTAAAGGAAAGAGAGAAAGCTGGAGGAAAGGGAAAAGTTTTCCACGGGGTTATGCGGGGAATATGGAAGATGGATTTTGAGGGTTTACAAAAATGAAATTTGGGGAAACAAAATTATTAAAAAGTCTAAACAAACAAGATCAAACGGAATGAAACCGTTTCCCTTTCCTTGTTAGCCCAAAGTGAACAACCCCTTAATATATTGAGGTTGGGTTAGGAGGCATATTTATTTTGTTTAAACCAGGGGGCATATTAATTATGAATTGGGTTTGGAACTCGGGTGGGCCAATTTACTTTCATGTTGTAAAGATAAATTACAAACATTTGTTTTCTTTTTATGTTTTATTCTGTGTGGAGTTATTCAGAGAGACAACGTGGGGATCATTTGGCGGGGACCACAGAGTTGGGAGATAGACGACCGAGAGAAAGAGAAAGGGAAAAGGGTGAAGGGAAGGGAAGGGAAGGGAAGGGAAGGGGGTATACTATTCTATTGAGGGCTCCACTCACCGCCCATGCGCACTCTGTCTTTACCTGACTCGAACTTAACCCATCTCTCTCTCAGTCTGTGTGTACTTTTTTTTGTCTACTCCTCTCGTTCCTCCTGCCGTTGGTTTCCCTCGTTAACCTAACCCTAACCCACACTTCCTCCCATCCTCTCCTCCACCTTCCTTCCTATCCCCTTTCTCCATCCAACCAAGCACGTCGTCGATCCAGTCTCCCAGAACTTCAAACTTTTCTTTCAACCTTCCTGATTTTGAGCTTCAATTTCTCTCTTTGTCTTTCCGAAAAAAGAAAAAGGCTGTAGTAGCAAATATCAAGCTTAGAGGACGAAAGCTCTTATAGTTATTCCCAAAGAATAATAATCATCAGTCAGAATACTGGAAGTGTTGATTCAAATCGCCAATCGACCATCAAGTGAACCGAAGATCAGCCTATTCCTGAATCCTGACTGTGATTCGGGATTTCTTTCTCTCCAACCACACCAACCAGCTAGGTATTGACTTCTAATCTTAAATCTGATTCCCCCAAACCCAAACCCAAACCCAAAAGAGAGAGAGAGAGATTCAAATTCAACTCATCTCGCTCTCCTTAATTCTTACACATCGATCGCTTCAATTAAAAATCCTCCATTCACAAAAAATGCTTCCACTTCCTTTTCACACAAATCTCCACATAAACCCACATCACCACCAATTCCAACCCCACCAACTCACACCTCAAAACAACAATTCCCACGACAATCAATCCGAACAAAGCGCAAGCAGCGACCATAGACCCACAACAACACCCACTTCCCTCAAACGTGAACGTGAACGTGATCACGACAACACACCTCCTTCCGACCACACCAAATTTCAACTCGGTACAACCACCACTACCAACAGCGATGACAACCCAGGTAGCGGCGGAACAGGTTCAGGCTCCACACGACGTCCACGAGGTAGACCAGCAGGTTCAAAGAACAAACCAAAACCACCTGTCATAATCACCCGTGATAGTGCAAACTCCTTACGATCCCACGTCGTTGAGATCTCAGGAGGTTCTGACATCGTTGACAGCCTTACTAACTTCGCAAGGTGTAGACAACGTGGTGTCTGTGTTCTCAGTGGTACAGGTACAGTTGCTAATGTCTCCCTCCGTCAACCAGCTACTCCTGGATCCGTTGTCAACTTACATGGTCGGTTTGAGATCCTTTCTTTATCCGGTTCATTCCTACCACCTCCTGCTCCGCCTGCCGCTTCCGGTCTTACTGTCTACCTTGCTGGTGGGCAAGGTCAGGTTGTTGGAGGAAGTGTTGTTGGACAGCTGATTGCTTCTGGACCGGTTGTTGTTATGGCGGCTTCGTTTGGTAATGCTACGTATGAAAGACTCCCACTTGAGGAAAGTGAGGAGGTTGGTCCAGGTTCTGGTGTAACAGCTGGTGGTGGTGGTGGTGGTGAAGGGTTAGGGTTGTTAGGTGGATTGTCATCTCAGCAGGAACAACAACAACAACACCATCACCAACAACAGCAGCAGCAACATCATCAGCAAATCTTAGCGGAGCAAGAAAATCATAACAATGGAAATGGACCGTCTTCTATGATGCATGGACTGCAAGTGCCGAATTTACTGAATCCGTGTCAGTTACCATCTGAAGCTTACTCGTCTTGGGGACCTGCGGGGACGGTTCGTCCTCCGTTTTAATTAGCAGGAAATTAAAATTACTACAGTACTATCTTTTTACCGCCCGGATTATCCGGACACCAAAAAAAAAATATGGATATTTTGCTTTTCGGCTGGAGGTGTACGTAACTGTTCAAACCTACTTCATCACTACTCGTTGATTCGATCGAGCGTACAGGTATCATGAGTGAGTGAGTGAGTGAGTTCCTCATGAGTTCGTTCGCTTGTTCGTATAAGTAGTAGATCGATGAATGGAAAGAAACATCAGTTTCGAAGTGGTGCGCGCTGTCCTGAAGTTTGAGGAACAGTACCGCCGTCGCCGCCGCCGCCGCATTATCAGAATGTTCATCTGTCGTCGCAAATCCTAGTTAATTCAAGGTGTTCTTTTTATTAATTAGTCTCTCATCTCTGTCTGCAACTGATGAAGATGATCTTCTATCAAGTTAAATTGAAAAACCCTTGCTTTTTCATTTACTTTGGTATTTTGTTTCTGTCTTTAATTAATTTCATTTTCTTTTCTTTTAATAATGCTAGCGGGGTTGGGTTATTTGGTTCCATGATTAGTACTGTGCTGTCTATTTGACTAGAGGAATGAATCATGGGTATGATTAGAGTAATGTGCTTCAAAACCATCAATCATAATTTGGTTTAGAAGCCAGTTGTTTTCCTACTGATTGCTTGCTTTTGTCCTTTTTTTTCTAAAAATCTCGACTTCATCAAGTCAAGCAACATTAGGAAAATTTAAATGTACAGAAGAAGTTTTCATCGAATGGCGAGCATTTTCCTATCTCTACCTAGCTTCTCGTCTTTTGTTTCACTAAGCTAATAAACGTCTCTCTTAAGATATGCGCAAATTCATTAAATTAAGAATTTATATTGGAATATGAAAGGCTAGCGTAGTAAGTACATTAATTATCAGTAAAAAATTCAGACCTTAGAAAATCAATGTTCAAGATTATCCATAACCCTAGATTTTATCTTTTTTTGTTGAGGTGCTAGATATCATAATGCGCGCGTATAGGTATAAATAATTCATTACCAGAAGCATTTACTAGTGCAAGGGCAATTAGTGTGACTTCTTTCAATTGTTCTTAAGTTCTGGTATGCTATTGCTTTTTTCAAAGTTACAGCTAGCTTGTCGAAGCTTTCCAATTTCATCATGTATTTATAAGGCACGGCAACATGATATAGCAATAGCATAGCATTTTCGGGTCTGTTAGAAAGTGCTCCAGGAAGTCAAAACAAGAGTAATTTTTAACAGTAATATACAGCACAACCACAGGGTGACTTTCCTGTTTTCTTTTTTGTTCATATATATATATATATATCATCATTAGTAGCAGCAACAGCAAACCAATCAAACATCGTCATATATATTAAACTCTGCTTAATTAGCAATCAAAACTGAAAAGATACGATGATTCCAAAGAAACGTTTGTGTGCAGCTAACACCGGACAGCAATCAGCCAAAGACCCAAACTCAAGTGTTTGTCTATATACTTACCTCCCTTTTTCTTTAACAGTATCTTCCCAATTAGGTCAATTGGTTTAATTCTGAGCTTAAAACGAGAGGTAGCCATCACAATTCACAGATGAGTGTGAATCTGGACAAAGTTTAAGTTTGGTCAAAAGCGGCTATGGAAAGCGGAAACTCTAATTTTGATAGGAAAACAAGTTACCAGCGTGTATGAGCCGAAAATGTCTAAGGGTACAATTTTCTTTCCCATGGATTGCTTAGTGGGAAAGGAGAGGCTGGTGGTGGTGATGTTGGGTCACACGTGCACTACTCTTTATTGGTGTCTAGATATCAGAGAAGAAGACCACCAAAAAAGAAAAGAAAAAAAAAAAACAGGCAGGCTGAGGCAGGCATTTTCCTTTCCGAGGCAAAAGACTGACCGCAAACGAACGCTTCCATATAAAGGCAATGGATATCAAAAACAAGACCCAACATCAGCGGTACCAGTCATGACGACAAATTGCTGTAGATCTCTTTCACTCCTCTGCCTGTCTCTACCATCTAACTGCAGTTATGGTCTCGCAGGTGCAGCCGTTGTTGCAGAGTAGTGGAGTGGAGTGGAGTGAGTGAATCCTAAATCATCAATGATGAGAGAGTTGTGCTTGGGAGTGTTTTTTATTTTTTTTTCTGTTTATAAAATATGGCAAAATTAGTGTCTACCCACCCAAAAATAACATCATACAATTAGTATTCAGTTAATCTTTTCTAAATGAAGGTATATATATTGTGTGAATGACTAAAAAAATTGATGTGGGTAGAAGCGTTATATATCGGAGATTACAAATGGCGCTAGCCGCTAGAGATTACAAAAGGGCCCAACCAAATACAAAAATGTGGCAATAAAAACTGTAAGAGCACATGAACCAGACACGGTCATGGGAGGAGACCTTAAATTTCAGCCAAATCACACTTAATATCAAACTTGATATGGTTGACCATTTTTGCAAGGTCCTTATCCTTGTTTACCATGGCACGTTTACCGCTCGGACCCAATGCTATATACCGTGACAGTGAGAGTTGCTCATCTCATATAATTAGTGGGATCTTTCTCTCACAACAGTAGGTGATTCAATCAAGTTAGTTGCAAAGGCTAGAGCAGTGGATGGATATCCCAAGCCAGTGGCACCTACAAGAAAACATCCAAAGAAAGAATAGATGGTTATTTTATATTAGAAATTTCAAGAAATACCCAAAAAAACATAAAGCGCAACATGACACTACATTTTTACAAAAGTCCATTAAATGAAATTCATTGATCAAAAAGAAAAAAAGACATAAAATTAATACTGTTAAAGCAGCCCAAGCAAAACTTACTATATCCATGTGAATTATGTCCCCTATCTCTATGAATGTGAAGGATTTATTCCGTTATTGTTCCCTAATAATAGTAAAATAGAGGGTGCATAGTCAAAAGTTGATCCTTACCCCAAACTTTTTTTTAATGAAACAATCAAAAAAATACGCCTAGAAGACGTTTTTCTATGATTTCTAAAAAATTGGGAAAGATTAAGCACAAGCAAAATATGCAGTGATTCCCGTGGACAGAGGAATACTTACTAATAGAACATTTAGTAATAATAAGACCCATTTTTTCTAGTAATAATAAGACCCTTTTTTCTTTTGTTAAGCTTCCTAATTCATAAAAAGAAAATGAATAATAACTAGATAACTAAGATAGATAATTATCTATCACATATCTATATTTTATCACATATCCATTTTTTGTTCCTTTGCCATTTTTTAAAATTCACAATTATATATATAGAGAGATATATAAGACTGAAATAAATTAACAGCTCTTAAATATTTTTTTTTTGGATAAAGGTAATGGTATATTAGAAAATTGGAAGAACTGTTTTTTTACAAAATTGATATATAGAGGACTATATATCGAAGATCAAAGTACCAAAGCGTAGCTGATCATATGTAGAAATCCCTAACGTATACAAAGGTGGCACAGGCCAAACAAAAAGGAGAGGGAACCAGGATGAATAAGCGCTATGAGCACATAATTTTATCCAACCAATGGTGGTCTTTGCTAGATACGCCCATTTTAGTCCAGATTATCACTTTAATGGCGGCTTTGATGTCGGAGACGACTGATGCATGATCTCTGGCTTTGTTGGCCATCGCTCTCTTGCATCGTTCGATCCATAGGTGGTAGACAACGTTGGCTACAGCAGCTTGCTTTACCAGGTCGGTCGGGCGCCTCCTTTTGTAGTATCTGGTTATCCAATGAGCACAGCTACGGAGGCTCATCCTGTTGGTAGAGATCATCAGCCAGTCACAAATAGACCGCCACACCCTGATAGAAAACCTGCAATGAAAGAAAAGATGGTGGCTAGTCTCTGTAGCAATCTCACAGAGCCAGCATCGGTTAGCAAGACATATGCCCCAGGATTGGAGCTTATCACAGGTTTTTAAACGACCCTTTAGGGTAATCCAAAGAATGAATTTTGCTTTGGGGGGGGGGGGGGACCAGGGTTTCCAACAGATGTTATGCCAAATAAAGGGTGTAGAGGGATGTGAAACATCCTGGTAGAGCGAGCTCACCCGAGGGTTGCGGGCGTGGGCCAGGAGCAGGGCATATGCATCTTCAGTGGATCCACATTGGTTAATCCACCAGTTTCTGGCGTGGATAATGGATTTCCAGGTCCAGGGGTCATTTCCCTTGGCGGTGATTGACCAGACGTCCTAAGTCTCAAGGTATAGGTTATGGATCCATTGGATCCACAGCCGTTCTGAGTCCATGGAAATGGCGGCAATAGTTTTCATCATGAAGCACATGTTCCAATTTAGGATGTCTTTGAGACCAAGGCCCCCCTGATGCTTGGTGCTGGAAATGGTTTTCCAGGCAACTGGGGGGGTAGTGTTACTGTCGGTATCCCCAGACCAGAGGAAAGAGCGGAAGAGTCTTGTGATGTCTTTTATCACATTTTTTGGGATGGAGATGCATGAAGCCCAAAATCCCACGATACCAAAGAGAGAGCTCTGGATCAGGGAGAGTCTACCCGCAAATGAGAGCATTTTCCCAGCCCAGGAAGAGATGGATTTACGGACGCTATCTATAAGGGGGTTAAAATCAGAAGATTTAGGTTTCCTGGCAGTGATAGGAATACCTAGATAGCGAAAGGGAAAGGTGCCATGATTAAAACCTGTTAAACGAAAAATATCCTCCTTAACAGTGGGCTTAACACCTCCAAGGAAGAGATCAGATTTGGAGGGGTTAAGCGCGAGCCCTGAAGCCTCCGAGAATAATTTGATTTTGCTGAGAATGAGGGATATAGAGGAGAGATCTCCTTTACAGAATAAAAGCGCGTCGTCAGCAAAAAACAGGTGGGTGAGCTTGAGGGCCTTACAGGAAGGGTGGAGGTGATAACCTGCAGTCATAGGGAGTTGGTCAAGGAGGCGTGAGAGCATTTCCATGACCAACACGAAGAGGTAGGGGGAGATGGGGTCCCCCTGGCGCAGCCCCTTCTCGCCTTTGAAAAACCCAGAGGGGGATCCATTAATGTTGATAGAGAAAGAGACTGTGGTGACACACTGAATAATCCAGTTAATGAAAACTGGGGGGAAATTTAGGAATGAGAGGGTGTCACGAAGGAAGTCCCAATTCACAGTGTCGAAAGCTTTCCTAATATACAGCTCTTAAATATTAAACACATTAAAAGTTCAAACAAATTAATCTTTTGTGTTTTTTACATTTCTTGTATATTTACAAGTATTCTTATTTTTATTAAAATATACTATAAAATTGTGGTTAGATAAACAAAACTAATCTAATATAAGATAGGGTAGTTGAATATAATTTTAATTAGAAAATTTAATCCACCATGAGACACATTAATTTCAGTACGTACATTAATTTACACTTTTGTTTTCTATTTATTAATTTTTTTACAATGTCAAATAATAATACAAGAAATAAAATTATTATATGTTTGTTGCTCCCCATAAAATTATAATCTCCCTATTTATCCATTTGTTGATTGGTTTTAATTATAATTAATGCATCAAAGATAAATTAATGTGTTATATGGTGGGTTGAAATTTCTAATAAAATTATACGCAATTACCTCAATGGACAAGTTTTATTTATAAATTTACATATATATGTTTATTATATAATTTTTAATCATTAACTAATGACAACTGCAAATATTTTATGATATATAAATAATGTAAAGAGTTTATACAAAAGGAGATACATAAGGCGCCCTATATATCAGACATCGAAGGATATACAAATGTGCTAAGCGGAAGGGGGATACGCAAAAACTTCCCTACACCATACAAAAAGGTAAGAAGCCAACAACATTTAGAAACACGTACAAAAAGTTCCCACAGAACATAGTCTTTGTGAGCAAAGCACTATGTCCAACCAATCAAGGTCTTTGCTGGAGGCTCTCATCTTCATCCAATTGATAGCTTTAGTGGAAGCTTTGATGTTAGAGATAATGAGAGAAGGGCTCTGGCTAGTCATGACAAACTTGCATCTCGCGATCCATATATAATAGACAACATTGGCGATGGCTTCTCTTCTCACCAAGTCGATCGGGCAGTTTCTCCTGCAATAGCGAGGTATCCAATAAGAATAGTTGTGGAGGCTTGAACTGTTGGTGGAGAACCCAACCAGTCACAAATATTCTACCAAATTCTATTAGAGTACCTACAATGGAAAAAGGGATGATGGCTAGTCTCTAGAGTGTGCTCATAGAGCTAACATCTGTTAGCAAGGCAGATTCCCCTATATTAGAGCTTATCGTAAGTTTTTAGTCTACCACAAAGAGTAACCCATAAAATAAATTCGACTTTAGGGGTTGACCTATTTTCCAACATATGTTGTACAAAGTAAAATGCGTGGAGGGGGTGAAGACATCATTATAAAAAGAGCCAACACCGGGATGGGGAGGGTAAGAAAGGAGGAGTGACGAGGCATCAGAGATGGACCCACATTGCTTGATCCACCAGTTTCTACTTCTAGTATGAATGATAGATTTCTAGGTCAATGTGAAATACCCCAAGTTTTGGGCTAAGTTAGTTATAAGCTTATATTACATATAATACATGAGGTTGATTATGGCAAAATTAATCAGTAATATCGGTATATGAATAGCGGAGAATTATTGGATAATGGAAATTATTTTAAAGTGGAGATGAGAGTAAATGAGAATAAATAAATAGAACATGATGTTGTTTAGATATGGGATATTCCCTTCTTAAATATTTTTCTTCCAATTACTTTCCTACCTAATTAATTTCATTCCTTTTCTTTTCCTTATTTCCTTTTCCTTCTTCCCTTCACTTTCTTTTCTTTTAGCGACAAATCACATTCTCAACTGCTCTCCCTCTCTGCGATACACCTTGCTCCTCTTTCCCGCCTCTCACGTAACTCTCGTCTCCCATTGTTGGTGTAATCGAAGCTAGACTGAAAGGTAAGGATATCTAAGAAAGTAAGACTCTTTAATTATGCATTGATTGCTGCATTGATTGATTGATTAATTGTACGGCTATTGAATTCTAGATCCCGAGTTCGGCGGCGGGGATTGCTAGGTCTCTGTGATTATCGACTCTCGGTGGGCATAGTTCCAGGTAAACTACTATACTCACTAATCTCTGTGTGAATCTGGTGAAGTGCGATGAAATTTATGTATGTGCAAACCCTTGTGGTTGATGGTGGAATTAGGAATTTGAGAACCAATTTGGGGATTTTGTGACTGTGATGTTAATTCTTCTAGATTGATGATAATGGCTATTGAAAACCTTCACTGGGATTGATTCGTACATGTACATTGGTATGATTATTTTACGCTGTAACCACTATATTGCAGTTTAAGCTCTATAGATTTACTCTTTTAGGTCAGAAGTACCTTCTGGGGGTGTGCACACTTAAGGACTTAGAGTGAGGTGGAATTGTTTATTTTGCGACCCCTCTAGTTCGGGTGTTCGTTGGTGGAAATTGATTATTTTGCAACCCCACTCGTTTGGGTGTTCGTTGGTGGATTTGGTTGCTAGTGAAGGGGGTTCTCTATTTGATTGAGTTTGGTATTGAATGTGTTGACTACAGGTTGGACCCGATCCCTTGTGAGTGGAATTATGTTTGTAACCTTTGATTAAGTGAAATGCATTTCTTCATAGGTTAGTAGTTTACTCAGTGTCAACTGACTGTGTGAATGTTTTGTGTGTTTATATATTTTATGTTCGTATGTGTCTATGATTGAAGCATGGGTTGGGGATTGCGACGACACATAGAATATAGGAATATACCACCTAGTTCGTAATTATGTCATTTGGTTGAATTGGGATTTTGACATTATTGGTATTTTGTTTTGAAGTTTTGTATTCGGCATGTCTGATGGTGGATAGCCTTAACACCCATGGATGTGGGTGTGGCGGTAATATCCCGGATTATTTATTCCGCTGCTATTGTTTTAAAATGGTTTTAGATCGAAACGTTGAGAAACTTCCTATGAATGTTTTAGTTTTAACTGTTGACAATTCGAGTTGCTAATGGACGTTTTCTGAAGTGGATTTCAAACTTTTGGACTTGTCCGAACGTCTATCCGGACGTGTAAGTTTGGACAGCTCCTGAACTAAACTTGATTTTCTGTAGATTGGTGTGCCCGAACATCTGTCCGAACTTGAATGTTCAGACAGCATGCGAGGACGAGTTCGACATGTAAGTCTGGGCATTGGTCCGAACTTACATGTTCGGACCATGTAAACTGATTTCATCAGAACTAGTGTCTGAACTTAGAAGTTTGGACACAAGTTCGGACTTCCCTGGTTTCAACTCTCGACTTGTGTCCGAACTTCAAAGTCTGGACACAAGTTCGAATGTGCTTGGACGCTTTTGGTTTCAACTCTTGGCTTATGTCCGAACGTCAAAGTCCGGACATCTGCTTTTGGCTCTCAGATCTCGTCTGAACATGGACGTTCGGACGTAAGGTCGGACATACCTTACATCACCGTTTTAAGACTCATTTGAGCTCCATTTTTCGTGTCATTTGGGGCGTTGTCTTCCTAATCTCTTGTACTATCTTTTGGGGACAAAATATGGGGTGTTACACAAGAGGGTGGGTCATCCCCCTTAGCTGTGGTTGTTCATATGTTACGACACGATAGGAATAAGTTATGAATTCACTGGATCCACAGACGTACGGGATTATTAGCGATGAAGGAAATAGTTTTAAGCATGAAGTGCATGTTTCATTTATGGATATCTTTAAGCCCAAGTCCCCCATTTTTCTCTGTGGCAGTGATGGCAATCTAAGCTACCAAAGGGCCAGTGTTGCTATCAACCTCCCCAGACCAGAGAAAAGAACAAAATCTCTTGATAATGCTTTTAATGACGTTGTTAGGAATCAAAATGCAAGAAGCCCAAACACCAATACTACCAAAGAGGGTACTTTGGATGAGGGATATACGACCCATAAATGAAAGAGATTTACTGCCCCAAAAGGAAATAGTCTTGTGGATGTTCTCAATAAGGGGATTAAAATCAGTAGTTATAGGCTTCCTAGCGGTGACAAGAATATCAAGGTAGTGAAAGGGAAAAGATCCGAGGTGAAATCCAAAGGATCGAAGAATTATAACAGCTAAAGGGGGGCTAACCCCCCTCCCTCAATGAATAGGTCATATTTAGAGAGGTTGAGCTTAAGCCCCAAGGCCCCAGAGAATAGGTTGACCTTATTGAGCGTGAGGGATTTAGAGTCCTGACCACCCCTACAAAATAAGAGGGCATCATCAGTGAAGAAAAGGTGAGGCGAAGAGGCTTGCAAGATGGATGGTAGAGGGAAGTAGGAGAAAGGTGAAGCTAGTCCAAAAGTAGGGAGAGCATATCCATCACCATCACTAATAAGTAGGGAGATAGGGGGTCTCCTTGATGCATCCCTCGCTCGCCTTTGAAAAAACCAAAGGGTGAACCATTGATGTTGATTAAGAAAGAAGCAGTAGTGACAGATTGTATGATCTAGTTACCAAACTTTGGGGGAGGGGATATTTATGAAGCAAAGGTGTTATGGAGAAATGTCCAGTCAACAGTGTTAAATTCTTTTCTAATATCCATCTTCATGATGCACCGAGGGAGATGTTAGCCCTTTGGTATTTTTTCATCAGGCATGAGCAGAGCTGGATGTTTTCTAACATGATACAACCCTTGATGAAAGATGGGATTAAAGTCCCTCGGGTGGGAGGCGACATCAGATTTAAGGATGATGGTGGAGTTTATCTCTTTAAGAATTTTATCACTGTGAAAGAAACTTTTGATAGCCCAACAAACATTCTCCCCAATGATATCCCAACCACCTTTGAAGAATTTGGCCGTTTAACTATCAAGCCTCAGGGCTTTATCATCTCTGATGGAGAAAGGGCCAATTTAATATTATTATTATCAACAACCCGGGTAGGGGAGCCCATGTGGAGAGTCCATGAGTTCTGGATTTCTCCAAATTAAGATCCGAGAGGGAGCGGGGGGGGGGGGGATATCTAGAATCAATGGGGCTCTGGAAATGAGAGACTATTTTTGTTTGAACCATTGATCATTCAGTATGGAACTCAGATATCTAGTTTAATGTTTTTTCTAGTTTTTTAGCAGGAGTTGTTTCTCAAGTAAATTGATTTTTTAACATCAGATGACAACAAAGTAAGTTAAACATTTGTTTCTTTAACTTGGTTAAGACTTACCTCTTCTCTTTTGAGCACTGTCTTCCAGTTGTCGCAGACCATCATGTAAAAATCAGCATCCATCTCAATATTGGTCCACTGATTATATTCTATCACTGTAAGCATGCATACTTGAGCTGTTTCTTCATGTTCTGAGTCTGAATCATAGACATCTTGACCATGTTGCAGCAGCTGTGTTTAAGAACTTTTGCACTCTCTCTTGAAAGCTATACTTGGCCTAAAGAGTACAATCCTTGACACCATGTCCAGGTTTGTTACATCTGAAACATATGATGGGTGCCTTCTTTGGTTTGTAACGAATGTACCTCTGTCTAGAACCCTTTTTCCATGAAAAATCCTCTTGATTCCATTAGCAATGAGAGTTACTTCTTCATCCTCATTTTCTTCTCATCATCAGTTTCAGTGACGACCTTCTTAGCCTTCAAAGCCTAATCTTTTATGGAACCTGAGGCTATTGCTAATTATCCTTTCATCTTTCCGTCATAAATAATGAGTTCTGAACCCAGCTCTTCTAATGACAGTTTTGATAAATCCTTAGTGGTTTCTAAAAGAGTTGTATAATTTAGCCATTACTTTCCTAAACTATCAAGACATCTATTATTAATAATACCATTAGTTAGTGTCACTCCCACATTTTGTAGCTCACAGATTATCTAATCAAATCTCTTTAAAGTCTGAGAAATTATTTCTCCTTCCGACATTTTGAAATTGTCAAAGTGTCTCTTAAATTGTTTTCCTTTCGCTTTTCTAACCGAGTCAGTTCCTGCATAAGCAGTTTTTGAAAAATTCCAAATCTTTTTTACTGTCGAAATTCCTAATACCTTTTGTTGGTCAAACTCCAGAAAATAAGATACAATTACTCTTTATGTCTGTTTATTTTGCTGAGCAGCTTTTTTTCGTGTCATTCCAGTCTTGGCTAGGCTTTGGTTTGGTAACACCTCCTTCCACAACTTGAGGCACAAGTCTCATTCTGTCACCACTGTCCATAAATCGTAATATATGGACATGAGTTGATCTCCATCTGTTCATACCAATATGAATAGTTGAACTTGGTGAGCTTGAGAGCCTAAATATTGTAGGAACTCATTACCGATCAACCTTGAAGAAGTTTCTTCTGCGTAGAGGGTAACATGCTCTGATACTAATTGTACGTTCCCACAATATGAGTCTAACATTGATGCACCATACAACTTAGATGAGGTATTTTATATAGTGAGAATCAACAAAGAGAAATATGAATATTTCTTTTTTGATTTTGTAGTTACACTATCACTTATACCGCAGTATACAAAGATCACTTCACGTTGAGAACACTCTATCAACAAGAAAAAATTACTCACTAAAAGTAATACACAATCTATAGAACCCTGTATGTGTTTGTGCCTCTCTCAACAAGGAATTTCTCACACTCACAACACTCTAAATCACTATTAAATAAATCCTTAATTCGCCCAATGAAGAACCCTAGAACAGTGAATAAGACATCTCTCTGTTTGCTGTTGTAATCGATAACAAATCCTTCTTTGTTTCAAAATTATATAGATCGAGAAGTGAAATATCTATCTCCATGATTTTCTTCATCAAGTATTGGTGATTTTATCTCTAATACTTAAATAAGAATTGCCGTTGAAAATTTGGCTGAATCGGAAGATTCTAACTTTGAAAGATCTGGAATTGATTGATTCAAATTATCAGTTTTATCTTTTGAGAAGATAAAACACTTGAGCTTCTCGTCATTTTCTTCGGGGGTGGCAAAAGACAAATATAAGTTCAAGACTGATCTATCATGAACACTCCATGTCAGACTGAGTTTGCTGATCAAAATATTACACATTAGGGCATTGGATAAGGGTGGGGGATCCTTTTTTGGATTTAGGAGCGCGCTCAGGGTTGGGGTCCCGTGGGCGGCAACCACGAGACAATGCAAGGAAGTGTGCCCTAGAACTTTACAAGTAGAGCATGTAACAAGTCCCTCTTCATAATGAACTGCTAGTGAATTGTACCTCTAGGGATTCGAATATATCATAATTTCTTTCATCATATCTTGATTGAAATCCACTTCAACCAAAGCTCAAGCATAAGAGATTCTAGATTTAACCGTAGTAGATTGGTCAATATGAAGGGAGACTCCAAGTTTTGAGTAGATATTTCTAGGACTAGATTGGAACTAGAGCCTGATATGGAGCCTTGGAAGCTTATTCCACACCGGAATGTGGTTGAGATTTTAGGGTTGAAGGAGATGTCAAGGGACCCTTTCTTGAGGACAAGGGGAGTTGAGGAGCAAGAGGCCCTTATCAAGAACTTGTTAAAGGTCTTCCTCTTTGTCAAATTGGAATATAAACCAAACTTCCTCATGGAGCAGTATTTGAGGGGTAGTAATAAATCTCGAAGCTCTCTTCACAAATTCCTTACAATATTCAATTCAAATTTCTTTCCCCATATATGGCCGACTATAGAATTTCTCCCCTACTCTATCTCAGAGGATAAATTATCTTCTTCGATTGAAACAAAGGGGCTATTAGCATCACGGTTCACATTATGATCTATATGCATAGATATACCAGAACAAGCATTTTGTCTAGCTAGAAGCATATCCAAAAAGAAAGGGGTGTTCTTCAATCATAAGCCAACCAAAGAAGAGGGAATAAGAGTACCTGAGGCAGCCCTGCAACTGGGACACGAAGAGCTCTAGGTAGTAGCAACAGAACTTTGTTGGGCAGGCGACACATAGACTTTAACGGAAGCTGGAGCGACGGGCTTGGGACCAGAGGCTTGTCCTTGGGAGAGCGATGGGAACCCCAACAAAGAAACTACACCTATTGCAGGGCTAGTGGGATCCGGATGGGCCAAATACTCATGCAACGCAAGGTCACTTGGGCAAAGGTCCACCACTAAATTGACCTCACCAACCATATATTAAGACATATCCGACTGGGCCACACGACGGGGAGAGCCAGACTCTGGACGCGCTAGGTCCTCAACTGTCAAAGCATCACCCTCCAAGCTAGAGAGAGCTGCACCAGAGGACCCATGAAAGTAGTAACACTAGCTGACTGGCTTGTTAGAGAGATCGCAGAAACTACCCCAGCAATACCAGCACTTGCCACGGAAGGGGAGATCACTCCTACAGATTCGTCGCTGCCGGAATGCAAGGGTCTAGGCGGGCAGAATAACCAAGGGCCGGGTGACCTCACTGGGGTTGACCTTGTACCTGGGCGGCGTTTGGCCATGGTTACAATCGAGGGAGCATCGAATGACCTGAAACTTGGCACTTAGAGCAATTACACAGAAATAAAACAGAAAAACACACAACGATTGACCAAGACTAACACAGGAAGCGATTGACCTGGAACAACAGAGAGCATCCAACCGCGCAGATCATAAACAACCACAACCGCAACACTAGTTGCACAGAAAGAACATAGAAGCAACCACAACAGCACAGAAAAAACATTGTAATTTCAAAAACACAAAAACACAAGGACTTCACAACCGTAGAGACTCCAACAACTTGAACCTGTAGTAGCCACACAGAAGCACCAGGACCACAGAGCACAGAGATTGGAACGGGGCCAGAGCCGTAGAAACTCCAGTAGCTGGAACCTATAGCAACCACACGGAAGCACCAGCACCGTAAAGTATAGAGATTGGAACGAGGATAAGGAAAAAGGTGAGAAGATCACCCCTGGGTGGGGCCGGCACCACCAGGCAAGAGCTTGGCGATGGGGTGGGAGAGCTCAGGGTCGATGGACACGACTACTAGCGGAAGAGAGGTGCTAGCTCAACCTCAAATTGAAGAAGTAAAGGGTTAAAGCAAGAAGTAGAAGAAGGGGGAAGGAGGCACCACCAGGCAAGAGCCTAACGAGGAGGCGCGGCCACCATGAAGCTCCTATCCGGCGAACTTGGACAACAGAAATTGGTGAACTTTGGTACAGAGGAAGTGGAAAACGACGTTTGTAGGAGACGGGGAAGTTAGGGTTCTAGCGCGTGAGATGCGTTCTCGTAGTCTAACGAGCAGAAATTTGTCTCCTACTTAAGTAAAATGTTTATTTATATACTACGCAAACATACGATAAACATTTGTATACATTCGAGACATATTGTACTATTTGAAATACGTATGTATTCTAATAGTTGGCGTAGCATAATATTTATACATTTGTATACTTAATATATCTACATTTGTACAATCAATATCTAATAAGTTGTATTCTTAATATCTAATAAGTCGTATACTTAAGTAAACTTTATATTGATTCTTTATATATAAATACTCGTATACTTAATTTATGAAACAACCCATATACTATACTTTATTTATATAAATCAAAACTAGTATACTTAATTTATAATAAAACTCATATACTGTTATGATATAGATATGTGTATATTTGTATATTTGTAACACTATCATATATTAGTTTGAGTATTTTACATTAGTGAGTCACCTAATTGGGTGGTGTGGTTGTGGTAATAGGTGGCCAGTTTAGCTGATATAAAGAGTGTGTTTAGTTAGTATATTTTCTAGTTTTTTTAGAACAGAAGCGTGCAGCTTCAGTCTTTCCCTATAACAACATTTTCTTTCTTCTTTCTTCAATAAGAGAGTCCTGAAGCTTTGTCCATAACAGCTTCATTTCATCTTTGTTTCTAAGTTTTGTGGGATTGTATCTTGGTATTAGAGCTTGGAGTGAGAGAGATTTCTTTTCTTTAGAGCAGAAGGGAGGAGAAACAAATTGAGAGCGCACATTCATTCTTTTCGCTGGAAATTAGTGAAGGCCGAGATTCTTGGTCGCCTTCAGTTCAAGGTGCAATAGACAAGAATGTTTAGGACTAGCGAAACGGAGAAGAATGGGAAAGATACAGAGGAACCAGTCACAAAGGTCTCTGATTCAAATGAGAAAGATCGAGGATCTGACCCATACTACATGTCAAACGCGGAAAACCCATGAATGGCATTACGTCGAAGTTGGACGACACCAGCTTCAGAACTTGGAATTGAGAGGTAATAATTGTGTTATTTGCAAAGAACAAGCTTGTCTTTACTGATAGAACGCTGTCGTGTCTGACAGATTCGACCACCAAGGCAAGGGCATGGGATCGGTGCGATCACATGGTTATTTTGCGGCTATTGAACAACTTTAAGAAGAAAAGAGCAACCACTGTAGTATACTACATGACCTCAGCAAAGATTTGGACCAAATTACCAAACAGATTTGAGGAGTCGAACGGGGCACAATTGTACGAGCTTCATCAGCAATTGAGTAATACCAAACAAGAAGAAGCCACTATTAACGAGTACTACACACGGATGAAGCAAATCTTGGATGAGATCGACACGTCTCAAGACTTTCCCATCTGCACTTGCGAAACGGAAAAAGGGTTTAGTGAAATTTTCAGAATATAACAGGTTATCATGTTTATGATGGGATTACATGAGTGATACTCGATCATATGAGGGAATATTTTGATGAAGAAACCCTTGCCATCGATAGACCAGATCTATTCACTACTAGTTCAAGAAGAGAGACAAAAAAAGGTTTGCCTGAACAACACAAACAAGGGAGAGCAACCAACCCTCTCGTTCTCAGTAGACACAAGCAAAAGAAATGTGAGGAAGGTAAATCCAAAAAAATGGAAGTGCAACAACTTAGTCTGCACACATTGCTATAAAGTAGGGCATACAGTAGAACGATGCTAATAAATAATAGGATATCCATCCAATTGGAATTGCCGCAGCAAATGTTGAAGGAAATGGAGAGAATTCGACCCATGAGAGGCCCCAGACTACCTAGACATAGAGCAAGTGAATCAGCTTTTGTCTCAATTTAACAAGAACCAAGGACAAGAACAAGCTAATTCAAATTACGGCTTTGTTGGTGTCATTCTTTCCCCCAAATCTTTGAATAATTATCTTTCAAGTGAAAACCCTATAAAATTATCTATGGACACTTTACAATCCTCATCTGCTCATAGTAGCTAGTTCAAGGTGAAAACTCAGTTGACTTGTTTGTGGATACTGTGCAGTCGTCATCCATTTATAATGATCTGAAACAAGTGCCTGGAACTGAGTCTTGTATGAATATTGATTTTCTAAGAAAAAGGAATGCTTTTGAATGGATTTTAGACTCGGGGGCATCACATCACATGTAACGACCCCAAAATCGGCCTAGGAGTTAGGACCGTTACACGCCGCGAGTTTATTACCTAACGTCGCAAGGCTCTAACAAACGCATACTCGAACTCGAAACGTAGCAATAGCATAAATATTCAGAAAGGGTTACATGATCCAAACCGAATATCCAAACCAAGCTTCAGAACCAAATACAAAGTAAAGGCCCGAAGGTTACATAATTCATAGCGTCAAAAGCGCAAAACATATCAAGTCTAAATAATAGCTAAACCAGCATCATACCCCCAAGCAAGAGGATCTCCAAGCTCAATCTGCATGATGTAAGAAGGGGTGAGCTAAACAGCCCAGTAAGCGGAAAGACTTCCTCAAGGAAGCCCACTCAAAACGGAAGCAGAAGTTTATACAAAACAGAGGGAAGTACATGTGATTTGTAAATAGTTAGAACATAATCAAACGGGCCCGAAACCAAAACAGCATACCACATTAAAGTCACAGTCGGACTTTCAGAATCAGAAACAAAAGGGTGGGACACTAGAAACTCGCTGACACATCGGAAGGACTCACATAGTGTCCTATGGATCCGAAGATCCCACATCAGAAGCCGTAGAGACAGCTAACAGACCCGTCGGTCAACAATGTCCTAAGGGAGACCCTAAGGAGCTTAATCAGAAGGAATTTCTGCGCAGCATGCTACGGGACAGCCCGACCCGACTATCCAAGGCTCAGAAGCAACGTGACTAGGTCCCAAATCGCAAGTTCTTAAACACGGATCATAAGTGCATGAATGTGCAAATACTTAGCATAGGAAGCTTGTACATTGATAGGGGAACACAATCCCGCAAACGGAATTCAAAACGGAGCTGAGACGGAAAAGTTAGGTGAAAACAAGGGCATGTCCGACTTGTGTGTGGACGCAAGTCGAACTGAGGTCGGAAGGAAAAATCGAAGGTGTCCGACTAGTGTGCAGACGCAAGTCGAACTTTAGTCGGAAGGAAAAATCGGAGGTGTCTGACTTGTGTGCTGACGCAAGTCGAACTGGAGTCGGAAGGAAAAATCAGAGGTGTCCGACTTGTGTGCGGACGCAAGTCTAACTGGATTCGGAAGGAAAAATCGGAGGTGTCCGACTTGTGTGTGGACGCTTCAAAAACTCAAAAATTAGAGGCGCCAGACGCACTGTCCGAACTTCAACGTTCGGACAGACGTCCGGACATCGCGAAATCAGCAGTTCGCAGAGCATTGACATAGGCGAAAAACACCATCAAACAAACACCAAAATAGAGTAAAACTTCCAGAATTGCAAAACAGTACCCACAGGGGTTTAGCCAATTGATTAATAACACAAAACCAGATTCAAATCGTGCACAGCCATGCAAATTCCCAAAAAGACATAGCCGAATCAGTCCCCGAGGGTGAGCAAGCAACCCCGATTCCATCCCCCACTTACCTCGAATTGAAGAGCAGAATCCACCCAGACGATGCCAACAAGCAGCCGGGCTGAACGCAACAGAGGGGAGGCACAATTTGACACTGAATTCAGCAACAATGGTAATCCAAAATCAAAAAACTGCTCTTCCCAAACAACAACGAACAGCCGTCGAGTTCACCAGAGGTCAAACCTGAACACACCACAGTGGAGGAACACACAACAACAGCATAGGGATCGACCAAAATGCAGCAGGAATCCACACCGAAACTCAGGCACCCACCAATGAAGAAGGAAAGGAAAATGCTTCAAAACTGTCGCGAGGAAAAGAACGACGTGATCAAGAAACTGAGCGGGGAAGGATGATATGTAACTTCTTCCCTTTTTAAACCACTTACCAAATTAAGAGAGAGGGAGAAATGACCTCCTTGTCCCTCATCCTTTAATTCAATGACTTTGGGGTCCCAATAGTTAAATCAACCACAAAAGAGATGAACCCAGCAAAACCAAAACATTAGCAAATCTGAAACGAAACCGGGTTATAACATCACTCCCGCCTTTTAGGAATTTCATCCTCGAAATTCTGCTTAACTCACTGCTCAAAGAGGGTAGGGAACTTGGCTCGCAATTCCTCCTCGAGTTCCCACGTCGCCTCACGCTCGGACTGATCAGACCGCTAAACCTTAACCATAGGCAGTGTCTTGCTGCGGAGCCACCGAACATCCCGAGATAGAATTCGGACCGGAGCTGCCTCATAAGTAAAATCATCTCGGAGTCGAAGCTGACCATAATCAATCACGTGCGAAGGGTCATGAAGATACTTCCTGAGCATCGACACATGAAACACATCATGAACTCCCGCTAGAGCTGGTGGCAACGCCAACCTATAAGCCACAGGTCCGACCCTCTGTAACACCTCGAAAGGACCCACAAATCGAGGACTCAGTTTGCCCCGCTTGCCAAAACGAACAACACCACGGACTGGAGAAATCTTCAGATACACGTGATCCCCAACCTGAAACTCAAGCGGACGACGTCTCTGATCTGCATAGCTCTTCTGTCGGCTCTGGGCAACCAACAGACGCTCCCTGATAGTTCAGACCTTGTCCACAGCTCCCTGCACTAACTCCGGACCCACAAACGCTCTCTCCTTCAGATCATCCCAGCAAATGGGAGATCTACAGCGCCTACCATGCAGTGCCTCAAAAGGATCCATCCCAATACTCGATTGAAAACTATTATTATAGGCGAATTCAATCAAAGTAACATGTTGATCCCAACTCCCACTAAAATCCAGAACGTAAGCTCTCAACATATCCTCTAAAATCTGGTTCGTCCTCTCAGTCTGTCTGTCGGTCTGAGGATGATATGCCGAACTGAATGCCAAGTTCGTCCCTAGAGCCTTATGCAGGCTGAGCCAGAAGCGAGAAACAAATCTCGGATCTCTGTCCGAATCGATCATTGCCGGCACACCGTGCAACCTCACAATCTCATCCATATAGAGCCGAGCCAGACGCTCCAGGCTGAAGGTCTTCCTCACAGGCAAGAAATGAGCTGAATTCATCAAACGATCCACAATCACCCAAAGAGCATCGAATCCAGAAGATGTACTAGGAAGCCCCACAATAAAATCCATCCCTATGCTCTCCCACACTCACTCAGGAACGGGGAAGGGCTGTAGAAGACCCGCAGGCGGCCGATGCTCAGCCTTAACCTGCTGACAGGTCTGGCAACGAGCTACAAAATCCGAGATCTCCCTCTTCATATTCGCCCACCAAAAGGACTATTGAGGTCCCGGTACATCTTCACACCCCCTGGATGCACCGAATAAGGAGCTCCATGAGCCTCCTGCATAATCTCTCATCTCAACTCGCCACCACCGGGCACACAAACTCTACCTCTGAAATGAAGGCAGCCATCGCTAGACACAAAGAAGTCGGACTCCTAAACATCTGATAGTCTCTCCCGAATCCTACACAACTCAAAATCTGCTAACTGACCAACTCTGATTCGATCTATTAAGGTAGACTGCACCCGACGGGAAGCGATCATCCTAGCTCTGTCGGACCGAACAACCCAGACTCCCATGCGCTGAAGCTCATAAGCGGATCTCTGAATCCCTGCCATAGAACAGGCAAGCCCCGGAGCACCCCTGCGACTCAGCGCATCTGCCACCACATTCGCCCTACCAGGATGGTAAAGGATCTCCAGATCATAATCATGTGAAAGCTCCAACCAACGCCGCTGTCTCAAGTTCAATTCCTTTTGCGTGAATAGATACTTGAGACTCTTGTGATCCGTGTAGACCTTACACGTCACCCCATACAAATAATGCCGCCAGATCTTCAGGGTAAAGACTACAGCAGCTAACTCCAAATCATGGGTAGGGTAATTCTTCTCGTAAGGCTTCAGCTGACGTGAACCATACGCTACCACCTTACCCTCCTGCATCAACACACACCCTAACCCTCTGTGGGAAGCATCACAAAACACCTCGAAGCCATCTGTATTGGGGTTGCTTGCTCACCCTCGGGGACTCATTTGGTTGTGTCTTTTGATTGGGAATTTGTGTGGCAGTGTGCGATTAGAATATGGTTTTGTGTTGTTAATCAATTGGCTAAACCCCCGTGGGTACTGTTTTGCAATTCTGGAACTTTTACTGATTTTGGTGTTAGTTTGATGGTGTTTTTCGCCTCTGTCAATGCTCTGCAAACTACTGATTTCACAATGACCGAACGTCTGTCCGAACGTTGAAGTTCGGGCAGTGCGTCTGGTGTGCCTCTGATTTTCAAGCTTTTTAAGCGTCCGCACACAAGTTAGACACCTCCGATTTTTCCCTCCGACTCCAATTCGACTTGCGTCCGCACACAATTCGGACACCTCCGATTTTTCCTTCCGACTCCAGTTCAACTTGCGTCTGCACACAAGTCGGACACCTCCAATTTTTCCTTCCGACTTCAGTTTGACTTGCGTCCGCACACTAGTCAGACACCTCCAATTTTTCCTTCCGACCACAGTTTGACTAGCGTCCGCACACAAGTCGGATACGCCCCTGATTTCGCCTAACGTTTCCGTCTCAGCTCCGTTTTGAATTCCGTTTACAGGGTTGTGTTCCCCTATCAGTGTACAAGCTTCCTATGCTAAGTATTTGCACATTCATGCACTTATGATCCGTGTTTAAGCACTTGTGATTTGGGACCGAGCCATGTTGCTTCTGAGCCTTGGATAGTCGGGTGGGGTTGTCCCGTAGCATGCTGCGCAGGAATTCCTTTTGATTAAGCTCCTTATGGTCTCCCTTAGGACATTGTTGACTGATGGGTCTGTTAGCTGCCTCTACGGCTTCTGATGTGGGATCTTCGGATCCATAGGACACTATGCGAGTCCTTTCGATGTGTCAGCGAGTTTCTAGTGTCCCACCCTTTTGATTCTGATTCTGAAAGTTCGACTGTGACTTTAATGTGGTATGCTGTTTTGGTTTCATATCCGTTTGATTATGTTCTGACTATTTACAAGTGACATGTACTTCCCTCTATTTTGTATAAACTTCTGCTTCCGTTTTGAGTGGGCTTCCTTGAGGAAGTCTTTCTACTTACTGGGATATTTAGCTCACCCCTTCTTACATCATGCAGATTGAGCTTGGAGATCCTCTTGCTTGGGGTATGATGCCGGTTTAGCTATTATTTAGACTTGATATGTTTTGTGCTTTTGACGCTATGAATTATGTAACCTTAGGGCCTTTACTTTGTATTTGGTTCTGACACTTGGTTTGGATATTTGGTTTGGATCTTGTAAACCTTTCTAAATATTTATGCTATTGCTACGTTTCGAGTTCGAGTATGCGTTTGTTAGAGCCTTGCGACGTTAGGTAATAGACTCGTGACGTGTAACGGCCCTAACTCCTAGGCCGGTTTTAGGGTTGTTGCATTTAGTGGTATCTGAGCCTAAATGTAACGACCCCAAAACCGGCCTAGGAGTTCGGGCCGTTACACGCCGCGAGTCTATTACCTAACGTCGCAAGGCTCTAACAAACACATAATCGAACTCAAAACGTAGCAATAGCATAAATATTCAGAAAGGTTTACAAGATCCAAACCGAATATCCAAACCAAGCGTTAGAACCAGATACAAAGTAAAGGCTCGAAGGTTACATAATTTATAACGTCAAAAGCGCAAAACATATCAAGTCTAAATAATAGCTAAACCAGCATCATACCCCCAAGCAAGAGGATCTCCAAGCTCAATCTGCATGATGTAAGAAGGGGGTGAGCTAAACAGCCCAGTAAGAGGAAAGACTTCCTCAAGGAAGCCCACTCAAAACGGAAGCAGAAGTTTATACAAAACAGAGGGAAGTACATGTGATTTGTAAATAGTTAGAACATAATCAAACGGATCCGAAACCAAAACAACATACCACATTAAAGTCACAGTCGGACTTTCAGAATCAAAAACAAAAGGGTGGGTCACTAGAAACTCGCTGACACATCGGAAGGATTCGCATAGTGTCCTATGGATCCGAAGATTCCACATCAGAAGCCGTAGAGATAGCTAACAGACCTGTCGGTTAATGGTGGTCACGGTTCCGGTTCTAGAAAATGTGTATTCGGATTCGGAACTGGTCATGGGCGGTTCCGGTTCCAGGACTCTGTATTCGCTTCGGATTCGCTCAAATCAACGGTTCCGACCGGTTCCGGAGCGGTTCCGATTCCGACCGGTTCCGGGGCGGTTCCGACCGGTTCCGGAAAGATTCGATCGGCTTCAGTTTCTTCGTTTTAACTCCGATTTTAGATCCGTTTACGCGCACACGTTGCTCTTTTCGTCCACTTTACTCCTAGCTAGGTTATTCCTCAAGTTTATAATCTTAAATGTGTAAGAACCAAAGACTTAATTTTTTTATTGAATTTGCAAAAATTAAAGAGGAAAGCGGATTTTATGATATGATTCACTACCTCGTTAAAACCTTATTAGGTAAAAACCCATTGGGAAAACCCTAATAAGGAAAAGAGTACAGCTACTAATAGGTTACATGATTTCAATTTGGAAGTTTTAAAAGATTACATGGAAAGAAAGTAATACTAATACATTCTAAAATATTACAATACAAAATAGAAGTCTTAAGTGGTGTTGTCCCCATTCATCTCGTACCAATCATCATGTTGACCAGGGGAGCATGCACCCGAGACCCAAAACGACATTGTTTTGGATTGATTCCAACAGCTACTTTGGCCGGTTCGGGGTGGTTCCGGTTCCAGTTCCACCGGTTCCGGTTCCACGGTTCCGAATCCGATGCGAATCTAGGCGGTTCCGATTCCGTTCCGGTTCCCCCGGTCCCGGTTCGGTCCCGAATCTCAAAACTTGTATTCGGATTCGATTCACAAGGGGGCGGTTCCGGTTCTGAATCGGTTTCGGCCCGGTTCCGGCCGATTCCGGTTCCAATCGGTTCCGAGTAGAACCGCCGGTTCCGGGCAGATTCGGATTCGGTGGTCACCATTACCGCCGGTCAACAATGTCCCAAGGGAGACCCTAAGGTGCTTAATCAGAAGGAATTCCTGCACAGCATGCTATGGGACAGCCCAACCCGACTATCCAAGGCTCAGAAGAAACATGACTAGGTCCCAAATCGCAAGTTCTTTAACACGGATCATAAGTGCATGAATGTGCAAATACTTAGCATAGGAAGCTTGTACACTGATAGGGGAACACAATCCCGCAAACGGAATTCAAAACGGAGCTGAGACGGAAAAGTTAGGCAAAAACAGGGGCATGTCCGACTTGTGTACGGATGCAAGTGGAACCGAGGTCGGAAGGAAAAATCAAAGGTGTCCGACTTGTGTGCGGACGCAAGTCGAACTGAAGTTGGAAGGAAAAATCGGAGGTGTCCGACTTGTGTGTGGACGCAAGTCAAACTGGAATCGGAAGGAAAAATCGGAGGTGTCCGACTTGTGTGCGGACGCAAGTCGAACTGGAGTCGGAAGGAAAAATTGGAGGTGTCCGACTTGTGTGCGGACGCTTCAAAAGCTCGAAAATCAGAGGCGAGCCAGACGCACTGTCCGAACTTCAACGTTCGGACAGACGTCCGGACATCGCGAAATCAGCAGTTGGCAGAGCATTGACAGTGGCGAAAAGCACCATCAAACTTACACCAAAATTAGTAAAAGTTCCAGAATTGCAAAACAGTACCCACGGGGGTTTAGCCAATTGATTAACAACACAAAACCAGATTCAAATCACACACAGCCATGCAAATTCCCAATCAAAAGGCACAACCGAATCAGTCCCCGAGGGTGAGCAAGCAACCCTATTCCATCCCCCACTTACCTCGATTTGAAGAGCAGAATCCACCCAGACGACGCCAACAAGAAGCCGGGCTGAACGCAACAAAGGGGAGGCACAATTTGACACTGAATTCAGCAACGATGGTAATCCAAAATCAGAAAACTGCTCTTCCCAAACAACAACGAACAACCGTCGAGTTCACCAGAGGTCAAACCTGAACACACCGCAGAGGAGGAACACGCAACAACTGCAGAGGGATAGACCAAAATGCAGCAGGAATCCACACCGAAAATCAGGCACCCACCAATGAAGAAGGAGAGGAAAACGTTTCAAAACTGTCACGAGGAAAAGAACGGCATGATCAAGAAACTGAGCAGGGAAGGACGATATGTAACTTCTTCCCTTTTTAAACCACTTACCAAATTAAGAGAGAGGAAGAAATGACCTCCTTATCCCTCATCCTTTAATTCAATGACTCCGGGGTCTCAATAGTTAAATCTACCACAAAAGAGATGAACCCAGCAAAACCAAAACATTAGCAAATCTGAAACGAAACTGGATTATAACATCACATGTGTTGTAGTCTGGAACAGTTCTGTGATTTAGGAAACTTAATCAAACACAAAGAGTCAGTATGCCAGATGGGCATCCGCAGCTTGTTAGCATTATAGGAACAATCAAAATAAAAACATGATTAGGCTTCAAAATGTCTTGTATGTTCCCAGTTTTAAATTCAACTTAATATCTATTAGTAAGTATGTGTTGATATGCATGGCAAGTGCCTTTTTTATGAATTTTCCTGTCTTTCCGGACTGTAAAAACCTTGGAGAAACACAAATTGGAATAGAAAAAGGTGGACTGTATTTTTTAGACAAAGGTTATGATAAAAATCTGTTGGCAGTACCTATGAGAGATCCTATAGCTTGTAACTCTGAATCTTTAGTTAGTGCTTTTGGATGTGAAGACAACTTGAGATTGTAGCATCATAGAACTGGACACATGCCAGTGAACAAACTAGGGAAACTTAAGGTCTTAGATGTAGCTAGTTGTAAAGAGGATCTCATGTGCGAACCATGTAATAAAGCAGAGAACCATAGACTCCCTTTTCCAAGGAAGTCTTTCAGTAGCAATAAATATTTTTATTTGATTCACATAGACCTCTAGGGACCATACAAAGTAGAGACACACGATTGTTTCAAGTATTTTTTTACATTTGTTGATGATGGTTCAAGAGATACAAGGGTACATCTTGTTGGTATGAAATCTTATTGTTTCTCTATTATAAAGTCTTACATTCAAATGGTTCAAACATAATTTGGAAAGAAAATCAAAAGGATACAAACTGACAATGCTTATGAGTTGGGGAATTCGAAAAAGGGAAAAGAATTTTCGATAGAAAAGGTCATACTTCATGAGATTACTTGTGCACACACACCCCAGCAAAACAGAGTGGTAGAGAGAAAGCACAGACATATCTTAGAAACTGTTAGAGCACTTATGTTTCAGTCTGGCTTACCCTTGAAATTATAGGGAGATAGCGTCATGACAACAATATACTTAATTAATAGGATGCCCCAAACTCTCTTCAAGGAAGAACTCCATACAACATCTTGTATAATAAAGAACCATGTTACACTGATATGAGATCTTTTGGTTGCCTCTGTTTTGCTCATCTAAATCATGCAATAAATGATATGTTCACAACAAGGTCTATAAAATATGTTTTCATAGGCTATCCTTCCAATAAAAAGGGCTATAAACTCTATGATTTGGATAACAAAAGAGTTTTTGTTAATAGTGATGTTTATTTTTATGATAATATTTTTCCTTATAAACAACATGATAGCTCTTCTTTAGAAGAGGAAATTTCTTTGACAAATAGACAGGACTTGGACAGCAACACATTACAAGGAGAAATGTTTCACACAGTAGAGGAAAGTGAAGAGGATGGAGAACCTTAAAGGGAGATACCACTGAGCACCTTTCAGAACCAAAAAAACATTACAACCTGTGCAAACTACAATAGAGACAAATGACATTCCAGATTTAGAGGAACAAGAAGCAATAGAAACACTGCCAACAGAAAATCTGAGGAGATCCACACGCGAGAGACATCAACCAAAGTACTTGGAAGACTACATCATACGGACAACTACTACACATAATCAAGGGAAGTCTAAGACCCTTTCTCTAAGTTATTCCATTATAGGTTAACAAATCGCTTACAGAATTACAATATTAATCAGCCTGATACAAGCATGAAATTTTCAGATCCAAAGCATACTTTCTGTGTAAATACTTGTGCAAAACCTAGTTCAAGTTCAAATTATTCAGTGGCTTTAATTGAAAACATTAATGTTAGAGGAACAGAACCAGAGGATTATCACATTGCAGAGAAAGATGATAATTGGATTAAGGCCATGAATGAGGAGTTAGATGCTCTAGAGAGGAATAAGACTTGGGATGTAGTTGATTGTCCCAAGGGAAAGAATTTAATAGGTTTATAAGCTAAAATTCAAAGCTGATGGTAGCTTAGAGAGGCATAAAGTGAGATAAGTAGATATGGAATAGATTATTTAGAGACCTTCTCACTTGTGGTCAAATTTACTACAATTGGAGCTTTCATTATAGTTTCCATAAAAGGAATTGGAGTATACAACAACTAGATATCATTAATGCCTTTTACATGGAAACTTGGATGAGAAGGTTTATATGGAATTACCCCTAGTATATAGTAAACATCAGCCATGAAAGGTTTGTAAACTTAGAAAATTGTTATATGGCCTCAAACAAGCGTCAACGCAATGGAATGAGAAACTGATCAGGTTCTTAAAGACCTTAGGCTTTATTCAATCTTTGAATGATTATTCCCTCTTTGTTAGGAAAGATAATCAAGGCTCTGTTTTCTTGGTTGTATATGTCGATGACATATTGCTGACAAGTGATAATAAGAAAGCTATAGCTGAGATAAAACAAAAATTGAGCCAGGAATTTCGAATTAAAGACATGGGACAGCTAGGTAGATTTTTTGGAAAAGAATTTGTGAGAACAACAGAGGGAATAATACTTTTGCAAAGAACTTATTCAGAACAACTAGTAGAAGAGTTTGGGTGTGAAAAACTCAAACATATAGCAGGACCATTAGAGATGAACGTTGAGTTGTTTACTGAAAAAGGGGAACCCTTAGAAGAACCAATGGTCTACAAAAAGCTAGTTGGGAAACTTAATTTCTTGACCCATACAAGACCAGATATTTCATTCTATGATCAGCTTCTAAGTCAATTTCTGCAAAGACCTACCCAAGATCATTTAAATGCAGCTATTCATACTTTACGATTTGTTAAGGGGACAAGTAATTATGGCTTGTTTCTGAACAATTCAGCAAGTTTTGAACTGACTGCCTTTTGTGACTCAGATTGGGCAGGTTGTCCCAATACGAGATGGTCAATCAGTGGGTTCTACATAGAGCTGGGAGGAAGTGGACTGTCCTAGAAGTCAAAGAAGCAGTTCGGTGTAGCCTTGTCAACAGCCGAGGCTGAATATAGAGCATTGCAACAGTTAACTACAGAGATAAGTTGGCTCACAAGGCTACTGTTCGAATTGGGTGTTCCCAATATCTAACCAAAAACAGATAGCCAAGCTACTGTCTATATAAAGAAGAATCTAGTTTTCCACAAAGGCACTAAGCATATAGAATTGGATTGTCACTTTGTGAGACAAAAAAATACTTGAAGGGTTGGTCAAGGTGGAGTTTGTGCACTCAAGTGAGCAGCTAGCGGATGTTCTAACTAAAATCTTACCAGGGAAAGCTTATTCACATATTCTGCATAGGAGAGGGGTAAAGAGTTTTCCAAATCATTAGTTTCAGTTCTTAGTTTTGAAACATACAATAGGGGGGTGGGTGCTACGATATAGATATGTGTATATTTGTATATTACTTGTAACACTATCATTTATTAGTTTAAGTATGTTACATTAGTGTGTCATCTAAGTGGGCGGTGTGGTTGTGGTAATAAGTGGCCAGTTTAGCTGATATAAAGAGTGTGTTTTAGCTAGTCTATTTTCTAGTCTTTTTTAGAACAGAAGCGCGCTGCTTCAGTCTTTCCCTATAACAACATTTTCTTTCTTCTTCCTTCCATAAGAGAGTCCTGAAGCTTTGTCCTTGACAGCTTCGTTTCATCTTTGTTTCTAAGTTTTGTGGGATTGTATCTTATACTTAGTATTAATCAGTCGTATACTTAATATCTAATAAGTCATATACTTAAGTAAATTTTATATTGATCCACTATATATAAATACTTGTATACTTATGTAGACTTCCTTTACGCAAACATTTGTATACTTAATTTATAAAAGCTCGTGTACTTTATATATGAACATTCATACACTTAATATATATTTGTATACTTTATATTAATATTTTATAAATCAATATTCCTACACTTTATATATCTATATTCGTCCAGTTAATATAAACATTCATATCCTTAATATATACGCATTCCTATACACACATCTATAAATATATTAGCATTTTGCGAACTAGTTTTTTGTACAGCAATAACTACTCACTGTTATCTTCCCCTGTGATTTGATCTTTGCAATGTGATGATTCAATTCCATTTGTACTTTCTTCTCAACTACAAAACAAGCATCCAATCCCAAAAGAAAATTAAAACCAAGAATAAAAGCAGGGATTCACAAGATGAGCGAACAGAACTGGATTCAAAGGAGCAGGAAAGAGTAGTGAGAAGAAACATTTATACTGGGTAGGGCACTTCTCTCGGTTGTGCAATTGCAGGATTTCAAAAAATTTGGAGTAAATGAATAACCTATGATTGGTGAATGACGAATGAAGATGAAAAACAGCGGCGCATCACCGAGAGGGTAGAAAAATCAAAATCTGACTTAGTTAAAGAAGATAAGTAAAAAAAAATAGTTACAAGTGAGGATTTATAGCTAGAACTAAAATGTTGATGAAGATACAACAATTTCCTCGGCAGTGTGATTGGAGTATGTGAAATATTGAACAATATGAATGTCTGGAATTGGTGAATGATGAAAGAAGATGAAACCAGAATGACGATGAAAAACAGGGTGGGGTGGAGTGCTAGGTATTTGGGCTGGCTATTGAATTCAGGTAAATGAATTTTGAGAGGAAATGAAAAGGCGATGTGTAATAATTACAAGCTAGTAGGTCTTATGTAAATAATTCAATTTAAAAAAAGATGTCAGCAAATTAAGTGATTAAATTTCAACCATTACATTATTTTCCATTTTTATCTGATAAACTAAATTTCATTAAGAGAAATAAAGAACCTCTGTCAATGTCCTAACCCAGACCCTTTACCCGGAAATTAGTTGCTTCTCCTACCCCACCTTTCGTTTTCTTATGAAAAAAAAGTGTTAATAAGCTTTGGGGTCAAGCTCTCTTAATCCTCATCTTAATAATTGTTTACAGCTTATTTTTGTACAATGAAATGAAGATGATATATATAAACATTATCATTAGTAGGTAAACCAAGCCACGAGTAGCGTGATTAAAAGGGTCCATCTGATATCACGTATAATAATAGCGCAGATAAGATAAAACGAGAAGCCAGCCAGCCAACCATATATTTCAATATATTAAGTTCCATGTGATTGATGAACACCTTCCTTCTTCTTTGTCCACGAATCTTGCCAGTTATGCTAATGTTTTAGGCAGAAAGTTTCGTCTTATGTTGTTAGGGCATCCGTATTAGGTTCTTAAAGTATTTCTAGTGTTACGTCATATTAAGAAACATTATCAATTTGTTAATCCTCCCACTATTTTTTTCCCTTTTTCCTTCCATTATTTATTTTCACTTTACCCGTGTTATTAATACATCCAATCTTACATTTGCTTAAATAAAAAACGAAGAAAGAGAAAGTGGGTGGATGCCACCCTACGGTAAACTTTTTTTTTTTTAATTTCTCACCGACAATTTTGGGTGGAATCTACACCACTCTAGATGCCCTTTACCTCAACTCATGGTAATTTACAATTTTATAACAACTTCAAAAAAAGAAGATACATTATCATTCTTAAGCTTAAGTTTCAGATCATATGTATACACTTTACTCACGGAAACTTTTTCATTAATGATGTTACTCTGTATTTATAAGTATGCGCGTTAACATAGATCTCGTTCTATCAACTTATGCGGGTGGAGTGCGACCTATCATATAAAGGTGATCTGTAAGAAAAATGTAATGCTAATTGATGTTTGTGATATGAACTTTTAAGTATAAACTGACATATAGTACTAACGAAATTTTGAACCTGGAGAGTGCGTCATATTCTAATATGGAGAGTGACACATGTCAATATTATACTTGAGGGAAATAAAGAAAAAAGAAAAAAAAGGGGATAGTCACACGCGTACGACAGTATCAATGGGGAGTATGTGGGTATGAGAGAGAAAACTATTTTTTTTTCAAAATATCATAACTTACAAAATATAAGTACAAAAATAAAACAAATTATACCATTGTTCATCATTTTTTGTACTCTTCAAAACAATGCATCATGGATATGTTTTGGTAAATTTTTTATTTTTTGTATGTACATATTTTTTTAAGATTAATTGTGAATCATAAGTTTAAGCAAAATGAATCAAAGGTTGTTAAAAAGAGAATCAGAAGTTGTTATAGAGTGAATCAGAGTAATAAGAGTGAATCTCGTAAGCATAAATTGTTTAACTAAAGTAAGTGATTAAGATATTTAAGAAATGTGAATCATAGACTTTTATAAAGTGAACCTTTCTTTTATTGAAAATGAATCATTCGTTTTAAAAAAGGTATTTTTCTAGTGTGAATCAAAGGTTTAAACAAAGTGAATCAAAGGTTGTTAAAAAGTGAATCAAAGGTTGTTAACAAGTAAATCAGAGAGTTGCGTAGAAGTGAATAAGAAGTTTTTAAAAAAGTGAATTTCATAAACATAGATTTTTTACTAAAGTGCTTATGATTGTTTGACAAGTGTGAATGGGAGGTTTTAGAAAAGTGAATCAAAGGTTGTTAAAAATTGAATCACAAGTTGTAAGTGAATCAGAGTAATAAGAAAAGTGAATCTCATAAGTATAGATTGTTTAACTGAAGTGATTATGAGGTTTAAGAAATGTGAATCAGAAAATTTTGTAAAGTGAATCATGAAATTAAGAAAAGTGAATCAGAGGTTTAAGAAAAGTGATTCTCGTAAATAAAGATTATTTAACTAAAATGAATAAGAGGTTTAAGAAAAGTGAATCAAAGGTTTTGAGAAAAGTGAATATTTTGTTTAATACTAGTAAAAGTTAATCCTACCACAAACTTATACGAGAACAGTATGAACCTTTCATTAATTGAAAGTGAATCATTCTTTTAAAAAAGTGAATCTTATGTTTAAGAAAAACGAACTTTTTCATATAAAACAATGTGAATCCTTATGTTTTTAAAAAGTGAACCTTAACGCTGCACTACAAACCATAAAAATGTCTTCGACGTTTTTAACTTTCCTTTCCTGTGGTGGTTTTTAGAGTGTTTGAGGTAAGATCCATTTTGTTAATGAATAAAGTTCATTTTATTATTAAAGAAGATTCATTTTGTTAATGAATAAAATTCACTTTAAAAATACCTAATATATACTCATTCTAAAAATATAAAATTTTAAGTTTACCAAAACATATCCATGATGTATCTCGTTTTGAAGAGCATAAAAAATGATGAACAATGGTATAATTTTTTTTATTTTTGCACTTTTAGTTTGTAAGTTATATTATTTTGAAAAATATATTATTTTCTCTTCCTCCTCATAAAATCACATTTAGCACATCTCAGACTCCTTCCTGTAGGCGCGCACGTGTGTGTATGATTTTTCCCCCTTTTCCTTTTCCTTTTCTTTCTATTTTTATTTTTCCTATATTTTTTTTCATTTATTCAGCCAACCACAACTTGACACATATCTATCTCCATACTACATGGTGGCGCAATCTCCAGGGTCGTCACTCTGTAGTATTAATTAGTGATAATTTAACCTTTAATCTTGATAAACTTTAACGACTCATTAATAGGCGACTTGATTGGTCAAAGAGTTCTTTGTCAAGGGGATTCCATATCCCCTACCTATTCATTATGGTCATGAAGATGCTCCTATGTCTTCTAGACCAACTTCGTGATACATCCAATTTTTATTTACATGCCCTCTTCTGGCTAGTCTCTTAGTTTCTCTAATATGTTCATTAAGGATCATGTCACACTCTTCTGTCAAGGTGATCACGCATCAGTCTTCCTTATGTTAGACAAAGTCAAGTTGTTCATAGAAACCTCGGATTTAGGATCAACTTATCAAAATCGGACATCTATTGATGCAATACAACAACTTTATCCTTATCTCATCTAGTCTATCTGCAAGAACTTTCTCATTTTGGTATCTAGGGATCCCTATTAAGGCAAGCAACCCAAATCGGTTGATTTCAACCTCCTCTTATATGTAATTTGAAGAAAGATCACAACCTGAGGAGGGAAGCACCTCTTCTATACAGGGTGTCTAACTCTTATTCAATCGGTTTCCTATAGGGTAGTGGGCTTTTAGACCTCATGTTTGAAGTTGTCTAAGAAGGTTATTAAGACCATAAACACAATCTTTTGATTATTCCTTTTGTTTGGGGATGTCGAGAGGTACAACACACCTCACTTGTGGCTTGAGCACCATCTGCTCTCAGAATAAGCATGGTAACCTTGGTCTTAAAGATGTCCTCTAACAAAACCACTACTTCTTAATTTCATTTTAGTCATCTCCCATAATTCTGAAAGGTTGTGAGATCTCTAGACTTGGAATATATCCTCCATGCCCGAAATATGGTGGAGTCAAACATGTGATTTCACCTATGATGCCTTCTGCCAAAGCCTATAAAGAGAGTTGAGCGACAATGAGTCATCCCACAAATACAATGAGGGGATACAAAGAAGAAAGGGAGAGCTTCAAAGCCTTAAGTCCATGGACACCCTCTATCCAGTTATGGACAATGGTGAAGTGGTCTTGTCTAATCTAGGTAACAGATTTGTAGAAGAATTTTGATGTCTGAGATTACAAAGAAAGTAGATTTAGGTTTTTTAGATATCATAAAAAGGAGTGTGTAATTAAACTATCTTAACCACAACTTTATCTGTAAGTTTGTCCATATCAAGGCCGTTCTTGGGGGATGGCAAAGTAGGGCATTGCCCCGGGGCTTCTGAATTTTAGGGGCCCAAAAAATGAGTTAAAAAATTTATAGATATGTTTATATAAGTATTGATATGAATTTATTCTAATATTTAGTATTAGTTTTCACCAACTAAATGACTAATAAAAATTTTGTGAAAAATATTATTTGTTATGGATGGGTGGGTCGCTGAGAAAAATAATCAACAAAATTTTATTATATTTATTCTCTTATAACTAAAACTAATTAATTAAAATTAAAAGGTCTCAATAACAAATCACTAAAAAAACTTATCGGCACTTCATTAATCTTTCTCCTAGAAGTAGCAAATAATGAATACTCTTCATTATTAGGAAATAATTAAACCTCTATGTTTCTTTAAACCTCATATCACTCCATAATTGTAACAATTAATTCACAATTTAAGGAAAATTTTCTAACGTTATACTTGGATTTAACGTTTAATTATCTATTCATGTTCTATAAATAGCAATTGGAACTTCAGTATTTTTCATTCATTCACTACATGTTTTCTAGCAAGGGTTCCCAACATGTGCTCTCAGCTTCTAAAAATATATTCTTCCCTGAGATATTTTTTGAATGAGAGTTGTAAAACTCCAATAAAAGCTATATTCTCTACCCTAGTTGTTAAGGTATGATTTTTTTTGGTCGTAAGGTATGATTTTTATTCTGTTGTTATCTTTATTATCTAATTTATTATTCTAATTTTTTTTATTTTATCACTGAGCAATATAGGTTTGGGATCACTTGCAAAAAAAATTTCACACGTGAAGGTGTATGCAAGAGAGATAATCAAGGATGATATTGCATATTAGACTACGCCTATAAATGTAGACAATTTTGAAACAAAATTTACATTTTTTTATAAGTGTATGAACCATTATTTACAATAATACATAATATATAGTGATCGTTTCAATATATTGTTCATCATTTATAAAGAGCCCAATTTTATAATTTTGCCCCTGGGTACAATATAGATACTCCAACAATTGATATCAACTTGTCAGAAAAAAAAAACCAACCTTTCTTCCGCAACAATTCAACAACAATTCGCTTTTCCCACCTTGAGGACAAGGTGGATGTGCAACGGGGGAGTGATGTTAGGACCGTGTAGGATTATAACATGTGGTTTACAATGAAATTTTGAGTGTAATTAAGGAAAAATAAGAGTGTTATGCTGAGAATCATAGAGTTTTTAAGGATTATTATATTATAAGGTTGGGGAATTATATGACATAACATTTAGACTATGGTCATATTGTCAATTTATGGAGTTAGTATCAATTGTAGGAATTTTATAATTCATATGAAATATATGAATATATTATAAGGTATTATAAATTATATACCAACGTTTAAAATGTTATAAATTAACATTGGTATTTATATGGTTGAGAATTAACCATGGTAAATAACATTAGATATGTGATCTAAGTGTTAATATGTGAGAATAATACAAACTAAAGGGAGTTTGTAGTTCACATAAATAATGGGATTGTTATGAATATTGTGAGATTTTATAATTCATCAAATAATGGTGTATGAATATTTGGAATGTTATAAGATTATATAACATGATTAAAGAATTAAATAAAGTATGATGGAGTTTATAATAAGGTGGGGAATTTCATTATGTAACATTAAAACACTAAGACTTAATGTCATGACATAAGGATTTACATAAAATAATAAAATTATATAACTTAAGGAATTATATTAAGGGATGTATATAATATTGTTGACTACTGTACATAGGCCAAGTCAATCAACTTGACCAAGAGGGTCAAGTTGACCAACTTTATAATTAAGTGGAATGTTAAATGTCAAAGGTTACTAAAACCTTAAGATCAACTATGTTAAGTATCATATAGTAACAAGACTATATGAATGTTTAATTATATACTATATAAATATATATTCTCATGAATAAAGAGATAAGTAGTGAGAACTAATTTAAGTTGTAACATAATACAACATGTTAGTACTAACATACTTAAGGATTAAATAAACCAAACCCGAATTGTTTAAAACCCGAATGATAACATTGAACAATCACGGGGTAATTATCGGAGGATTAGCGACTAATCGGGTTACCAACTCAGTTAATATTATAGAGAGCTAATAGTTAGCCTCGTCTTTCGGAGCTAAGTGTATTAGAGGACGTGCATTAAAAGACGGACTCAGGGTTAGGACGTCTGCTCTTCTACCTGGTGAACGGTATGTTATTGTGTGGTCCGAATGTCCTGAGGATTTCCTTTGGTTCGACATATTTGTATGTATGATTGATAAGAACAATATGTGTGGATTATGTTGATATGTGTATGTGCATTTAATTGCTCGACTATCTCGTGTTATTAACTGTGCGCAAACGTCTTTCGGACTAAATTAATACCGATTGCAACTCAATTTAAGTTACGAGCAAGATTAGGAAACATCATGACTTATGAAAGTTCAGTGAAATATTATATTATTTCTAATCAACCTAAGTGGATAACTTAGGAAAGAGATTTTGTGGTACATACCAATCTCTAGAGCACATGTATTTGAACATGAAAATGACCTAGGAGACTTCTAGGTATTGTGTAAGACCTAAATCGAAACTATATGATTACTTATTCACTATAAACTAAGAGTAGATCTTAGGTGAAATGATTAAGTTACTTAATCACATGGTGAGAATTGGTATGTGAGGAGAAAATCTAGGGTAGTCTCGGACTACCTGGTTGCGCAGAGTGATCACTAGAGATGGACTATCAAATCGAATCCACTCATGGAAATCCAACGAGCCACATTTGATCGTTGGTTAGAAGTAATGGTGGCCACAGGTCCGGTTCCACCGGTTCCGGTTCCGGGAAAATGTGTTCGTATTGGAACCGGTATGGGCGGTTCCGGTTCCGGCTGAAATCTGGATTCGCTTCGGATTCGGTCAAAAAACCGGTCCGGCCGGTTCCAGTTCCGGTTCTGATCGGTTCCGACCGGTTCCGAAGCGAAACTGAAAAGATTCGATCGGCTCCAAGTTGCTTCGTTTTTTTAGCTCCGATTTGAGATCCGTTTGAGCGCACACGTTCCTTTTTCATCCACTTTACTCTAGATAGGTTATTCTTCAAGTTATAATCTTAAATGTGTAAGAAACAAAGACTTAGGAATTTTATTAAATTACAAAAAATAAGGAAACAAGGAGAATTTATTATATGATTCACTGCCTCATTAAAACCTTATAGGTAAAAAACCCATTGGGAAAACCCTATAAGGAAAAAGAGTACAACTACTAAGAGGTTACATGATTTCAATTTGCAAGTCTAAAAAAAAGATTACATGGAAGAAAGTAATACTAAATTACTAATACATTCTAAAATATTACAAGATAAAAGTCCTAAGTGGTGTTATCCCCATTCATCTCATACCAATCATCATGTGGCCTTCATATTGCAATGCAAGTGCTGGGATCTAAGCTCGGCTAAAGTCCCAATCATACTCTCAACATAAACCTTGATTGAGTCCGGTGCAAGGCTTGATCTTTTCATCCAATACTCGTTTGCGCACTAAACGCCGACTCTGAAGCCAGGTTGATGTGGAATTGCGCACATCTCGGGCTATATTTGAAAGGATTGGAAACTTGGCTTCATGTGCTTGCCAACACTTAAGAACATCTATACACCATCATCGTTTTGGCCCGATTCCAACGTAACTTCAACCGGTTCCGGGGCGGTTCCGGTTCCAACGGTTCAGGTTTGGTCTCTGTTCCGAATCCGACGACGGTTCCAGGCGGTTCCAGGTGGTTCCAGGCGGTTCCGGACCGGTTCGGGCCCGAATCTCAAAACATATATTCATATTCGGAACCGGCTGAGGCGGTTTGGTTCCGGTTCCCGGCCAGTTCCGGTTCCAATCGATTCCGGGTAGAACCATCGGTTCGGGTAGAACCGTCGGTTCCGGGTAGAACCGGACCCGATGGCCACCATTAGTTAGAAGGCACTGTTGTCGGTGCATGGATATGACCGCAAGGACGCCCTAAAAGGGCTAAGATTAATATCCAGTGAGTTCTTTTAGCATGTTGATCTAGCGGTTACCCAAACCGTCTAATACGGGAGAAGATCCCGTTGGATGTGTCTGTCCACCTATTGTCAGAATCATGGAATGTGTTCTAGTAATAATTGTATACTATGATTATAAGTATAATAACGGGTTGTTCTGTCATGACACATGTCTAGGATTAACAAGTTAAAGGTTAAGTAAATGAATAAATGCGCACTAGTTGCAAGTTAGTACGAGACGTCAATAAACGCTCATAATTATGAATAACGAATGAAAGGGCCATGGAGGTCGATTGCTTGGGAACCATTCAAAAGTTACAACTCTCGTATCGTTATCATATGTACTTGTTTATTGTTTGCTTATATGCATAAACTATGTGAGGATTTGTGTTTGTACGATGGATGGGTATTGGTTGTTTAAATTACCGCACTTACTGTTTATTATATACTGCTAAAACGGAATAGCATGTAAATGAATCGCATGTTAAGACGGCTAATTGACTTAAGGAGTCTAAAGGATTCTAGGTTACACTTTAGCATATTCAGCGGTTGTGTTGAGCCTTTATGGCAAACATATTATAGGAGCTTGAACGAAGACCGAAGCCGGAGTGTGGGATATTTTTGGGTAGTCAGTTTTAAACTACTTATGGTTACGTTGTTGTATTATACTTTGGATGTAAGATTGAAGTATAAATAAATTATACGGCTTAGATTGCTCACGTATTTTGGTATTAAAGTTGTATAGTGTATTAGACAGTCTCTTGGTCATCATAGTGTTGTTGGATGTGGTATGGATAAATTGGAAGCCTAGTTACTCGCATGGGTGAGTAACGGCGGTAGCACCCGAGTTAGTGTTGCATTGTATTTCTTCCGCTGTATTATTTTATTAAGTCTAGACAGATTGTACCAAGATTGTGATTATGGCGAGTTTACGAGTTAGGGGTGTTACAGTATCCATGTATGTTGCCACCTACCACAGGTGCATTCAGCCTTGTCAAGATCAACTACCAATGGAGCAATTCCATCCAATACCTCATAGTTATTTCTCCCCGATGGCCTAGCAACGCAGCGTCTGGTTTTCTCATGCTTTTCTAAAGTTGTCAGCTTCTTCACAGTCCCAGGACACACACCATTCACATCCCAATTCTGTGATGCTTCTTGTCTCTCACAGTGCCTCACCATTAGCGAGCTCGGATGCCTTCCAAACATAATCACACCACAATCAGACAGTGTAAAGATACAATAAAAAGATGCATGACTGTATTCAGTTTATTACCTTCTAGTAGAGGGTAAATTGGCTTAGTTCAATGGACAGTCAACGTCGCATTGAAACCCTCGACAAAGTTAAAGGTATTATCAGGCACTTGATCTGCATACAGTCAAACAAAATCGCTTGCATTAACAACAACACTTACATAAGCACAGAGCAATTAAAGCGACTACCCCTTCATCGAACTTGTGTCTTGCCCAACATTCTAGCGGTATCTCTTAGGTAGTGGAATGCAGCATGATCCATCTCCTTTATGTGTTCCCTCGCTTTATTAAAACTATACACTGAGAATGCATTCACGGCAGACCAAAACGCTTGCCTACACAGAAAAATAGTGCTTACTTATTGCTCAAAATAAATGGGCATAACATAAGGATTGAAATGTATGTTTAAGAGAGAGTACTCACATCATCTTGGGACCTGGAAGTGACTTTCTGAAGTTGGCATACATGTGTCTGCAACAGTATCACCTTAGGCTTCATGGAAACCAGTTTGTAAGCGCCTAATCAATTCCCTAAGAATAAAAACAGAAGCAATGTCTGAAATGGATCAATTTCACAAAATACTCCTTTCAAGTTTTATAGTTCACAAAATACCCCGTTATGAGTTTCAGAGTTCACATAATGCCACGATATGAACTAGTTCACAAAATACCACGAATTGAGTTTACCATTTTACAGAATGCCACGATTTGAGTTTATTAGTTCACTAAATGCCACGGAATGAGTATCGTTGATCTTAATGTTTTTGTACACAGTATACCCTTTTTAAGTTTCAGAGTTCACAGAATACCCCTTTTTAAGTTTGAGAGTTCACATAATGCCAAAAATTAAGTTTACCAGTTCACAGAATGCCACGATTTGAGTTTACCAGTTTACAAAACCTGTTAACAGAGGAGGCAGTCATACCTTTTGTTTGTCCGATATGAATGTCTAAAGAAGAGGTTCACCTTCCCCGATAAGTGTTGAGGCAGCTCAAAAAAAATTCCCAAGTCTTTGTTTTCCCTTCCCTGAGAACTGCATTAGTAAACGGGAATATTTCCTGATTCGCATCAAGGCCCACGACAGACAGCAAGATACCTCCATATTACTCCTTCAGATGACAGCCGTCGATGCCTATAAGGGGTCTGTAACCTAACATGAATCCCCTACAAGAGCACCAAACGCGATGAAGCATTTGGTGAATGGATGTGGTGGATCAGGTGACACTGGACAATTCGTTGCAGTTCTTGGGTTAGTTTTACATAACATTTCTAGGTACTGTGGTATCAGCGCGTATGCATCATAAGCAAGACCCCTAGACACTTCAAGACCATATCTTTCTTGACACAGCTGTCGTACAATTTGAGTAGTAATATTTGAATTCGCTTTAATGTCTGTTAGGAGACGGTTTGCTAACCATTCGTAGTTGGCCATTGGATTCCTGGTCAGCTTGTCACAAGTGTGCTCCCCATTGATAGACCTGATCTGGCAACTCCTTTTATCCACCCTGTTATAGACCAAGGACAATCAGTGAAAGCGCACGATCCTCTCAGGCTGGTTTTATTCGACTTCTCTCTCAGCAAGTCAAACCCATTCTATACACAGAAATCTATCAGCCCCTTCTCTAAAACTATGCATCTGGCAACTCCTTTTATCCACCCTGTTATAGACCAAGGACAATCAGTGAAAGCGCACGATCCTCTCAGGCTGGTTTTATTCGACTTCTCTCTCAGCAAGTCAAACCCATTCTATACACAGAAATCTATCAGCCCCTTCTCTAAAACTATGCCTCTGAAGTCTTGTTCCATGTAGTGTTGCCTCTTTCACTTAGACCTACTTTTAACACCACTTATATCAAGACCAGTGACTCCTTCATGCACACCTTCCAGATCGTCAGGATCGTACATATTTTCTATTTCCTGCTCATCAAATTCTTCTTCATTGTCTTTATCACTTTCGGAATCATCATCAGACTCATTTCCATCATCACTGGCGGCTTTTTCATTGGATTCTCCAATATCCCCATTGATTGAGTCAAAATCAACTTCAAACGAGCTATGCTCGAAACTCACATCTTCAAGATTGGGGTTGTTTTAAGTCTCGTACTTGGCCTTTTTCAGCAGCAGCTCTTTTTAGCCTTTCAACCTCAATAGTCTCTTCAACCACATTCAGGTTGTCATCAACAGGTTGATCAACACCATGGCTTGCCTTATTTCTGGCAGCCCTCCTTATGTCTCTTCTATAGAACACATCTTTCTCTTATGACTGTAATTTACAAATAAACACGCTATCAGAATCAGACAAAACAATTCCAATTATTATCATCACAACAAAGGAAAAATGAGATGAACATACCTAGTAGTTGGTGTTGTATGCACAAGGGATGATCTACTTGGAGGTTGTTATTGTTGTGGTGGTGGTGGTGGTGGTGGTGGTTGTGGTGGTGGTTGAGGTGGTGGTGGTAATGCTCTACCATCCTGAATGGGATCAGTCTCAGTTGCAGCATGAGTAGCATCATCAACTTGGACATCTTGTTCAAAAAAACTCGTTATTGCTTCCAAAATGATCAAAAGGATCTAATTCCACATTCTGCCAAAATTCATCAACAGTCTGTGAAGGTGGGGATGGCTGTGGAACATGATCCAGATGGTGATTTTGACCTTGATTGAGATTGTGGACTTGGTGGAGACTATGGCCGTAGTGGAGATTGTGTGACAGGTGGAGATTGTGGCCATGTTGGAGATTGTATGACAGTTTGTGGAGCTTGTGTTACTGGTGGAGATTGTAGAAGTGTTGAAGATTGTGGCCGTGTTGGAGATTGTGTGACAATTTGTGGAGATTGTGTGACTGGTGGAGATTGTGGCCGTGTTGGAGATTGTGTAACTGTTTGTGAAGATTGTATGACTGGTGGAGATTGGGGTCGTGGTGGAGATTGTGTGATAGTTTGTGATGATGGTGGCTCGTGTGGGAATGATCATTGTGGAGATTGTACGACTGGTTCTAAGAGTGGGGGTGGTGGTGATCGTGACGAAGATTGTGAGCTTGGTGGTTGCATGGCTGATTATGAGGGTGGGAGTAGCAGTGGAACTGCTTGTGAAGTAGATTCTAAAACATATTGTGACGGTGGTGGTGGTGGTGGTGGTTGAGAAGATGAATCAAAGGTTTCTGGTTCTGGGTCTACTTGGGAATCTTCAAGAATCTCAACCGACCTTACTACGCTGAACCTAAACGATGGCCTTTGGGAACGTTTTGAACCCGAACATTCATCATCGTCTAGACTGGCAACAAGAGTCTCTCCATGCATTTCGACTTTGTAATATGGTTTACAAGAACAAAAACCTTCGGGTTCCTCCACAGTAACTACAACCTCAGATTTCTGACTGAGCTCGTACAACATTGTTTAGATGACTTCATCGCTATTCGACTCTACAATCTCCCACGTAACAGGGCTAGTATTCTTTAATATCGGGTTTTTGGGAGGGAGACTACTGAGTTTTTTTACTTGCTTTCGTGTAAGCTTCAAATACAAACCGAATAAAACTCATGTCTCTGGCATCAAAATCCATTATCCTATAGTCCCATCCGACGTCTTTGTATTCAAACACCACCCAAAGTCCCCTTGCTCTTCCCATTATCGCAACCAACAAAAAACTCAGAAGCAAATGGAGAGGGTGGGTTTTGGAATCGAAAATACGTCGGACTTCCTCCAAATCAAGAGAGATTACAGGGATGTGTGGGAAACAAAAATCACAGGAGAAATCAGCACGAAGACACTGAAATTTGGGATGTAATCGAAGAGAAGAAGTGATATATGGAGAGAAACTGAAGAGTCACGATCGCAGAGATAGAAGAGGAAACTGGGGTTTTTTTTTACCAAAATAGTAAAAAATTAGGGCTAAAGGTGTAAACTTTTTGTCAGGGGTATTTTGGTCATTTACCAGAGAGGTTTAACAGCGAGACTAACATCCGTTAGCAGACAATGTCATTTTAGGGACTACTTTCTAAAAATGGGTATATCGTGAATTACAAACTCAAATCGTGGCATATTGTGAATTTTCCCGATTATTTAATACCATAAAAAGAATATAGTGGTTTAAACACATAATATATACTAATCTTTTACCAATTTATACCAATTAAGTACCATAATTTATACCAATTAAATACCATATATTGTACCTTACATTTTTAGTTTATTTTTTTCTACCACTATATTTTTGGCTAATTCATGAAATGTTACTAGAAAAAAAGAAAGTCATGAAATGTCACTATATTCTTACAAAAGTCCATGAAATACCACTCCGCGCAGATGGATGTTAGTTTTTCATTAAAAGTCCACAAATATGACCATTTTACCCCCAAGCGGCCAGGTTACTGTTCAAACGACTATATTTCAACTTCAATGACTACTTTTCACAAATTAGCAAAAAGTTCATGAAATGCCATTTTGGTGAAGTTCATGAAATGTCTCTATTACAAAAAAATGGTTATTTTTGTTTCAAACGGTTAGTTGTACATTCACATTCCGTTTTGTGCTATAAGAACGCATTATCAACCTATAAAATGTCCATTCTTCAGCTCTACTCACCCATATCACATTATCCATGTATCCCCCCACATACACAACCACAATCGATGAAAATTTCCAAACAATAGATTGCAAGTTCATCATACCGACTAGGAATGTTTATATATTACGTAGCACTACTTCATATACTTTTGGTAGTCAATAAATTGTGTTATTCTATACAAATATAAAAGTTTCACATAAGGGGTGTTATGCACTTATGCTATAACCATCATCACTGAAAAAAATTGAGAGAACATTTTACCTTAGAAGCGATGCACACAAAGGTAAACCAAACATTTTTAAGAAGGTTCAGAGGAATACGCCTGTTCTAACTTGCACCATCAGTTAAAACTAGTCAGAGGATACATTACCACCAGGGTCTAATTTTCATGCCCAAACATCATTAGCATTATAGATGGCTATAATAAAGACACATAATTCTAAACTTGGAAGTTGGTCTTCCATGGTAAAATGCTCTCTCAACTTTTTCCAATGATGATAGTTCTGGCATGACTCCCATTATGGGAAGCTTTCATATTTGTGTAGAATAACACAATTTGTAGACACACGAAAGTATAAGAAGTAGTGGCTATAGAATCTCTAAACATTCACACTCAGTATGATAAACTTGGAATGTATTGTTTGAAAATTTTCATCGTTTGTGGTTGTGTAAGTAGGGGGATACATGGCTAATGTGCTATTGGCTTGTAGAGCTGAAGAATGAGCATTTTATAGGTTGATAATGAGTTATTACAGCACAAAAAAGCATATTAATGCACAATTAACCGTTAGAAACAAAAATAACCGTTTTTACAAGGGCATTTCATGAACTTCTCCAAAATGGCATTTCATGGAATTTTTGCTCATTTGCGAAAAGTAGTCATAGAGTCAAAATATTGTCGTTTGAACAGTAACCTGACCGTTTGGGGGCAAAATGGCCATTTTTTTGGACTTTTATGGAAAACTAACATCCATCAGCGTGGAGTGGCATTTCATGGACTTTTTCAAAAATATAGCGACATTTCATGACTTTATTTTTTAGTGGCATTTCATGAATTAGCCAAAAATATAGTGGTATTTCATGAAATTTCCCAATATTTATTCAAAAATAAATTATTTTATATTTTTAACCAATATTTAGAAAATATATTTGTTTAGATCGATATTCTATTTTACAGATAACTTTATGACATAATATTTTTTTATCTACAAAATATTATGTCATAAAGTCATCGACAAAATAGAATAGAATTTTTAAAATAATTTTTCTGGATATTAGTTTAAAATATAATATAATACATTTTGAATAAATAATTGGAATTTTTGAAAAAATATTATTTATTATTATAATACCCTTGAGGTTTACCTCCACATCGATTGGAGGGGAGAACGAACCACTCCTTATATGGGTGGGGATACCTCTCTTTATTGTGAGGCCTTTTGGGGCTAGGAAAACCCAAGAACAAATGTGCGGCCTGCGTGTAATACCCCGAATTTTTGTAACCCTAATGGAAACCATAGTTCCATAGGAATTATTAGAGAACACCAGGAAACCCTAGAGGTCAGGAATCAACCAAGAAACCCTGGAGAAACCCTAATTCAGAAAGTTCCAAAAAACACTGAAATTTTAGGGAGTTACTTAGAGTCCAAGAAGCCCCGGTCAACTATGGTCAAACCTTGGTCAACCTTGGTCTAACCTTGGTCAATGGTCAACTTTGACCATGATGATGTAGTGATGATGCAGTGGTGATGCAGTGATGATGCAGTGATGATGTCGACATAACATAACGATGATGTAAGCGTCAAGGTGTCAAGAGATGATTAGTTACACATGGTACAATCAAGAGAAGCCTTGTGTCATCTTCATTAATTACTAAACTCTCTTAGGTGTCACTTTATCATTCGACAACAGTTGGAACCAATGAGGGTGAAACACGTGTCCTAACCTTATTAATTATTCTTGTCCTTATATAATCATGAAGATGATAAGGCTTATCATCTTAATAATGAGGGGCGGCCACACATGGAGGGTGGAGATTAATCCAAGCAAAATATCTACGATCCGACAACTGTAAGTGAAGACATCTTTTTTAACCTCATCACTATTCACTATTCTTGTCTTATTCTCATTATTAGCCATGCCACTTGTCTCCTTCATTTAATATGGCCGGTTACATATGGATGGATGGGATTAGAGCTTGGCTAGGTGTCTCTCATCTAAGGGCTCCTTAAGGATAAGGCTTATCTCTTTAATCATTACACTTAGTTAATGAAGTAAAATGAACTCTTTTTGGAGTCCACTCACGCCATCTATAAGAGAGAGCTGGGTTCTGATTTCCTTGCCTTCTCCACACACCCTCACACCATTAGAATACCATAGAATCTCATAGAAGGCAACACCCACCATTAGAGAAGGATATTTAAGCTAAAAATCAAGGAAAAACAAGATTTCAAGGAGGGAGAAGCAGCTGGTGACCTTGGGTGAATTGGATGGTGGAAGAAATTGATTCAATTAGCTAAGGAACTTGTAAGGACGTGGATAATATGGCAAGGAGGATTCAGGTAACACTTATGCTCACCAAAAACTCACCTTAAGGCATGTTTTCTCTTTGATTTCTCTAGATCTTTCCACTTCGAACCATAGATGATCTTGAGCTGAAATTTTGACAATGTTCTTAGATAGTTATTACTAGAATACGCTCAAAATTTCAGGCGAAAATACTTCTAGGAAGTAGGATAATTTCTAGGAAACTTTTAGGAAGGAAAAATGTGTTTTAAGACTCTATGAGTGATTTCAATGGGATTTTGTTGAGTTTGGTGTGTTATTCTACCTATATGAACTCATAATTATTGATTATAGGTGGTGGGAACTCGTGGTTAGACATAAAAATGCTAGGTTGAGGTGGGAGGGCTTAAATGGTGCTTTAAGCCTTGAGACTTAGTTAAATAGGTTTCCGAGGTTATTTTGAGCTGAAATTTTAAGGGTTGTCTTATATTGTGAATTTAGATCCATGGTAAAAAAAATTCAGGTTGAAACTCCTTTGGGAAGTCAATCGAATTACTAGGAAGTGATTTGGGTTAAAGGTGTGCTTTAAGCTTGTATAAGAGTAATTGTGTGTTGGTCATTGGATTTAATGGTTTATCTGGTCATTATAGTCCTAATATGACTGGTGGTTTAAGTTTTAAGAGATGGTGAAGTGTAAAATATATAAGGGAGCCCTGTAAGGTCATATATGTGTGTTAAAACTTGGAAAGAAGGAAAATTGTGTTTAAGCGTGGTTCTGGGTGTTTTGTTGCTTGGTTTAGCCTTGGAAGGTTTGGATTTGGTATTGGTTGACTATTTATCAGAAAATATGATGTGGATATCTTAACCCCTTCCTAAGGATGATTGTGTTGTAATATTCTTCTAGAAGGTTTTGGAAATGATTTTTGAGTTATCCTTGTGTTGAATGTTGATTTATGACTGATAAGAGATTGAGCTGGTTTCTGTTTGAGTGAATGGTATATTCATGGAAGGGGCTTGTTATTACATGAATGTGATGAATCTATTTAAGAGTTTTACTACTTATTTGATCATGATTATGAATGTTGGAGTGGAAATTGTGCTGTGTGTGATACTATGTGATGGTGGACTTGTTGACTGGTTGGATGGTGATGTTGAGAAAGGCTATGGTTAGCCTCTTTATGGAAAGCTATCTAAGCAACTGAATATTAAGTCATTTTATGGCTTGCCGTATTGGCGATTGATTATTAGACTCCTACCAATGAATTGGGGTCGTCCTATGATCTACTCTTTGAGCTATGGTTAGCCTTAGGGGGTGTGCACACTTAAGGACATAGGGCCAGAGAATTGAGAGTTGTGGATTTCACTTTGTGATTCCAGTGGGGTGTTGAGATTTAACTGACTCACGAGGTACGAATGTGATGGTAATCCAAGGGCAGGTAAACTCTTCTGTGTGATATACTCTTATTGCATGCCTATGCTTGTGTGATGATGTTGGATGCTTACTTGTTATGCAAAGAGTTTTAAAGAAAGAATGAATTTTACAGGGTGTGATATTTGTTACTCAGCTTTGCTGACGTTTTCTGATTTGTGCTTGTGGCCCCTTTGTGTGATTGCTTGCTGGCCACAGATTTGTGTTTATGGTTGCAGGTGAAGTTGATTCTTTGTGTGATATTGCTCTTGAGCTTGGGACAAGGGAACACGCCGACATAACTAGGAATTTTATTTATTTGTAAGTGGCAAACTCCATGGAGCATGTTCCAGGAGTTAGGTTGTAGGTGGATTAGCCTTAGCATCCACACTAGTTGGTGTGGGTGTGGCGCCGCGGTAGCACTCCGGTTTGGCTTAGGTGTTATTTAGTCTTCCGCTGTAAAATATTGTAGAAAGTTGTACAAGTCAAGTAAAAAAAATTAGGGTGTAAAAACCGGGGTGTTACACTGCGTGCCAGAGCGGACAATATCACAACAGTGGGAACTGGGCTGTTACAGTTGGTATCAGAGCTAGACCCAGGTCGGTGTGCCGGTGTGGCCCACGAGGGCGCTGGGCTCTCAAGGGGGTGAAGTGTAATACCCTTGAGGTTTACCTCCTACATCGATTGGAGGGGAGAACGAATCACTCCTTATATGCGTGGGGATACCTCTCCTTGTTGTGAGGCCTTTTGTGGCTAGGAAACCCCAAGAACAAAACCGTGCGACCTGCGTGCCAGAGCGGGCAATATCACAACAGTGGGAACTCGGCTGTTACAATTATTTATATATTTGAAATAAATTATTTATATTTTTAACTAATATTTTTGGAAATTTATTAGGGAAAATTCACGATATACCCCTGTTTTCTTTCGTAATTCACAATATACCCCTGTGGTTTTCGTAATTCAACTTTAAACATGCTTAAATGTTGTCCAAAATTGATGAAACTTTACATGAACGATGCTAAAGTGTTATATTTTTGTCCAATATCAAATTCGAAGTTTTTTAAGCTCACATGTGACCTGTGGGACCCAATGAATATGTGATTGTTCATTGGGTCCCACATGTCACATGTGAGCTTAAAAAACTTCAAATTTGATATTGGACCAAAATATAACACTTTTGCATCGTCCATGTAAAGTTTCATCAATTTTGGACAACATTTAAGCATGTTTAAAGTTGAATTACTAAAACCACAGGGGTATATTGTGAATTACGAAAGAAAATAAGGGTATCTCGTGAATTTTCCCAATTCATTATTATATAATATGTATTCTATTTAACATCTCACTTTATGACGTAATATAACTTTGTTACATAAATAATTTATTTTGAATATATCAAGAATAAATAATATTTTTTCAAAATAGAATATAAATTTTTAAAAATAAATTTTCTAAATATTGGTCAAAAAATATAAAATAACTTGTTTTGAATAAATATTTAAATTGGTAGAAAAAAATCTAAAAATGTAAGGTACAATTTATGGTATTTAACTAGTACAAGTTATGGTACTATATGGTATAAATTGGTATAAATTATGTGTTTAAACCACTATATTCTTTTTATGGTATTAAATAATTTTAAAAGGGAAATTTCATGAAATGCCACTATATTTTGAGCTAATTCATGAAATACCACTAAAAAAAGTCACGAAATGCCACTATATTTTATGAAAGTCCATGAAATGCCACTATAGCCATTGACCAGAAGTAAAAATGTCAAAAATACCCCTACTAGTTAACAAAGGACTTTTAAAGTTCACAATATGTCGCTAAGTGTTAAAAAATACACCAAAAATCAAAATACTATAAAAATATAAACAATATAGATAAAAATTGAAAATAATGATTAAAAAAAAGATTAAGGGAAATTTCATGAAATTCTAATATATTTTTGGCTAATTTATGAAATACCACTAAAAAAAAGAAAGTCACAAAATGCCACTATATTTTTGTAAAAGTCCATGAAATGCCATTATAGTTAATGACCAGATGGAAAAATGATAAAAATACCCCTACTAGTTAACAAAGTACTTTTAAAGTTCATAATATGCCCCTAAGTGTTAAAAAAATTTAATACAATAAAAATATAATATAATATATAAAAATTTTAAAAAATTATCAATTTAAAAAAATGAAAAATATGAAAATATCATAAAATATTAAAACAAATAAATATTACATTTTTAAATTTATTCAGTACCATAAAATGAATATTGTGTTCTAAACAAATAATTTATACCAATTTTTCTAACAATTTATACCAAAAAAGTACCATAATTTTTACCATATATTTTTTAATTATTATTTTCTATCAATTTAAATTATTCTTAAAGTAATTTTTTTATATTTTTCACTTATATTTAGAAAGTTTAATTTTAAAATTTATCTGCAAAATAAAAAATAATTTACTTTGAAGAAATAATTTAAATTGATAGAAAATAATAATTAAAAATGTATGGTAAAAATTATGGTACTTGATTGGTATAAAATTTGGTATAAATTATTTCCTTAGAATACAATATTCTTTTTATGGTACTGAATAAATTTTAAAAATGAAATATATTTTTTTGTTTTAATATTTTATAATATTTTCATTTTTTCAATTTTATTTTTTTTAGTTTTAGAAATATTTTTAATTTTTGTTGTATTTTGAATTTTTTTGTGATTTTTCGTGAATTTTTTAACACTTAGGGTCACATTAAGAACTTTAAAATACTTTGTTAATTAGTATAGGTATTTTATCTTTTTTCCTTCTGGTAAATGACTATAGTGGTATTTCATGGACTTTTATGAAAATATAGTGACATTTTGTGACTTTATTTATTTTTAATAGCATTTCATGAATTATCCAAAAATATAGTGGCATTTCATGAAATTTCCCATTTGAGAAAGAATATAAAAAAATTTATTTACTTTTTCAATATTTTATGATAATTTAATATGTTTTATTTTAAAATTTTATGTTTTATAATATTTTAAAAAATTTTTATAGTTATTTATAGTTTTATAGTATTTTAATTTTTTTTGGTTTTAGTGAATTTTTTAACACTTGGGAGCATTGTGTGAAATTTAAAAGTATTCGTTATCTAGTATAGTATTTTTTGTCCCTTTTTGTTCTGGTCAACGAGATAATGGCATTTCATGGACTTTTGCAAAAATACAGTGGCATTTTGTGACTTTATTTTCTTTTAGTGGTATGTCATGAATTTGCCAAAAAATATAGTGACATTTCATGAAATTTCCCTTTTATTTTCCAATTTTTATAATTTTTTATTATATTTTAAAAATGTTTTATCGTTATCTACAATTTTACAATATTTTGAATTTTTTCTGAATTTTAGTGAATTTTTAAACGCTTAGGTCATCCACAATGGTGTAGATTTCACCCTCTTGTGTGAGTATAAAAATAAAAATGTTACTGCAGTGGTGTGAAATCCACCCCTTTCCTCTCATCGTTGCTTAATTAAGTAACGCTGTGAGAACAAATATCATTGGTTGCAGCTCTACAACAATAATAATAAAAAAAGTTCTAATTGAGTGCTACAGTAAAAATAGTGGATAGAAGGAATGAAAATGTTAAGATACTCCACCATTATAGACATAGATAAATTATTAGTGTCTTACTTAATAAAATATTATATTTTGGTTACATGACACCTAGAAATGTGTTAAGAAACTCAACACCATTGTCGATGCCCTTAAGGACATATTATGAACATAAAGTAGTTAACAGAAGGAAATAGTGGCATTTCATGGACTTTTAAAAAAAAATAGTAACATTTTATGACTTTCTTTCCTTTTTAGTGTCATTTCATGAATTTACTAAAAGTATATTGGCATTTCATGAAATTTTCCCATAACTAATAACGATAATTTTGAATTTGAAGAAATAAATTAATTCCCAAAGCAATTCTAAAGTTTAAAATTTGAAAGATGACTTATACTGTTAAATTAGGGTAAAAATTAATTATTATTAGTTCTTTCTAATTTTGGATATATACGATGGACGGCAATAGGAGAAAGCTAAAATAAAAATTTGGGAAAATTCACGAGATACCCTGTTTTCTTTCGTAATTCATAATATACCCCTGTGATTTCGTAATTCAACTTTAAACATGTTTAAATGTTATCCAAAATTGATGAAACTTTACATGGACGATACTAAAGTGTTATATTTTGGTCCAATATCAAATTTGAAGTTTGTTGAGCTCACATGGGACCTGTGGGACCCAATGAATATGTGATTGTTCATTGGGTCTCACATGTCACATGTGAGCTTAAAAAACTTCAAATTTGATATTGGACCAAAATATAACACTTTTGCATCGTCCATGTAAAGTTTCATCAATTTGGACAACATTTAAGCATGTTTAAAGTTGAATTACTAAAACCACAGGGGTATATTGTGAATTACGAAAGAAAATAAGGGTATCTCGTGAATTTTCCCAATTCATTATTATATAATATGTATTCTATTTAACATCTCACTTTATGACGTAATATAACTTTGTTACATAAATAATTTATTTTGAATATATCAAGAATAAATAATATTTTTTCAAAATAGAATATAAATTTTAAAAAATAAATTTTCTAAATATTGGTCAAAAAATATAAAATAACTTGTTTTGAATAAATATTTAAATTGGTAGAAAAAAATCTAAAAATGTAAGGTACAATTTATGGTATTTAACTAGTACAAGTTATGGTACTATATGGTATAAATTGGTATAAATTATGTGTTTAAACCACTATATTCTTTTTATGGTATTAAATAATTTTAAAAGGGAAATTTCATGAAATGCCACTATATTTTGAGCTAATTCATGAAATACCACTAAAAAAAAGTCACGAAATGCCACTATATTTTATGAAAGTCCATGAAATGCCACTATAGCCATTGACCAGAAGTAAAAATGTCAAAAATACCCCTACTAGTTAACAAAGGACTTTTAAAGTTCACAATATGTCGCTAAGTGTTAAAAAATACACCAAAAATCAAAATACTATAAAAATATAAACAATATAGATAAAAATTGAAAATAATGATTAAAAAAAAGATTAAGGGAAATTTCATGAAATTCTAATATATTTTTGGCTAATTTATGAAATACCACTAAAAAAAAGAAAGTCACAAAATGTCACTATATTTTGTAAAAGTCCATGAAATGCCATTATAGTTAATGACCAGATGGAAAAATGATAAAAATACCCCTACTAGTTAACAAAAGTACTTTAAAGTTCAAATATGCCCCTAAGTGTTAAAAAAATTTAATACAATAAAAATATAATATAAAGATATAAAAATTTTAAAAAATTATCAATTTAAAAAATGAAAAATATGAAAATATCATAAATATTAAATCAAATAAATATTACATTTTTAAATTTATTCAGTACCATAAAATGAATATTGTGTTCTAAACAAATAATTTATACCAATTTTTCTAACAATTTATACCAAAAAAGTACCATAATTTTTACCATATATTTTTTAATTATTATTTTCTATCAATTTAAATTATTCTTAAAGTAAATTTTTATATTTTTCACTTATATTTAGAAAGTTTAATTTTAAAATTTATCTGCAAAATAAAAAATAATTTACTTTGAAGAAATAATTTAAATTGATAGAAAATAATAATTAAAAATGTATGGTAAAAATTATGGTACTTGATTGGTATAAAATTTGGTATAAATTATTTCCTTAGAATACAATATTCTTTTTATAGTACTGAATAAATTTTAAAAATGAAATATATTTTTTTGTTTTAATATTTTATAATATTTTCATTTTTTCAATTTTATTTTTTTAGTTTTAGAAATATTTTTAATTTTTGTTGTATTTTGAATTTTTTTGTGATTTTTCGTGAATTTTTTAACACTTAGGGTCACATTAAGAACTTTAAAAATACTTTGTTAATTAGTATAGGTATTTTTATCTTTTTTCCTTCTGGTAAATGACTATAGTGGTATTTCATGGACTTTTATGAAAATATAGTGACATTTTGTGACTTTATTTATTTTTAATAGCATTTCATGAATTATCCAAAAATATAGTGGCATTTCATGAAATTTCCCATTTGAGAAAGAATATAAAAAAAATATTTACTTTTTTCAATATTTTATGATAATTTAATATGTTTTATTTTAAAATTTTTATGATTTTTATAATATTTTAAATTTTTTTATAGTTATTTATAGTTTTATAGTATTTTAATTTTTTTGTGAGTTTTAGTGAATTTTTTAACACTTGGGAGCATATTGTGAAATTTAAAAGTATTTCGTTATCTAGTAGAGGTATTTTTGTCCCTTTTTGTTCTGGTCAACGAGATAATGGCATTTCATGGACTTTTGCAAAAATACAGTGGCATTTTGTGACTTTTTTCTTTTAGTGGTATGTCAATTTGCCAAAAACTATAGTGACATTTCATGAAATTTCCCTTTATTTTCCAATTTTTATAATTTTTTATTATATTTTAAAAATGTTTTATCGTTATCTACAATTTTACAATATTTTGAATTTTTTCTAAATTTTAGTGAATTTTTAAACGCTTAGGTCATCCACAATGGTGTAGATTTCACCCTCTTGTGTGAGTATAAAAATAAAAATGTTACTGCAGTGGTGTGAAATCCACCCTTTCCTCTCATCGTTGCTTAATAAGTAACACTGTGAGAACAAATATCATTGGTTGCAGCTCTACAACAATAATAATAAAAAAGTTCTAATTGAGTGCTACAGTAAAAATAGTGGATAGAAGGAATGAAATGTTAAGATACTCCACCATTATAGACATAGATAAATTATTAGTGTCTTACTTAATAAAATTATATTTTGGTTACATGACACCTAGAAATGTGTTAAGAAACTCAACACCATTGTCGATGCCCTTAAGGACATATTATGAACATAAAGTAGTTAACAGAAGGAAATAGTGGCATTTCATGGACTTTTAAAAAAAATAGTAACATTTATGACTTTCTTTCCTTTTTAGTGTCATTTCATGAATTTACTAAAAGTATATTGGCATTTCATGAAATTTTCCCATAACTAATAACGATAATTTTGAATTTGAAGAAATAAATTAATTCCCAAAGCAATTCTAAAGTTTAAAATTTGAAAGATGACTTTACTGTAAATTAGGGTAAAAATTAATTAATTAGTTCTTTCTAATTTTGGATATTACGATGGACGGCAATAGGAGAAAGCTAAAATAAAAATTTGGGAAAATTCACGAGATACCCCTGTTTTCTTTCGTAATTCATAATATACCCCTGTGATTTTCGTAATTCAACTTTAAACATGTTTAAATGTTATCCAAAATTGATGAAACTTTACATGGACGATACTAAAGTGTTATATTTTGGTCCAATATCAAATTTGAAGTTGTTGAGCTCACATGGGACCTGTGGGACCCAATGAATATGTGATTGTTCATTGGGTCTCACATGTCACATGTGAGCTTAAAAAACTTCAAATTGATATTGGACCAAAAATAACACTTTTGCATCGTCCATGTAAAGTTTCATCAATTTTGGACAACATTTAAGCATGTTTAAAGTTGAATTACTAAAACCACAGGGGTATATTGTGAATTACGAAAGAAAATAAGGGTATCTCGTGAATTTTCCCAATTCATATTATATAATATGTATTCTATTTAACATCTCACTTTATGACGTAATATAACTTTGTTACATAAATAATTTATTTGAATATATCAAGATAAATAATATTTTTCAAAATAGAATAAAATTTAAAAAATAAATTTCTAAATATTGGTCAAAAATATAAATAACTTGTTTTGAAAAATATTTAAATTGGTAGAAAAAATCTAAAATGTAAGGTACAATTATGGTATTTAACTAGTACAAGTTATGGTACTATATGGTATAAATGGTAAAATTATGTGTTTAAACCAATATCTTCTTTTTATGGTATTATTAGATAATTTTAAAAGGGAAATTTCATGAAATGCACTATATTTTGAGCTAATTCATGAAATACCACTAAAAAAAAGTCACGAAATGCCACTATATTTTATTGAAAGTCCATGAAATGCCACTATAGCCATTGACCAGAAGTAAAAATGTCAAAAAATACCCCTAAGTTAACAAAGGACTTTTAAAGTTCACAATATGTCGCTAAGTGTTAAAAAATACACCAAAAATCAAAATACTATAAAAATATAAACAATATAGATAAAATTGAAAATAATGATTAAAAAAAAGATTAAGGGAAATTTCATGAAATTCTAATATATTTTTGGCTAATTTATGAAATACCACTAAAAAAAAGAAAGTCACAAAATGCCACTATATTTTGTAAAAGTCCATGAAATGCCATTATAGTTAATGACCAGATGGAAAAATGATAAAATACCCCTACTAGTTAACAAAGTACTTTTAAAGTTCATAATATGCCCCTAAGTGTTAAAAAAATTTAATACAATAAAAATATAATATAATATAAAAATTTTAAAAAATTATCAATTTAAAAAAATGAAAAATATGAAAATATCATAAAATATTAAAACAATAAATATTACATTTTTAAATTTATTCAGTACCATAAAATGAATATTGTGTTCTAAACAAATAATTTATACCAATTTTTCTAACAATTATACCAAAAAAAGTACCATAATTTTACCATATATTTTTTAATTATTATTTTCTATCAATTTAAATTATTCTTAAAGTAAATTTTTTTATATTTTCACTTATATTTAGAAAGTGTAATTTTAAAATTTATCTGCAAAAAAAAAATAATTTACTTTGAAGAAATAATTTAAATTGATAGAAAATAATAATTAAAAATGTATGGTAAAAATTATGGTACTTGATTGGTATAAAATTTGGTATAAATTATTTCCTTAGAATACAATATTCTTTTTATGGTACTGAATAAATTTTAAAAATGAAATATATTTTTTTGTTTTAATATTTTATAATATTTTCATTTTTTCAATTTTATTTTTTTAGTTTTAGAAATATTTTTAATTTTTGTTGTATTTTGAATTTTTTTGTGATTTTTCGTGAATTTTTTAACACTTAGGGTCATATTAAGAACTTTAAAAATACTTTGTTAATTAGTATAGGTATTTTTATCTTTTTTCCTTCTGGTAAATGACTATAGTGGTATTTCATGGACTTTTATGAAAATATAGTGACATTTTGTGACTTTATTTATTTTTAATGCATTTCATGAATTATCCAAAATATAGTGGCATTTCATGAATTTCCCATTTGGAGAAGAATATAAAAAAAATATTTACTTTTTCAATATTTTATGATAATTTAATATGTTTTATTTTAAAATTTTTTGATTTTATAATATTTTAAATTTTTTTTATAGTTTTTTAGTTTTATAGTATTTTAATTTTTTGTGAGTTTTAGTGAATTTTTACACTTGGGAGCATATTGTGAAATTTAAAAGTATTTCGTTATCTAGTAGAGGTATTTTTGTCCCTTTTTGTTCTGTCAACGAGATAATGGCATTTCATGGACTTTTGCAAAAATACAGGGGCATTTTGTGACTTTATTTTCTTTTAGTGGTATGTCATGAATTTGCCAAAAAATATAGTGACATTTCATGAAATTTCCCTTTTATTTCCAATTTTAATTTTTTATTATTTTAAAAATGTTTTATCGTTATCTACAATTTTACAATATTTGAATTTTTTCTGAATTTTAGTGAATTTTTAAACGCTTAGTCATCCACAATGGTGTAGATTCACCCTCTTGTGTGAGTATAAAATAAAAATGTTACTATGGTGTGAAATCCACCCCTTTCCTCTCATCGTTGCTTAATTAAGTAACGCTGTGAGAACATATCATTGGTTGCAGCTCTACAACAATAATAATAAAAAAGTTCTAATTGAGTGCTACAGTAAAAATAGTGGATAGAAGGAATGAAAATGTTAAGATACTCCACCATATAGACATAGATAAATTTTAGTGTCTTACTTAATAAAATATTATATTTTGATTACATGACACCTAGAAATGTGTTAAGAAACTCAACACATTGTCGATGCCCTTAAGGACATATTATGAACATAATAGTTAACAAAGGAAATAGTGGACATTCATGGACTTTTAAAAAAAATAGTAACATTTTATGACTTTCTTTCCTTTTAGTGTCATTTCATGAATTTACTAAAAGTATATTGGCATTTCATGAAATTTTCCCATAACTAATAACGATAATTTTGAATTTGAAGAAATAAATTAATTCCCAAAGCAATTCTAAAGTTTAAAATTTGAAAGATGACTTATACGTTAAATTAGGGTAAAATTAATTATTATTAGTTCTTTCTAATTTTGGATATATACGATGGACGGCAATAGGAGAAAGCTAAAATAAAAATTTGGGAAAATTCACGAGATACCCCTGTTTTCTTTCGTAATTCATAATATACCCCTGTGATTTTCGTAATTCAACTTTAAACATGTTTAAATGTTATCCAAAATTGATGAAACTTTACATGGACGATACTAAAGTGTTATATTTTGGTCCAATATCAAATTTGAAGTTTGTTGAGCTCACATTGGACCTGTGGGACCCAATGAATATGTGACTGTTCATTGAATCCCACAAGTCACATGTGAGCTTAAAAAACTTCAAATTTGATATTTGACCAAAATATAACACTTTAGCATCGTCCATGTAAAGTTTCATCAATTTCAGATAACATTTAAGCATGTTTAAAGTTAAATTACTAAAATCACAGGGGTATATTGTGAATTACGAAAGAGAACATGAGTTTCTCGTGAATTTCCCTAAAAATTTACTCGTTCCTCTAAATGTGAGCCAACAAAAATAAGAAGATTATGCATTAGCAAGGAAACTATCACGCACGATCAGGCGACACGTCACCATCTTTGGGAGAGACAAAGCAGAGAGAAATCACCCTCTGAAACTATACCTTTTATGCGTTAATACAAAAATCACAATACTGATGACCCGTGATAACAAAATTAAGACCATGCCTTCTTTTACCAGAAATTGTTAATATAAACTCTCAATTAGACTCATTTCATTTTCTGAACACGTCTCCAAGACAATTACCCCCTATTTTATCAGTCATACCTTTCTGCGGTTTGTTACAAATCCTGAAGAATTAATCACACAACACTAAATGCAGACTGAATCGTGGAAGTGAACCGAGATGCAATTGTCTGGGTGGCAAATTGCTGAAGCTGCTTCTTAGCATCTGCAAGAGACACGAAACGGATGAATTACACTTCTGATCAAATTCCATTGTCAACAAGACAAACTGAACAAAATTTGACCCGATGCCATGGACAACAGACACTCCAATTTCGACTAACACGAGAAGCCATCTTAATGAGCTCCAATGCAAACATTTCTCAGAAGTAGGTTCGTTCATTAGAGAGCTTTTTTTTTTTAGTTCATTAGAGAGCTACCTTCATACCAATACAACAATCAAGCATCTCTCCGTACACCACAAATATAAGCAGCACAACGAGCTATATATGAAGTTAATTCATCCCATAAATTCTAATTAGAAGTGAGTTTATCAAGTAGGAAAACTAGTTCACTCGAGGACAGGGTCACCCCACAAAAGATAGAATACTGACCCTTGCATTTAGCAATCTTTCTAAATCAATTTACATCTGGCATTTGAGGTCACAAAAGTAGCATTTTACTCACCTTTGCGACATTTGGTGAAGCCCACAATATTAGCAATGCTGAGAGACAAGCAAACTACCACTACAAGAAGATAATCTGCTTGTAATCTGATGAGCGAGAAGATTCCAAGTACAATCCAAGCAGCAGCCTACAAATTAGAAGATCCACAAACTAGCAGTCAATATTACTCAAGTCAAACTCACAAGTTGAAGGCAAATCCATAAGGCATGAAAAGGTTTGATGAGATACAGCAATGTTATAACGGCAGCCAGAATACTGTGGACATCATTAATCATACTCAATTTTATGCTAAGGTTGCATCATCAGGATGAACCCAACTTTCCACTTGAGAGAGCATAGTTAACCTACACTTTTAGAAACAGGTGAGCATCCCAACATGATGCTCTTTACCAAGTTTTACGGCTTCAGAAACAATGAACCAAGGGATACATGATATAGACAGCAACAGAAGCTTAACTAACCGTTAGGTAAAGGGTCCACCAGAACAGCCAAGAATCCTTTTTGTTCATTCGAGCCAATGACTGGAAAAAACAGGAAAAACCCATGTTCATATAAGCTTCAATAGTCAAATTATTTATACTGCTTTTGTCATTGGAGCAAACAATCTGCTACTAACCTCTTGGTCAAGTGATTCAAATTTCCACACACTCTCACCAAGATCATTGATTTCATTCCACCACCTTAAGCCAACCAAGATTCTCCCGCTGACATTCTTAACAACCCAAAAGTCCAGTGCAGCCAAAAACACAGTGACCACAAATATAATGACAAAGCTTGAGATGAAAAGGGTTGATAGTATGTAGAATGCCAATGCTGCAGCCTGCATAGACGGATTAGTTACATTGCATACTGCAAACAGTTACGATGTAACCAAATTTTACCCAGACTGATAATGGTATTCAGAGCCTGAACCGCATGATAAGACAAAATACCTTAAACAGCACGTGGAATAAACATGTCCTTGGGTTCGCATAATTTTCAGCAGGGGGTTGAACCTACATAGAGAATTTACACAGACATAGAAATACCTGTTAATAAATGCAAACAGTCTAAACAGATAGTAAATACACGATGAGGAGAACCTAGCTCACTTACAACTCTTATCCATTATGTCCAAAGGAAAAACGAACGCTCGTATTTAGGATCTAGCAGGAAATTACTCTACGAAGGGATGACAAAAGTGCCCAGGTTTAGGTACAACTAAAATTTATATCGGTCTCAATGCATGTTGATGATGTTTGTGTCATATCATGAACAGTTCATAAGGACCATCAGCCTAATCGCAATGTGCATCCATCTAAACCTCAATCTAAAATGTCCTCTACGAACTAAAAAAGGCAAAGGAGTGTTTGATCTCTTAATCAAACGCTGGCAGAAGGACGATCAATCTCATATTGCAAAACACGCACATCGCCTGACCGTTACCAGCTTCACACTATCGTCAATATCTGGAGCCACAGACGACAATTCCTCGAGGGAAACAATGAATATATAATGAAAAACCTATCTCCGGAGAAAATAAAGTAAACTTGTGAGCTAAACGAATCCAACAGAATGTCAGATCTAAAAACCACAATCACTGTTCAACTTCCTCAACTCCAATTGACCACATTTTCAGAGAACAAGAACCCGGGGGAGGGGGCAGTGGAGAGAGAAGACTTACTTGAATCGGATCCATGGGAAGAAGATACGGAGCTTGACGAAATTGGTCAAATTGGGAGCGTTACAATGAGAGGAGATCACGCTACCACTTTCTTTTCTTTGCGATTTCAAGACCGTCCCTCTTTCTCTCCTACTCTAACTACGGGTGGCAATACCCATGGTACCCGATCTACCGTCCACGGTCCACCAACCCATATAAATTGGTGAAAATTTAAAATAAATTGGTGAAAATAAGTGACGGTGATGGGTCAGGTCGGGTGAAGGGTGAGATTTTTTCACCCATTACCCGAATCATCAACCGTATAAAGTGTTACCCAAATATTTTTTAAAAAATTATGATAATAGCCCTTCGAATTTTACTAAAAATTATAGTTAAGCTCACAAAATTTTTATTTAAATTTACAATCAACTTCTAATATTTTCTAAAAATTACAAAAACATACAACAAAAATCTCACTTGTTTATCACCCAACTCACCAGTTTCTGTTAGAATATATACATGTAGACCCAATGTACATATGTATATATATAGTTCTATTATACCTCAGCTTAAACACTGCGTTTAAGCTAGTCACATGTTTCTGTTATATACATATATATATACAGATACTTACCCCTCTGTAAGGAGACATACAATACACTATACTCTCACATTCTAATACATGATGTTTTCTTTCATATCCCTCTCTGTATATTTTCTATATCGGTTTCTTGTTTTCTAACATGGTATCAGAGCGACCAGAAAAACAAGAAACTCTCTCTTTTCTTTCATCGTCTTCTCTATCACGCACATATCTCCCGTCGACATTCAAATTCTCTCTTTCATAAAACTTTCTTTCTTCTCTGAGATTTTTCGACAATGTCAGGCAACGACGGAAAGGATGATCAAACCTCGAAAGATAAGGGGAATGACAAAGTACCATCGAAAGATAAGGGGAAAGACAAAGTACCAGACGAACCAGGAGAGACAGAAGATTCTATACCCAGCGAGCTTCGATTACACTCATCGGACTTTCCAGGAATGCAATTAGCTTATAAATACAACGGAGGACCAGGGTTTCTAGACTGGAAACGCAATTTCATGGTTGGTTTGATATCCAAGTCGAAGTTAGGTTTTGTCGAGGGTTCTGTCAAACGAAGCGACTACAAAGGGTCACAGCAAAAAGAATGGGATAAGGCTAACGGAATGGTGATGGGGTGGATCTTCACCGCGCTTGAAGACACGCTTCGCAAATCTGTGATATATTTCCCGACAGCGGCTGCAATCTGGGCTAACCTTCGACAAAGATTCGACGAAACCAGCGGAACCCGACTTTATACGATTCGCCAAGAATACCGTAAGCTGGAACAAGAAGAAGACAGCTTAAATGACTACTACACGAAGTGGGTTCAACTGTGGAATGAGGAGCAAGAAATACAAGAACTTCCAGTTTGTTCGTGCGGGGCTTCAGAAAATTTGGCAAAGATCACAGAAAATGCTAGGGTTGTCGATTTTCTTATGGGTTTGAATCCAAAGTTTCAAACAATGCGAAGCGCAATACTGATAATGTCGCCACTACCAAGTATTGAACGCGTTTATGCAATGGCGAAACAAGAAGAGAATCACAAAAATAATCAGAAATCCAGAAGCATCGAAGGAGATTCTCTCACTTTCCAATCGTCCATCAACCGAAACCCTATTTTTCCGAAGAAAGTTTCAGAAGCCAGAAACTCAAACCCTAATACCAGGAATGGAAAGAATGATGACAAAAGGGTCAAATGCACGAAATGCAAGAAACCCGAACATACCTATGAAGAGTGCTACTGGGTTAAGGGTTTCCCGCCGCATTGGAAACACAACAAAGAAGGTAAAGCTCTAGGAAGCGCCATGGATGAAGAAAATTTCTGCGCTCCAGAACAAGGAAACTGTCCAGTTCCAGGCATGAATCAACAGCAACTCGAGGGCATAAAGGCTTACCTCAAGAATCAGACAAAAGAAGTTCCAGGACTCTCTCAAAATCAGCTTACAAGTTTAATGTCCTATCTTCAAATGGATCCAGAACTGCATCAAACTTCTCGAACTGATTTATATGATCAGTTCGCAGGTATGACTTTCATAACCTCTAGTGCCTGGAATTTGAACAATAAATCTTGCATGTCTAAGATTCAAGGCTTGGATAGTAAATGGATCATAGATACGGGGGCCACTGACCATGTTTGTGGAAATATTACACTTTTTGACAGAGAAAGTTATAGAAAATGCAATCAAAAGGTTACCATGCCTGATGGACATCCTGGTCAAATTGAAGGAATTGGGAATATCCATTTGACTGAAAATTTTACCTTGTTAAATGTCTTCCATGTTTCATCTTTTAAATTCAATCTGTTGTCTGTGCGAAAATTTGTTCATCAAATACATGCTTGTCTTATAACTTCTGTGAATCATTGCTATATACAGGACCGTGAAACATCTTTTTGTTTGATGCTTGCAACAGAAGAGAAGGGTCTGTACCTTTTAGATGTTTTGAGTATTGATAGATTTCTCCAACTTAGGAATTCTTTGAAATGTAGCAGAAATGAAAATGTAATGAATTCCATTGCTGATAAACATGTTTCTGCCTCTGTTGTGAATTCTGTTTCTCTATGGCATAACAGATTAGGCCATGCGCCTCTGCAAAAGCTTTGTAAACTGGGTCTTATAAATAAAAGGAAAATCCCTTCTGATTTTGTATGTGATGCTTGTCATTTGGCCAAAGATCATAGACTTCCTTTTCCTCATTCTGTTATCAAAACAAAGGACATTTTTGAGCTTATTCATCTTGACATATGTGGTCCATTTAGACAGAAGACATATGATGAGAATAGATACTTTCTGAGCATAGTTGATGATTTCTCCCGTGCTATATGGATTAAACTTTTGAAAAACAAACATGATGCTTTCAGATTTGTTAAGGAATTTATACTGATGGCAGAAAGGCAATTGAATAAGAAAATCAAGATCGTTCGATCTGACAATGCTTTTGAATTGGGTCTTTCTGTAGAAGGAAAAGCTTTTTATAAATCTTTAGGCATTACTCATCAAACATCTTGTGCTTACACTCCACAACAAAACGGAGTTGTGGAACGTAAGCATAGATACTTAGCTGAAACAGCCAGAGCTTTGTATTTTTCTTCTAAAATACCCATAGAATACTGGGGGGAATGCATGCTTTCTGCTACTCAATTAATAAATAGACTTCCTTCAAGTATTTTACAAGGCAAAACACCATATGAAGTAATCTATGGATGTCTTCCTGATTATAAAAGGTTGAAAGTCTTTGGTTGTCTTTCATATGTTGTTAACCTAGATAAAAACAAAAGCAAACTTGATCCTCGTTCTGATGCTTGCATTTATCTTGGTTTAATGGATACTCAGAAAGCTTATAAATTGCTTAGACTCAAGGATATGAAAATAGTTGTTTCTAGAGATGTCAAATTTCATGAAACTACTTTTCCCTTTCACACCAAACAACCATACAATCTCCCTTCTGAAACAGCTCAAACTGATATGCCTATCACATATGACTCTGATGATACAGATTATCCTACCAAAACCAATGAAAATACTCCAGCAGTTATTCCTGACAGCACCATCACCATACATGACTCTACAGAAAACCAAAATGACCAACCTGTTCCTACTACTTCTGCCAACTCTGAACCACCAGAAAATCTTGATCTGAGACGATCCACCAGAACAAGATCTATCCCTTCATATCTACAGGATTACTACATTCATGATGAATTACCTGAAACTGATTCCTTTACAACCATAATGTCTAGTAGAATCAGTTTCAACAGAAGTAATTCAACTGATAACAGCAAGCTTAACCTGTTCTCTCTAACAGATATAACACCCAAATATATTCTGAACACTGATTGCAATGACAACTTTGAGAACACTCTTCATTTCAATGATCCAACTACTTATGAAGAAGCTTCTCAAAGTTCTCATTGGAACATGGCAATGAAAACTGAACTAGATGCTCTCATTGCAAATCAGACTTGGGATCTAGTTAAGCTTCCTAAACACAAAAAACTTGTAGGATGTAAATGGGTTTTCAAAACCAAACTGAAAGCTGATGGTTCTGTTGAAAGATACAAAGCACGTTTAGTTGCAAGAGGTTTTAGTCAAAAATATGGTATAGATTATACAGAGACATTCTCTCCTGTTGTTAGAATGTCCACTATTCGAACACTTTTGGCTATTGCTGTTAAGAAACAATGGATTACTGATCAACTTGATGTCAATAACGCTTTCATACATGGAGACCTTCATGAAGATATATATATGCAAATACCACCAGGTCTCCATGTAGAAAGCAACATGAATGCTTGCAAATTGAAAAAATCCCTCTATGGTTTAAAACAAGCATCAAGACAATGGTTTGCAAAATTGAGTGATTTCCTAACTCAAGTAGGATATATCAGATCTGAAAACGATTACTCTTTATTTTCAAAAAGAAATCATCAATCTGTTACATATCTTGCCATTTATGTTGATGACATCCTTATTTGTGGAAATTGTTTCTCTGAAATACAAAACTTGAAAACCCGTCTTGATCAGCAATTCAAGATAAAGGATCTTGGAAAACTTACTTCTTAGGAATGGAGTTTATCCATCATCCTAAAGGGCTGATAATCACACAAAGAAAGTTCTGTTTGGAGATCTTGAATACTTTTGATAACATAAATAGTAAACCTGCTCTGCTCCTTTACCTGTTAATACTAAACTTCACAGAAATGCAGGAAAAACTCTTGACAGACCCATCATATACAGAAGTCTGGTTGGTAAGCTAAATTTCCTAGTTCATACTAGACCAGATCTAGGATTTACTGTCCAGTTGCTAAGTCAGTTTCTTCATGAACCAACAGAACAACATCTTCAAGCTGCCTTATATACTCTCCGTTATTTGAAAGGAACAATTTCTTATGGATTATATCTGAATAATGTTGCTGATTTTCGTCTCTTAGCTTATTGTGATAGTGATTGGGCATCTTGCCCAAACACTAGAAAATCCATTTCTGGTTTCTATGTTTTCTTAGGTGGCAGTCCTATCTCATGGAAATCCAAGAAACAGACAAGCGTCTCTCTCTCTTCTGCTGAAGCGGAGTACCGTTCGATGAGATTAGTGACCACCGAGCTTGCCTGGCTAAGCAAATCATCCATGAGTTCGACATACCAGCAGTGCAGCCCATACCTCTACGATGTGATAACAAATCTGCAATATACATCGCCAAGAACCCTGTCTTCCACCAGAGAACAAAGCACATAGAAATCGATGTCCACTATGTGCGCCAGAAAATATCAGAAGGAATGATCAGTCTTCAGTTTGTCCCCAGCAGACAGCAAGTAGCAGATTTCCTGACTAAACCCCTCTGTGGCAAAGATTACAGAGATATACTACAACACATTGGTCTTCAACTCCTTCAAAACACAGATTAGCTTACAACATCCATGTTTTGAGGGGGTGTGTTAGAATATATACATGTAGACCCAATGTACATATGTATATATATAGTTCTATTATACCTCAGCTTAAACACTGCGTTTAAGCTAGTCACATGTTTCTGTTATATACATATATATATACAGATACTTACCCCTCTGTAAGGAGACATACAATACACTATGCTCTCACATTCTAATACATGATGTTTTCTTTCATATCCCTCTCTGTATATTTTCTATATCGGTATCTTGTTTTCTAACAGTTTCCCCGCAGGTTCAGGTCAGGTTCGGATGAACCTTAACAGATGACGGGTCGATTCGAGTAGAGCGAATGAAAACAGGTGATGAATACGGGTAAAACTTCACCCAACCCGACCCATTGAAGCCCCTACCTCTAACTCTCCGAGTACAAGCTCTTCGTCGCAGTAATGATAATGAAATACGGGATGCACCGTATTGCAGAGCCCAAACTTTTTTCGACAACGCCAATAAAAGGGGAGAATTGAATCTCAATCAACCAACCCAACTAATCATGGGTCAATAGTTTAAATCCCTCGTATTGCAGAGCCTATAACTTATACTAGAATACACGACTGGCCCATAAAGCAAAATAACAGTTTTAATTGAAACCTTAGAACATCTAAACAGACAGGCCCTAAAGCTTAAAATAAATACCCGTAAGCGATCGAAGCAATAAGGCCCATGTTACTTACAAGTCCAAAGTACGAATAGCACCCAATGAAAGATAGGCGCAAATCTGCTCTTTTTTTTTGCAGCCCAAATCTGCTCTTGTAAATTAGAAACCATTTCTATACAATCCTAAGCCGTTATTATGAGAAGAAATATTCTAAGTTATAAGTCGTTTTGCTCATAAATGAATGTCGTTTTGCTCATAAATGAATGTCGTTTTAGCTTTTTAAGGGCATCCATATTGCTAGAGATTTTCTTAACTTATTTCTAAGTGTTATGTCAACAAAATATATTATTGGAAAATTTCATGAAATGTCACTATATTTTTGGCTAATTCATTAAATTTCACTTTAATAAAAGAAACTCACGGAATGCCATTATATTTTTGCAAAAGTCCATGAAATGCCACTATGTCATTGATCAGAAGCAAAAAAGACAAAATTACCCTTACTAGTTAACAAAGTACTTTGAAAAGTCCACAATATACAACTAAGTGTTAAAAAATTCACTAAAAGATTCACAAAAAAATCAAAATACCATAAAAATATAGATAACTATAAAAAAATATTTACAATACCATAAAAGTTTATAATAAATATTAAAATATCATAATACATTGAAAAAAGTAAATATTTCTTAGATTTTTTTCAAAGTTATTTAGTAACATAAAAAAGAATATAGAGTTTTGCATACATAATTTATAATAATTTTCTACAAAATTATACCAATTAATTACCGTAATTTATACCAATTAATTACCATAATTTTAACCATACATTTAAATTATTTTTGAAATACCCCGAACTTAAAAATGGTGATTACATTATTCTAATATGAATTTTAGAGGCCTAATGATGCCTAAAGAGCTTTGGTGAAGAAAATAAAACCAAAAGAAAAGAGAAAACGCTTAAAAAGCGTAAAACGTAAAAATGAGTGTTACGCTATTATAGGAGGTATATGACCTCGACTAGGGTCCTAGATGGATTCCTAAGGCTTAATTACGCCTAAATAACATGTGGGAACGATTCTCGAAGAAAACGGATCCATATAATGGGTTAAAAACGCTAAGGAAGCTTTAAAGCACGTTTTTTTCGAGAAAACCCAAAAACGTGACTTTAAGTGGTCAATCAGACCCGTAAAAATTATAGTTGACTATATAACTATAATTAAATATTAATGGAAGCTTAAGAACCATTAAAATTAAAGAAACGAGAAAAATCCAGAAAACGGGCCCGGTTAGTGAATAATGCCAAAACCGGGAGTTTAGGAGCGTTTCTTGTAAAAAGATGAAAACGCCCCTGTCCAACTAATATAGGGGGCCGGTTTTCTGTAAATAAATCAGCCCTCCCATCTCACTTAATAAACTAGCTCAAAAGAAGAAGAAGAAAAGTCAAAAAAAAGGAAAAAGTAGAAAACACCTTTTTCCCCTCTCTTTCCTCACTTTCTTCTTTCTCTCTCTCCCATTCTTCTTCTTCCCCACCGTATCCTCCCTCCTTGCTTCCCCATTCTTGGCGATTTTTGCAGCCTCCCATGGCAGCCCTCCTTCTCTTGCTTGCCCAAGCTTCATCCATGCTTCAAATTAAAAAATAAACATATATTTGTGTTTCTCTCACCAAGAGCTACACTTCCCTCTTTTCAAAATCTCAAAACCTTGAAGTTGTCCTCCATGGGTATAGCCCATTTGAAGAGAGAAGTTCATTTTCTGGAGCTAGGCAACATTCCCTATGGTTTGAGGTAAGAAAAATCTAAGGAAAACTCACCTTCCTCTACATTCCTCTCTTGACCGTAAATTTCCAGATTTTAAACCCCCATTGTTGCTCCTTGTTCCAGCCGATTTTATCTCCAAGATAGGGTTGGAGTCTTGCTAGTTGGGTGCCAAATATTTCATGTAGAAATTGGAAGGTAAATGCCCTAATTTTGTGCTTTAAGAACCTTTCCTTGTTCTAGCTTAATTAACATGCCTAAGGGTGTTGTTTAATCCTTAATCTTCCCATTTGGATGTTGGTCTAGTGTGGTGGCAAAGATAATGCCCATGACCGAAAATCAAGAGAGGAGAAGGAAGAGGAGTTAAAGAGGAATTTATGAGCTTAAGGTAAGAAATCAACCCTAATGTGTATCCCTTATGTTTAAGAATTATGGGATGGGAATTTAAGAATGAACCCAAAATTATGAGTTGGGATGTGGTTAGTAGATTTGAGAGAGAATTGTGGTTATGTTTAGTGCAATTGTGAATTGCTTTGTGATTTAAGGCCTAAGTGTCATGCAATTTATGTTAGTGCTCTATATAGTTATTGAGGAGGATTGTATGATTTTTTGTGTGCTGGTAGTGCCCAATATTGGGTGTGGATAGTTTGAATTGTTTAGGGATGGAAATAATGCAATTGAGAATGTTAGAATTGTAGGTGAACCATGGCAAACTTTCGGTAGAAAGATGGTGTTTTAAGAGATGTCATGAGTGAGGAATGCCAAGGGTTAACTAGGTGTTTGGAGAGAGACCAATTTGGTTAGTTAACCACCTAAGAGCTATATTGGAGGTGAGTTAAGTAGTGAGCAAAATCTGTAGCAAATGAGTTGTTGTAATGCATTGAATTTCTAGAAAAAGGCTTAGTGTGCATAACCTTGGAAATGGAGGATGGACTTGAGTAATGTAATTACTAATGCTTGAGAAGGATTTGGAATGGTCAAATGGGTTGAGAATGAGGTAAAAGCTGCCATGGAAATGTGTTTTGGTGCATTAGTGTGCAAAGTGCAAAATGTGAGAATGAAAATTTGGGTGATTGATCAAGAAATGAGTAAAAGAGTTGAGCAATGATTTAAGAAGGTTTAAGGAGTTTTTAAGATGTTTTAACATGTTTGGAAACATGTGAAAAGATTAGGAAAAGTTTGGGTGAGGTTTAAGGTTGGATTTGGGGTTGAAAAATGTAATTGTAGCAGTTTTTTAGCAAGGTCCGGGACTTAAGGGCCGGACCAAGTCCCGGACCGCCCTTAAAAATGCCCCGAAAGTAAGCTAGTATATTGGTCCAGGACCAGGACCAGGACCCGTACCAGGTGGAAAAAGTGGCCGAAAGTGAGAAAATGCATTGGTCCGGGACTTTGGGTCCGGACCAAGTCCCGGACCACCCCCAAAAATGCACCGTGAGTGTTTTTAAGGCTTCTAAAGATGGGGGATTGAATGAGAATGGTTTTAGATGATGTTTAGGCCTTGTTTGGTGACATGTAAAGGTCCTTAGAAGTATAAACAAGTGCTAGATTGATTGTGGAAGTAAGAACCTAAGTTCACTAGAGTAAAGATAAGGATAACGGGACAACGGGGTAAGTATGGGAGTAATAGTAGTTTACATACCGTATGGTCATGATGTTAATAAAAACATTTGAAATGATATCAGTTGTACGAGAATTAACTAAGGAGCGTGAGACGACGCACTAAAGTAATTCCTTGGTGAAAGGTATGGATTTCTTGCAACTTGTGTCCTGCCGAGTCCTCTCGGCTTGTGTGCTGTTTGCTTGTGTGCCGGCCAAACAAGATAAATGCATGAAAAATGTTTATTGCATTGTTATGAATATCTTGATGCTCGTTGCATGTGCTAACCTTCCTTGCGTGATTGTGTGGTCTAACATAGTGTCGTAGACCAAAACATAAACAATTACCGTATGGTTAGTGACTTGTAGAAAGAGTCGTCCCACGTAATAACTCAAATGTGGAAAACACTTAAGAACTATCGAATAGTGATATACGATAATGTAACCTTATGAACTCACTAAAACGTGAAAGAGATGTACGGGATTAGTAAACTCCCGCTAACGGTTAGAGAACCGGAACAAAACAATCCACGAAACAATTAATAGTGGAAAGTACCTCTATTAAAAGACAAAGATAGTTCAAAGTTATGAACTCATGAGAAAAGTAAAAAGAGATTAAGGGACCATCAACCTCCCTTTAAAGGATAGTCGACCTCCTATATGAGGATCCGACCCGTTAGAAGAAAACGACTCGAATGTAAAAGTATTTGAAACGTTGGGGCAACCCTTAAATTTAAGAATACAAGAACTTGAGAAAATTCCCTTAGTCATTAGATGACACTGAGAGTGGTGCTTCTAGACTAATATACATAATTATATTATAACTCTGAGAGAGGAGTATTTGGGAATGTGAGAAGTCGAGAGAGATTCGGACCTATGTGAAAGAAGTAGGAACTAAGAGAGAGTTCCGGTTACTAGTTGAGTCTTCCCACCATGCTAGACCCAGAGTAGGGTCGAAGCCGGAGAAGTAAGACTAGGCTTGAAAGCCCGGAGGTGAGTCTTGTGTATGACTCTGCACGAAGGCCATGTGTTTTGGCTTAAGAATTATTTAAGAGATGAACAATTGAGAAATAAGTATGAGACCCGTAGTGTCTAAAGAACTAAGAGAACAAGTAAGGTATCCGAAGAGAACGGATAAGGTATTGAATAATAAGAATGAGGCGTTAGTGAGGTAGAAACCCTCAAAGCCTAAAGAGTAAGAAAATGTAAACTAACTAACTTAATGTGTTAGTTTTGTGATAGTATTCCTAGTTTGAATACATGTATGAATGTGACCCAGTAGTAGCGGGTTGCATGACTTCCATACCAGCAAAGGTGCTGAGCCCCTTTGGGGCCACCCATTCTTTTTCAGGTACACCGACGATGTTACCGTTCGAGAGTATGACGGGGATGGTAGTTAAGCATGGGTAGTTAGATTTTTAATTTACCTTTGTATTTGAACGAGGAGTAAGACCGAAAGTGTTATCAGCATCCGTTATGTATTAGACTCGGTATAGTTGTGAATTGAAATGAGAATTGTATTATGTGACTCGGTTAGAAATGGAATGGATTGTATTTGTTTAAAGTACTCGGTTATTCCGGTCCATCAGACCGATGTTGTATTGAGTTGGGCCTTGTTAGCGATGAGGGTGGCTAACGGTAATGTTTCACCTGCCGATTGTATTAGATTGTCCGCTGCAAATGTAATGATTTATGAGGCAAATTAGCAGTTAATGAGGAGATTAGCTGTAGGGGTGTTACAATTTTTTCTACCAATGTAAATTATTTATTCAAAACAATTTATTTTATTTTTTTAATTAATATTTGGAAAAAAAATAATTTATACTCTAATTTGAAGATGACTTATGACATAATATAATTTATATCAAAAAAATATAAATTGAAAATGTATGGTACAAGTTATGGTGCTTAATTGGTAGAAAAATTGGTACTAGTCATAATTTTTAACATAATTATACCAATTTTTCTACCAATTATGTACCACAATTAGTTGGTACCATACAATTTCAAATTATCTTTATTTTTATAAATTAAAATTATTTATTTGAAATAAATTATATTATGTCATAAATTCATCTACAAAATAAAATATAAATATTTAAAAATAAATTTCCAAATATTATTTAAAAATTAAATTAATTTTTGAATAAATAATTTCGTTTCATAGAAAAAAATTAAAAAATGTATGGTAAAAATTATGGTAATTAATTGGTATAAATTATGATACTATATTAGTCTAAATCTGTAGAAAAATTAGTATAAATTATGTGTTTAAAATTCTATATTATTTTTCATAGTACTAAATAATTTTGAAAAAAATCTAAGAAATATTTACTTTTTTCAATGTTTATGATATTTTAATATATATTTTTTACAATTTTTATAATTTTTTAATTATTTTTTATAGTTATCTATATTTTTATAGTATTTTAATTGTTTGTGAATTTTAGTGAACTTTTTAACACTTAAGAACATATTGTGAACTTTAAGAAGTATAGAAATTTAATGAAATGCCACTATATTTTTGGCTAATTCATGAAATGCCACTAAAAAAAGAAAGTCATAAAATGCCACTATATTTTCGTAAAACTCCATGAAAATGCCACTAAAGTCATTGACCAGATGGAAAAAAACAAAATACCACTACTAGTTAACAAAGTACTTTTAAAGTTCACAATATGCCCCTAAGTGTTAATAAGTTCACAAAAAAATCAAAATAAAATAAAAAACATTGAAAAAATGCAACAAAAAAAACTGAAAAATCATTAAATATTAAAACAAATAAATATTTCATTTTTAAAAATTTATTCAGTACCATAAAAAATAATGTGTTCTAAACAAATAATTTATACCAATTTTTCTACCAATTTATACCAATTAAGTATCATAATTTATACCATACATTTTTAAATTACCTTTCTTTCAAAAAATGTATATTAATTATTCAATCTAATTTATTTTATATTATTAAAATAATATTCAGAAAAAATATTTTAAAAATTAATATTCTATTTTGTAGATAACTTTGTGACATAATATGTTCTCGATAACAAAAAATATTATGTCATAATGTAATCTGCAAAATAGAACTTAAATTTTAAAAACTGAAATTTTGAAATATAAGTTAAAAAATACTCCCTTCCGTTCAAAATAAATGTCGTTTTAGGCTTGAGACTTATGTTCAAATTATTTGTCGTTTTAGACTTCTTGTATCTTACTTTCTACTTTTGCCCTTTTCACTTTTTAAATTATTAATATCATTGAACTCTACTTTGTTATCTTACCAATAAAGTATACTTACTTTTTCATTCTACCCATACAAAAAGTAAGGACACGCTAGTCATTTTAAACTCTTTCTTAAAAAGTGTGAAAATGTCTAAAACGCGTTTATTTTGAACAGGAGGGAGTATAAAATAGTTACTTTGAAGAAAAAATTTAAATTGATAGAAAATAATCAGAAAATCATAAAATATTAAAAAAAATCATTTTAAAAGTTTATACAGTACCATAAAAAATAATGTGTTCTAAACAAATAATTTATACCAATTTATACCAATTAAGTATCATAATTTATACCATACATTTCTAAATTACCTTTTTTCTAAAAATTTATATTAATTATTGAATCTAATTTATATTATATTTTTTAAATAATATTCAGAAAAAATATTTTAAAATTTTATATTCTATTTTGTAGATAACTTTATGACATAATATTTTCTCGATAACAATAAATACTATGTCATAAAGTAATCTACAAAATAGAACTTAAATTTTAAAAACTAAAATTTCAAAATATAAGTTAAAAATATAAAATAATTTACTTTGAAGAAATAATTTAAATTGATAGAAAATAATGATTAAAAAATGTGTGGTAAAAATTATGGTACTTATTTGGTATAAATTATGATACTTAATTGGTATAAATTATGGTACTTAATTGGTAGAAATTGGTAGAAATTATTTGTTTAGAAATCAATATTCTTTTTATGGTACCGTATAAAATTTTTAAAATGAAATATTTATTTGTTTTTATATTTTATGATATTTTCATTATTTTCCATTTTTTAAATTTTTATACTTATTATTTTTAATTTGTATTGTATTTTGAATTTTTTATGAATTTTGAAACACTTAGGGGCGTATTGTGAGCTTTAAAAGTATTTTGTTAACTAGTAGGGGTATTTTTGTCTTTTTTCAATCTGGTCAATGACTATGTGACATTTCATGGACTTTTATGAAAATATAGTGGCATTTTGTGACTTTTATTTTAGTGGCATTTCATGAATTAGCTAAAATATAGTGGCATTTCATGAAATTTCTCTAAAAAGTACTTTGTTAACTTGTAGGGGTATTTATGTCTTTTTTGCTTCTGGTCAATGACATAGTGGCATTTCATGGACTTTTACAAAAATATAGTGGCATTTCATGACTTTATTTTTTTTAGTGGCATTTCATGAATTAGCCAAAAGTATAGTGGTATTTCATGAACTTTCCTATATTATTTAATTGTATATGAAACTCTTCCTTAACATTTTCCCTCCTCCACTCCGCAATATTTATTTTAGCATTCTATTAGGACTTTTTATTTGTTATTAATGTTGTATTGTTATAGCCGATAGTGATGGTTTGCAGAGCTTGCTTAATTAAGCAACGATAAGAGAAAATTAGGGTGGATTCCACACCACCACAGAAGAATTTTTATATTTGTAGGGAGGAATCCACACCGTTGCGATGCCCCTGTCTATGTTGTCCGCAGTATTTTATGTAAATTAATTTTTAATTAAATATACAAGTAAAAGTAACAGATACATCATTTTTTTAGTTTCCTTAATAATTGTGCAAAAGGAGGGAGTATATTATTAGACTTAACGCATATTTGACTGTACAAGCTGCCCGTGCACATATGGTGCACTATATTGATATGGCACTCTAGTCAGCAACTGACTGGACTATTTATTGTCATATTAATATGAGTAATTTTGTATTAAACTCAAATTTGTTGTAACTTTCAAAATATAAATCCAAAATGAAAACGTAACAATACTAGTCATGAATATGTTTTGACAATTTTGATTTGTTTATATGTTTATGATGATACGTGATGATATGATTCATTAATTTCAATATTTTGATTCATTAAAATTGATATTATGATTCATTAACTAATAAGTGTGAATTATATAACAAACTTTGAAGATAAAAAATATTTTTTTTATTTTATAAGTTTATGATGATACACTACTTTCATGATATGATTCATTTTCTAATATTGAGATTCATTAAAAATCATATTATGATTACTGGGTTGCTATTCGCAGTACAAAATTACTAATCACCGCAGTACAAATTTTTTTTAATTCATATTGACGTTGTACACATGTAATGATGTCGTGTTGTAACTTTTATTTTTTTAAAAATAATTTCTTGAGCGTAAACAGTAAAAAACACTCTGATTGTTACAAAACATTATAAACCCGTATTAATTGCGTCAATATGATTTTAATTATGACTCCATGTAATTTGGACGACATTTTACGTTATGTTTGACTAAATTACAAACATTGGTACATATTCAGAATGTCGTACTGAATTCGTAGTTAAAAACGCCAATTTCGGGTGAAAAACGCTCTAATTGATAAAAGACGTTAAACCCTTTTAATCGCATTTAAACGTTATAATTGTGACTCCACGTAAGTTAAAGACATTTTATGTTGTGTTTGACTAAATTACAAACATTGTTACACTTTCAGAACGTCGTACTGAAATCGCAGTTGAAAACGTCAATTTCGGGTAAAAAACGCTCGTACTATATATAGCCTAACCTTCCTTGGATTATTCATTTCTCTCTTACTCACTCTCTCTCCTCTCTCTCTCTCTCTCTTCCTTAAGAAGCTCTCTTCTGACTGCCAGAGCCGCCGCCGGAGCCGCCACCCGCCGCCGCCAACCACCGCGAGACCACCACCGGAAAATTTTTCTGGTGAGTTTTTCGATTTTTTTTTTGCAACTTATAGATTTGGGTGTCCTGAGTATGAATTTGGTGTTAGTTTTTTGAAATTCAACATCATTTGAGCTAGATCTAGCATGAAACATTCGAAATTATTTTTAAAAAAAAGGCAGGGAGGAGCAGGATGGCTCTACTCGCGCTAGGGCGAGCACCACCGCTGCTCTACCCGGAGACAGGCGAGTACCGCCGCGGCTCGCCCCAGAATCACGCGAGTACTAGCGCTGCTCGAGATACCGCAGGCGAGGAGCCGTGCGACTCACCCTGATGTGCGCGCGCCCGACAAAGGAGACGAGTACTGGTGCTGCTCGAGTCGGATGGAGGCGAGTATCGGTGCTGCTCGCCCATGACTGCTCCGAGGAGCGGCACTACTCGACACTGGAGAACGCGAGGAGCTGCGCGGCTCGCCCCAGGAGCAGGCGAGTACCAGCGCAGCTCGAAGCCCTATTTTTTTTCTTTTTTTTTTAATTCTAATATTGTGAATGATTTTTAAATGTTTTAGTTTGTTTTTTTAATTCTAATATTGTGAATGATTTATAAATGTTTGATTTTTTTTTAGTTCTAATATTGTGAATGATTTATAAATGTTTGAATTTTTTTTGAATTGTAATATTGTGAATGATATGATTTATAAAAGTTTGAATTTTTATGTTATGAATGAGGAATATAACTGTGTGAAATTCATATGTAGTGATAGATCGACTGAAAAAAGCAGTGCAAAATGTATACACGAAGAGGAAGAATAAAGACCAGGGTACGGAGCAGCCTATGACGGCCTCGTACCGTCATGGTGTATGTGCTCCTGGTGAAGGGCCGAGTAATCCTGCCCCCCACATGGAAGCAGCACGCCATTCATCGTTCCATCCGGGTCAATCTTTCAATAACCCGGCGTTTCAAGTACCTGCACCACCAACGGGAGGATGACTCGGCGATGTACGAGCATATACCGAGGAGACGCATGCCAGTGGTGTCATCATCCAGTAGTGCTTGGTCTGACAGATCACTGCACAGCGCTAGCTACAACATCTCAGGCGAAGCAAGCCACCAGGTTGCTCCGTTAGAAGCTCAGACGTCAGACGGTGGTAGTTCATCACGTCCACCACCACGCCCATCACCCGCCCGTGCTAATGAGGACCATGTGATGACTGAGTGTTCGCCACATGCTAATGACGATGGTCGTGGTGCTGATGTTGAGGACTCACCCAACGTGGATGAGGAGCAGGATAATGAAGATGATGATGTCATGGATAAGGAGGATGACACTGACGAGGAAGCAGAGCTAGCGATGGTTCCAGTCATTCCTACCTCTTGGAAGTTGACAGAGGTGCCAGTTCCTGGCGGTCCACTACTCACTAGTGTTATCACTAGCTTCAGGGGTCATGTAGCGCTTGACTTATGGACCTCGACTAAGGTATTCTCTATCTTCTCCTGTATTTGATCATTTAATATCATACTATGTTTTGTAAGTGTTAAATATTGGTCATTATGTAGGATCGTGGGGTTTTGAGTTTCAAATCCCGTAAGGTGATGCTTACCTGCTGGCAAAAAGATCAAATTTCCAGCAAAAGAGCAAGGAACATGCTTAAGTATTCTGGTATAGAGCACCTACAGGATATTACGATGCCATACAACAATATGTCCCTCATCGGTGCTTTTGTGGAGAGGTGGCAGCCTGATACAAACTCATTCCATATGCCGTTTGGTGAGATGACGATTACCCTGCATGATGTGTGGATGATACTGCAAATCCCCATCGCCGGTCATCCATTGATAGGGGATTCATCCACCCCTGGGTTGAAGGAGGTAATGGCTGATTGTCTTAATTTTGGGGGAGATGTTCAGACTATGACAGAGATAATGTGGAATACCGGTGTTGTATCGATTGCGAGCTTGTTGCAGCAATGTAGGGATGTAAATGAAGATCCAATGAAGCAGGCATGTAGGGATGTAAATGAAGAGCCAATGAAGCAGGCCTTTGTTTCTGTTTTGCTTGTTGCCTGAGAGAAAGAATTGTGATATCTATGGGCCTTGGCAGAAGAAGACTTTGGTAGAATTTGGTGTCGTCACACAATGCATGGCTCCTTTCAAAGTTAACGATCAGTATTTGACAAATGTGCTTCTTAAGATCAATGCCAAGCTGGGTGGTCTAAATTCTTTGTTGGCCGTTGAGCGTTCTCCAGCAATGATAGTGTCGAAGGTTCCCACCATCATACTTGGAAATACAGTGTGTCACGAGAAATGAAATATATCAAAATGTAGAAATTCCTAAGAAAGAAAAGTCCCTGAATTCAAATCCTATGAATCACATAATTGAAAGTGAATAACTATCTAACATGTACCAAAGATTGTATATGTCACGAGAAATGAAATATATCAAAATGTAGAAATTCCTAAGAAAGAGAAGTCCCCGAATTCAAATCCTATGAATCACATAATTGAGAAAAGGAAGCTTGAGCAAATTATTATATTTAGGGATGGTGTGAGTGAGTCTCAGTTCAACCAGGTTCTAAACATCAAGCTTGACCAAATTATTGAGGCTTGCAAATTTCTGGATGAAGGCTGGAACCCCAAGTTTGTGGTGGATGCCCTGATAATGTGCCTCCCGGTACTGTTATTGATAATACGGTATGTCACGAGAAATGAAATATATCAAAATGTAGAAATTCCTAAGAAAGAAAAGTCCCCGAATTCAATCCTATGAATTACATAATTGAAAGTGAATAACTATCTAACATGTACCAAAGATTGTATATGTCACGAGAAATGAAATATATCAAAATGTAGAAATTCCTAAGAAAGAGAAGTCCCCGAATTCAAATCTTATGAATCACATAATTGAAAGTGAATAACTATAACAACACGTTTATTCCACGTCCAAACATCTACCAAAGATTATAAATCCTGAAAAGTATAACAACACGAGAACTAACAAGATCAATTACGCAATAAACAATAACCTAATTATTTCCTAACCTTTGTCTCTCTATTCCCTGTGCTATTACATTACGTCGCATCTCATAAATTGGTTCTTGGTGTTGAAAATCATCATCATTGGGCTCAATAGGATCATAAATAACAAGTAATGGAATATGAGCGATGAAATCATTATACTCCATGTAATTCTCCATCATCCGGCGAACTGATGTATCATTTCGTACATGAATAAAAGTTCACTCATAGTCGCCCTCCAGCCCCAAATACACCATTGTAGTTATGTTTATTCTGCCGAGGAGGGACTGTAGTGCTCGAATTACTCGTCGTTGTAGATCACGGAGATTACTATGATATGGCATAGTAACTTCTACGCGTCTATGCCCCATTCTTCTATCAAATTGTGCTCCATGATGACCAAAAGTAGCTACATAATTAACGTGCAAACAGAAAGGAAACTCCATTTGATTTTGAGAGTGAAATGGGATGTAAGGTATGAAGAGTTCACACAAGATGTAATTAGACAGATTCTGAGAGCACAGGGTAAGGAATGAGTATGTTGGGACACTAATACCCTCTTTTATAATATTTGAGTAACGGTCACTGACATGTCCAACGGCTAGTTCAACGACTACTGAGAAAAGTAAGGTTAAAACGGTGACATGGAGCAGGAGCCGTCTATGTAAAGTTTCATCAATTTTGGACTACATTTAAACATGTTTAAAGTTGAATTTCGAAAACCGACAGAAGTGAATTATGAAAGAAAACAGGGTTATATCGTGAATTTTCCCTAAAAAGAATTCACCCCCACTATTCAAATTAGATTCTAGCCGAAGGAAGCGTACCAAACACACCATGGAGAAGTTGATGATCCGGTAGAAAGTGAATTCAAAGTTACCGTTGGTAATTACTTTTGTCAGGGAAAGGTACACGTACCAGGTCACTGTTCACGTACCAGGTTACCGTTTCCAATACAAAGTGAATTCAAAGTTACCATTGGTAATTACTTTTGTCAAGGAAAGGTACACGTACCAGGTCACTGTTCACGTACCAGGTTACCGTTTCCAGTACAAAGTGAATTCAAAGTTACCGTTAGTAATTACTTTTGTCAAGGAAAGGTACACGTACCAGGTCACTGTTCCGTACCAGGTTACCGTTTCCAGTACAAAGTGAATTCAAAGTTACCATTGGTAATTACTTTTGTCAGGGAAAGGTACACGTACCAGGTCACTGTTCACGTACCAGGTTACCGTTTCCAGTACAAAGTGAATTCAAAGTTACCATTGGTAATTACTTTTGTCAGGGAAAGGTACACGTACCAGGTCACTGTTCGTACCAGGTTACCGTTTCCAGTACAAAGTGAATTCAAAGTTACCATTGGTAATTACTTTTGTCAAGGAAAGGTACACGTACCAGGTCACTGTTCACGTACCAGGTTACCGTTTCCAGTACAAAGTGAATTCAAAGTTACCATTGGTAATTACTTTTGTCAGGGAAAGGTACACGTACCAGGTTACCGTTTTTGAACTTGTAACCTTGTGGCTAGTTCATGACCAACCTCTATATAAGGGATGCCTCCTCCATTTCATCTTCACACACTCACTCTCCATATTCTCAAAGCTCTCTATCTCCTGACTCTCTTCCAAAAATAATTTCGTAAAACTGTTCAAGCTCTCTAAACATGAGTCAATCTTCAGATTCCGATCATGAGTATGTTCCAGTATCAAGCCCAGTAAGTATTTAGTTTATTGTCTTTGTAAATCATATTCACACTAATATTTCATATTTCAACATTCGTCTAACATTCTCTCGACCCTTATTGCAGGAAAGTGACTCAACTACTGATGAAGATTGGGATGAATTTGATGAAGGTGTTCCAGATCATAATGCAGAGATGGATGACTACATGCAACAGATGTATAATCGACCTCCGGTGGTGGATACAGGTTACTTATTTCAAACAAACTAGGCCTTTAGGAGTAAAGAAGAAGCGAAAGCTTAGGTAAATAGTGTTGGCCATCCCAACCATATCTACACCATAATTCAAAGTTCTCGGTTAGGCCAAGATTTCCACATAACATGCGAGAGGTATTGGAAACCACGAAGGACACCACGACCTTGTGTCATCACCCGGCACAGATCATCTGGTTCAAAGAAATGTGGTTGTCCTTTTAGAATTAAGGGGTATTACACAAGCTACGGGTGTTTCTTGAATGTGGGTAATGGATGGCATAACCATGATCTCGCTAAGTGGGCAGAGGGTCATTTTGTGGGAAAACGTCTAACTGAGGAGGAGAAGATTATGATCGATCAGAGAAGCAGAGTCGGTGTGCCACCTTGTACAATTTATTCAGAGCTCACAACAATCAACCCAGACACGTCAGCAACAAGGAAAGACATATACAACAGGATACAAAAAACAAAACTTGAAAAGAGAAATGGTCGATCTATGGTGCAGACTCTGCTGAGTGAGCTAGACAAAAACAACTACTACTACGATTACACTACAGAACCAAGTAAGTCAACTCAGTATGTCTCAATTAACTGCAATCCTTTAGGTTTCATATTAATTTGATAGATAACATGATTCTATTTCACAATTTAGGGGATCGAACACGACTTGGGTCCATCTTCTTTGCACACCCTACCTCTAGATTACTGCTGCATGATTTCCCGTACGTCATAGGCATTGATGCTACCTATAAAACGAACATCACAAAAATGCCTTTGGTTTAGTTCATCGAGGTGACGAGTATAGGCAAGAACTTCAGCATTGTCTTCGCCTTTCTTGTATCGGAATCAATGAACATGTATGTGTGGGCACTTCAAAAATTAAGGGAACTCCTCGGTCAGACTACAACCTCAACATTTATCACTGACAGATGTGTGGCCCTGATGAAAGCCTTAGAACAGGTATTTCCTAAATCTCATCATCTTCTATGTTGGTGGCACATAAGTAGGAACATTCAAGGGAAAGCCGAGACTTATATGGGTGATAGAGGAAGGGCGGCGGCTGTAGTCCGAATGTGGACTTCGGTTGTCCACTCGAGCATAGAGCAGGACTACAATGAGAGTTACGAAAATTTCAAGTATGCATACCGAAGCTATCCACGTTTCATTACGTATGTTGCATCAGCCTGGGAGAAACACAAGGAAAAATTTGTGGAGGCTTGGGTCAAGAATGTGTTGCACTTCGGCAACACAACGACAAATAGGTAAAATTGTTAATCTTGTAATTTTTAAGATAATACAGTCATTGTTATAGATCTATAAAACTTACTTAAACATTTGATAGGGTGGAGAGCGCACATTCTTCTCTAAAGGCGAGATTAAGGAGTGCTAGACACACTTTGGATGTAATCTTTCCAAAGATTAACGATCATGTGAATACTAGCATCCGGGAGCTAAAACATGATTTCGAGGCAGCCAGGACAAAATACAGAAGAGAGCACATGAGGGTTCCAATTGCTGACCTGATCGGGAAGGTTAGTATCCTTTGCTTAGATGAGCTAGTAAAGGAGCTTGGAAGGGCGAATTATGTGCAAATGGACAGCTCAATCTGTGGATGTGACAAGGTAACCTCTCATGGATTACCTTGTACTTGTAAATTAAACTACATGCTGGATAGTGGTATACTATGCTCGAAGAGGGATATACATCGTTTCTGGTATACTCTAAGCTGGGAGAAACATGAATCGACAATTGATATGCTATCCTACAAGGAGGCAGAACAGAATAGATGGCAAGATATAGCTTCTGAGGTAGCACAGTTAGATGATCCTACTATGATGGCGAAATGTTACATTCAAATCTAAAACTTCCTTCACCCAGATATGGTGTGCCAATTAAGAGAGCCATTGGAACAGTTTGGGATTGGCAGACCTACCGGGACCTCAAGACCAAACCGACGGGAACCTTCATCTTGGGAGCGTAACCGACCAAGGGCGAGCCAGTCAGAAGGAGCACCATCAAATAGAAGATCACGTAATAGAGGATCATCATATCCGAGTCGATTCATGCCCCAAGACAACTTCCCATACTACGAGAATTTCCCACCCAACCTATATCAATATATCATTGGGTATACTGATGTTCGTGGAGATGGGAATTGTGGTTTCAGGGTCATTGTTGATTACCTGTATTCAAACGAAGAGAGGTGGAAAGATGTCCGTAGAGCATTGCAGCATCACATGAGGAATACAGAACCGGCGAATCAACTATACAGGGCCATGTTTAACGAAGGACCGTACAACGACATGTTAAAGCGCTTCATTGGAATACAGGAGGGCCAGCACCTCCAGAGAAATGGATGACCACGGAAATGGGGATGATGATCGCGACAAAGTACACTTCGGTATGGCAAGTGCCACATACCTTCCGCTCGATAATTATACCGATCGTGATGGCCCAAGAGGAGAGATCCACATAGGAATTTGCCCCCATGGTCATTTCGTAAGGTTCTGCATGGTTGCTGACTCCCCACTCCCCCCTATCTATCCGCAATGGTTCTTTTATAGAAATCCAAACACTGTCGGACCTTGGATTCATCAAATACAATCTAGGTTAGATAGTTGGAACAATGTTGTAACTTAGTTTTTTTTAACTTAGTTGTTGTAACTTAGTCTTTCTTTAACTTAGTTGTTGTAACTTAGTTTTTCTTTAACTTAGTTGTTGTAACTTAGTTTTTCTATAAATTAGTTGTTGTAACTTAGTTTTTCTTTAACTTAGTTTTTGTTTTAATCATATTGACTTAAATTTGGTCATTCAATTCTCTATTATTTCAAAAAAAAATGTCTCCCCGTAACATTCCAACTTATAAAACTAAGTTTGATGAAAAAAAAAATTGTACTGCAAATAGTAACGTATTTTTCTATTCGCAGTACAAATTAATTTTAAGTCAAATTAATAATATAAACACATAAAAATGTAATCCAACACTTTTTTTTACAAAAAAAAAGGTTCCTGTATTGATTACAACAAAAAAGTAACTAGTAAAATTCGCTACTAATCAACTACAAACTACTTCGGTAAATTTACTTTCAGATATCATTTTTGGAAAAAAAAAACACAGCGACACATCATTACATGTGTACAACGTCAATATGAATTAAAAAATTTTGTACTGTAGTGATTAGTAATTTTGTATTGCGAAAAAGTGGTGAATTAGATAACAAACTTTAGAACCGATAAAAAAATAATTTTTATGTTTATATGTTTACGATGATAAACTATATTGATGATATGATTCATTAATTTTGAATTTATGATTCATTAAAACTGATATTATTATTCATAACTAATAAGTGGTGAAGTAGATAACAAACTTCGGAACCAATAAAAATCATTATTGTTTTGTGGTGTATTATTATTGTTTTGTGATGTATTATTATTGTTTTGTGGTGTATTATTTATATGTTTACAATGATACACTAAATTTATGATAGGATCATTAATTTTGATATTATGATTCATTAAAATTGATATTATGATTCATTAACTAATAAGTGGTGAATTAGATAACAAACTTTGGAACTGATAAAAGAACCATTATTATTTTGTGGTGTATTATTATTGGTTTGTGATGTATTTTTATTGTTCTAGGTGTATTATTATTTGTATGATGTATGTTAAGCATTATATGGTAAATTATATATTTTCTTGATATGCCAATTTTTGGGATAATTGATCATTATTGTTTTGTGGTGTGTTATTATTGTTATATGGTGTATTTAAATTGTATATAGTGAATCATAAGTCTCATTGATATATGTATATATACATGTAAATAATAATAAAAAATGAACTTCTCGAAACATATTAATGTTTGGTCTTGTTTTGAACAGTTTGAATTTAGATGAATAATGGTATAATTAATTTTTATTTTGGACTTATATTTAAAATTTACAATCATTTAAAGTTAATAGAGTAAACAAACAGCCCAAACTACAGCCAACTTGACTGCCCAGGCAGATTGGTCATTCCATATTGTGCACGGGCGATTGGATGGTGGGCGCAACAGCCCGTACCAAGTTAGGAATGGGTCACTAACACATCAACATTTTTTTACACCTCATCTTCCTATGTATCAATCCAATCAACATGGTATATGGGTGAGAGTAAAAATATACTCCCTCCTGTTTAGGGATGTCAATGGGTGACGGGTACCCGTTTCACCCAACCCGCTAAAACGGGTGAAAAAGGGTGACGGTTGAAACGGGTGCGAGTGACGGGTCGGTTGAATATTTTCCACCGGGACACCCTGAAATACTAGAATATTAGATGATTTATTTGTATTTATTTTGATAAGTTTATCAGGAAATCAGATGATTTTTTCTATATATATTTTTGATAAGTTTATTTAGTATATTTTATAGAGTGATAATTATTTGGTTTATATAAAAAATTTATTATATATATAAAACTTCTTCGTACAAAAAATTGTAATTATTGACTTTAGATATTACGGTAATTTAATTAATGAATCTTGAATAATTGTCTCACATGGTATATTTATTTTATCCTTTTTATAATATCCATATTCCAGAATTTTCCATACAATAAAAAAAGAAAGAAAGATTATCTTCCCAACTATTAGCATTATATAAATAGATATTGAAACACCCCTGAACATTTAAACGCATAAAATCATAAACGTGAAGAGATTATCCGAAATTAACGCGTTATATCATTCGGGCATAAAAAAATGTATGAACAATTAAGTTTAGGATATACATGCCCGATAACATGACAACGTTATATATTAATATAGTCACATACTTATATATGTACGAATACGAAAATACATGTACGTAACGTTACGATATTGTAACGTTGTAAATAAGTAATAATAACGTCGCATAACATCGTAACAAAAATAACACGATATAATATATAGTCTTACATATATATAAATAAACATGTGTATAGCTTATACAAAAAAAAGGAGCAAATACGCTCCCACTGAGGTTCAAACCCCGTACCTCTCGTATACCCCCTGAACGCTTTAACCGGATGAGCTGTGCTCGAATTCGGTAACTTATACCAACAACTTAATATTAGTATTAAGTCTACTAACCTAACTACAAAAAAAAGAGAATCGCCATCTCTGTAGCACGGTTCTTCTTTTTCCTCGATACAAAAAGATCGAACAAAAACAGAAAAAAAACAGAAAACAAGAAGAACCCACTCATCCTCCTTGTTCCCAACTATCAGGCGACAGGGTGGTTACTTGTTTTCCAATGCCCATAACTTCCCTTGTAAATTGAGATAACTCAGTCATTATTCCCTCCTGAATCTCGTGCCTCTCAGTTCCCCTGTGGTACGCTTGAATCAAAAAAATGAGGTCGACAACATCTGCTCTGCAGAAATTTTCTCTCACGCCAATCCTTGCAACCTGAAACTAACATTTCATTATCCAGTATTTATTCTCATTCCCTACTTCTATTCTCAGTAGCATCGTGGTTTCAGTCAACAGACAAAGTCTGTTTCTGTTTTCAAAGTCCTATGCATCAGGGCTGCGTTTTACAAACTCTCATGCATCAAACCCATTCTGATTCAAACTCTCACAAAAAAAATTCCCATTGGAACTTGCCATCACTAAAGACTGATCTAGCTTCTGCACTAACCTACCGTGCTTTGTGCCATCTAATTCATAAACCCATAGACCACCTCCTCCACTCTTCAGGTGTTCATCGTTTCTGCATGGGCAGGAACTACCCTCACTCCCTCTGACTCCTGATGCATAAGGTAAATGCTACTGGATTTCAGTTCCTCTTCTATTTCCCTTGTCCGAGAATCTACTACTGCCTAACTCCTTCTTTCTCGATTGTTCATGCGAGGTTAGAGGTGTAACCAGAGAGCAAAACAAAAACAAGCAACTACTGTCACCTGTTGTATTCCCATTCAACCTGGTACTGCCTGAAAATAGAGAGAAAAATTGCATGTAACTTCTATACCTTTCTGTATTTAGTTGAGTGAATAAAACATATGTTCCTCCTCTCTTGGGCACCGATTCAGATCCACAACAATCAAATAAGGAGACCATGAAACATCCCCAGAAACACTGGCATTGCTGATTTGAACACCAATCCAAGGTGAGACCGTAATTTCTGTTTCAGTCTCACTTTCTTTTTCTGATGTCCAGAACAAAATGTCATTTCCCTCACTCAACCCTTTTGCTCCTTACATGCGTGACTCTTTCATGCATCCTTCTAGGCATTGTTCAAAAGTTCACTGGGTAAAAGCTGCGAATCCCTTCCCTGAAATATAACCAAAAGGTGGAGCCTCTGGAACAGATCCTCTTTTTTGTCTCGGTCGTTTCAGTCATTGGTTTTTTTCTGATTCTGTCAAGTCTAACTCATAGGACTTCTCTCCAGTGTTGTCGAGTGACTAAGGAACTGAAGTCCCTACTACATTGCTATCACCTAGGTCTACCTGTAAACAAATAAGAGAAACTGGAAAGGAATGAGTTAGACGACAGAAAGAAACATACTTCAGTTTCAGTTTTAAATTCCTAAACTTCTGTTTCAGTATAATAACTACATCAGTGAGTAGTGGGATTGCCTAGATAGTTCTTGGTTTAAGACATAGCTAGATAACCTAATCAAGTAAGCAGGTGTATAGGAATAGAAATGTGAGAGACACACTCGTGGGCAAACAGAAAGAAAACAAGGAGCAGTTATCAGGTCATGTTTCAGTTTTATGTTTTAGTGTCACAGAGTTTGTGTAGGAAGTTTCAGAGGTGCATACACGGTTGTCTTGGGTTGTCTGAAGTTTAAAAACCATACTGAGATGTTTAACTAAGTAGCCAAAATGAGTTGGGGAGAAATGGAAGTCAGTCTGTAAAACCAAGATGATAAAAACAGCAGATGTGTCGAGTTTCAGTTTCTGGTGGTGACTAGTTTCTGTTTCTGTGCAGAGGATTAGGTGAGTGTTTATTGGTGAAGTTTTGAGTTTAAAATGGAGATAAAACACTTAACTGGGTAAGAAGTACATAGGGGTAAGATTGAGAGACAGTTAGGTGAGTAACAAAATGGAATAAAGGTAAGATAGCAGAGTTTAATGCTTTCAATTTTATGGTTTGGTTTCTGAAAGTTATCTTCTGTATAATTAAGTGACTGTGGACTGTTAGGAGTTGCTTTCGAGTTCAAACTTGTGGTATAATACTCAACTAGATAGGTAAGCACCTTGGGAGAGATTTGAAAGACACAATTGTGATTAAACAGAAAAGGAAGGAGAAATGAAGAGGAATATACACTGGTGTGAGTGCAGGTTTGCCGAGATGGAGTTTGTTTCTGTGTAACAAACTTACAGGGGTATTTGAAATGTTATGGTGTCTTAGGTATGAACAAGGAACATTATTAAAGAGGTAAACTAGGTTGGCAAATTCATTTGGGAATTTAGGAATCAATTAACTACTAACAAAAGGAAGGAATGAGGAGGTATTGATACAGTTTTCAGTTTCAGGTTTGGTTGATTTCGGTTCTGTATGGTTGAGTGCAGAAGTTGGGAGAGTGTTTTATTGGGACAGTCTTGAGTCTAAAACATTGTCTACACATACAACTAGTGGGGTAAATTCTGTAGGAAAGAATCAAACATCAGTAGGGCTAGCTAGATACAAGAATCAAGATGAAACATATGGATTGTTGTTTCAGATTTCTGAAAATTAGTGTTTCTGTAAAACTAAATCCCAGAGGTGCAGTCAAGGTTGTTTGGGCTTGGTTGTGAGTTTAAAACATAGCTAACACACTTAGGTAGAGGGGAATGTACCTGGGGGAAACTAAAAGCCAGATTAGGAGACTTAAACATGGAGTTAAAGGAAGTTGTAAGCAATTGTGTAATTCCGGTTTTTCTGTAACTCTGGTTCTGTATAACTGATGTACCTGGGGGTTATGAGGGTGATGTTGGTTTAATAATGAACCCAAAACAGTACTAGTATACCTAACTAGTTGATGATACAGCTTGGGAAAGTGTAAGCCCTAGCCGACATGGTAAAGGAGTGGTTATGTGAGGTTAAACACCAAAACTATGTTGTGGTTTTACAAATTTGGGACTTCTGTATAAATAGGTTTTAGGGGTATTTTATGGTCTACATTATCATGATACTAAGGTTAAAACATTGCCCACCTATTTAGCTAAGGAGGGAATACACTTTAGACAAGTTAAATTATCCTATATAAACATGTTACATGGCTAACGCTTATAATGCTCTAAAACATTAGCTAGGAAAAAGGACTTAGTTAACGTGTAAAACAAGGGTGTGAATGCCCTAGGAGCAAGATGAAGTTTAATACATGGGAAGTCCTAAGGGCTAATAAAGGTTGAACATTCGACAAAGATTCATCTAGGAAATAACACCCGATAATAATGAGATAAATTCGGGAAGTGTCACAAAGGTCGTCACATGAAATCATAAACTGACACATTGTTTTTAATTAACGCTAGGGCCGTAGCGAACTCTGACCGGGACCCCATGTGTGAGACAACTCGTACTCTCGAATAAGGTATGGATATGTGTGGTCTGTATGTTGTCGTGTTACACGGCTTGTTTGCTGTGTGCCTTGTGTGAAAATGACCATAAGATTAAAGCATGAAATTGGTGTGCTTGCTTACCTTGCTTATGTAATTGCTATATCATTATTGCATAATAACTGCGTGCACACAGTAGTTTAGTCCCTTGCTCGTTTATGGAACTTTGAGATAAAACACAACGAACTATGTAAACAAAGAAAACTCCATAAAGGGAAACTCCTCTCTAACCATAGAGGACGTACCATGACACCCACTATGGTGTCTATCCATTAATGATAATGAAGAGCAAAAATCAACTGGTGAAAACATGAAAATAACCCGGGAAGACAACATCTCGGGCCACGCGGTATGGATGCTCGGGAGTTGGTATCTGCATCAGATCCTTCGACCGTCTATGGTGGAACATATTTTGGGGGGTCCCTGGGTGACCCCGCTTTCTCAGCTGATCCCGAGGTCTAGAGGTGACCTCGCTTTCTCGACCCTGGGTGTCGGGAATGGGGGATTGGCAATTGGTGGAGCATTATCCTGGAGTCTAGAGGTGACTCCGCTTTCTCGACGTACGATGCTGGGAATGGAGGAATTGCTATGGAGGAGACGTCCTCCAACGTGTGGTGATAAGAGAATTCACAAATAACCCTTAAAGAAACAAGGAAAGATTGGCACATACATGATATGGTCATGGGATCTAAACTATATCCCCAGACCTGGTGCAAGGAAAGAGAAAGAAAATACAAACTAGGAACAAGAGAAAAGCAAAGAAAACACACAATGTTTGAATGATCCCACTGTGAGGATCATCATCATCCTTAATCCTTCACACTCTACCTTGAACACTTGTTTGACATGCTTGCTGTTATTCCTGTGTTGTACATGTTGTGAGTTACTCTATTGATGTTGTATGCTGTGTGTTACTGCTTTACTATAGCATGCAAATTGGACTTAATCATATTCGACCAAGTAGTGTGTAGCCCGGCAACATACGGGCTACACATATTCATACTCGACATAGTTTTGTTGAGTTCTTTATTTTTATAGGTATGGATCGGGACGCAGGCGGAGAGTAGGTGGGGTGACTACCATGGGGGTAGTCCATCTTGGCAAGACTTTTAAGTAGTATGTTTTTAATGTATGGGTTGTGACTATGTAACACTAAACCCTAGATGTACGTTCCGGTTTGTGTTGTTTAAGTAAGAACTTATGCTGTAGACTCTCGGTACTTGGTTTGTATTTCCTGTTTGTACTTGGATTTGGTTAAGGTTTAAATTCCAGTCAGTCAGACGTAGCTTGGTGTTGATAGTGTTGTTGTGTCAACCACGTGGGTGGTTGGCATCTGTGACACCCGCATGGAGTTGTGAGTCCGCTGCTTAGACTTATCGTGATATCTTTGGCACATTATTCATACTGCTGTTTGGTTATTCGGGGGTGTTACAGATATTCTCCCTACTTTAAAACCGTGACATCCTTAAAGCCCTACTAGCCGTCTTCCTCATAAATCCCTCCCACGGCCTCTTCCCCACAGCCTTTTCAAATCAATCTTCTTGCTTATCTTCTGCGTACGTTGAAAATTTTTTGACAACTACTTTTGGCTAAAATACGAAGGTAAGTGTCAATTTCAATACGATTTGTATATTGGTTTAATCTTTTAAATTCTGAATTTGGATTTAACATAAGCACCGTACTTCAACTCAAATTTGAGATATGGATTCACAACAACCATTATATTGTTATGATTAAACAATTCATCGTTGTAATCTTTTTGTTCTTTTTTGTTTTCCTTGAAATTCTTTTAACGCATTCATGATTAAACGATAGTAGTAATGCTGTCATAAATTTTCTTTGCAGAAAAGTTGTGATCTAAATTTTTTCAATTCAAACATATACTTTTGTTTATATATACATATAAAGGTTTTCTTTACAGCACACACAATTAAATATTGTTTTCAACTTTTCAAGCTTGCGTGTTATATTCTCATAGTGTATCAATGACCAATTAGTGTTGTCATTGATTTTTATATTCATGTCTTTTAATTGTTATTGATGTATTTAATTGTACATGCTTTTAAAGAAATAAAACATATGTTACCTACAAGCTACATTAGTTTATTTGTCTTATATTGATTCCGTTTTCGTATACAGTGATATTTTTTCGTACCAGATCTACATGTATATACATATATATATATATATAAATCAATCTTCTTTAACTAAATAGAATACTTTGACACTGCTTTATGAATATAAAAATTGGATTATGACTTAATCTGTCACGACTGTTAATATTACGATTATTGGGGTGAACTAATTGTACATATTGTCGTTAATTGTTATTGATACGAATTAGATATTATTGAATCTTTGATAGCAGAATTATAATAAATTGTTAGATTTTGAGTGTTTTGACGAGACTTACTAGCTGTTTGATTGTGGATTAATTGTTGCCGACTTCTGTTTTGGTGTGGATTCCAGGTAAACCTTGTGTTCATCTATTTTGACTTTGTGATTGTGTGTGGTATTTTGAAATTGGTCATGTTGGTTGTGATTGTAAAGTTATGTTTATATGATATTGATGGTATGAATGTTTGGAATGGTTTATGAACTTTGATATTACATATATGACTATTTTATTCTAGTTTGATGGGAGATTGACTTTTGGAATTGGAAAAGGCCTCTGGCTAATTTATATATCTTGGCGTTGTTGAGTCTCAGATCGCAGCTAAGCTCTATCATCTACTCCATTAGTTAGAAAAACTTTTGGGGTTGTGCACACCTAAGGACTTAGAGTGAGGGTGAACTGGATCGATCCCAACTCTGTTGTGGTACCAATTATTGGAATTTATGGATTGTGGAACTTTGGTGACTGCCATCATCCCATAATTGGTCGTGATATTGTTGATTGCTGATTAAGATTATTTTGATGCTATTTTTTTATTAGTTATATGGCTATTGATGTCTATTATACTCAATGGGTTTTCAAAATGTATTTGACAAGGTGTTACAGGGTTTACTCGGTTTCTCTGATTTGCGCGGTCCTTTCTAGTTTGTTGGTTTGTTTTCTGACCGTAGGTATGGATGATTAAAGTTGTTGGGATGAGGGGCGCGTAACGATTAGTATTTTAAACATTTAATTAATAAAAATTTGAGGAGATCTAATGGCTTATCATACATTTGAGATTTTATTTAATCTTGTTGTCGTTAAGTTTCTATTGATAGCTATAACTTCTAAGCCTTAGCACTTATAGGCTGAGTATGACGATAGTACTCGGTTAGGTTTTATTTTATTTATTTATGTTTCCGCTCGAACTATTAGTCATATTGATAATAAATCGCGATTATATATATTGTTGAAAACCGGGCTGTTACAAGTGGTATCAGAGCTTAAAACTTGGAATAAGCATAAGAATGGTCTAATTTGGAATAAACGAGTTAGGATTTAAAATTTTGATAAGTCAGGTTCTGGGAATCAGGAATTTTATCTACTCTTATGATGTTTCTGACTTGATGATTGCTTGGATGATTGCTTGGATGATTGCTTGATGGGATGATATTAAATTATAAGTTATGGTGTTGTTTGAGACCTATAACTTTTGGTGATTATTTGTGGATTAAGATTTGATGAATGTTATGAATCTTAATATTAACTTGTAGATCTTGTATTGGTGTTTGGGACAATAGCAAGTACGTTTGGTAACTATTGGTGAGAAGCGATTAGTTTTAGTTATCGGAATAAGCTAAGCTTCGGGGTTGAAGCTTTCTTTTAAGGGGAGGAGAGTGAAATACTAGGGAATTAGATGATTTATTACTATTTATCTTGATAAGTTTATCACAAAATTAGATGATTTATTACTATTTATTTCTGATAAGTTTATTTGGAATTAAATGATTTTTTACTATTTTTTATAAGTTTATTTAATATAAACTTGTCTACTGTAGGGTAATGGAATAGTGAGAGAAGCTTCCTCCTCTTTCTATACGTTCTTCTTCTGCATCTACCATGAGTAGAGGACGTAAACCAAAGAACACTGTGCCATTGCCTGATAATCAAGCGATTCCAGTGGTCGCTTCAGGGGCTCCTAAGAAGGCTCTGAAATTTGGCAGCAAGGAGAGAGAGACAATAATGGCTACGGTAGATGAGTCAAACAATGAAGTAGTGGAATCGATGGAGTTTGAGGGGTTATAGAAGTCGGTTATGACAGGGAATGAGGTTGAGATTGGAAAAGTACCCCAAACCAAGAAGACTTGGAGTGAAGTCGTGGCTAACAACAGGGATCGATTTCTGTATGAGGTTAGATGGATTCCAAGAGGATGATACTTTGATCCTTAAGTTTTCAAAAGAGGAAGTCAGATCTAAATGCGAGTTTCGGCAGAACTCATTGGTGGGGGCGGTCCTTGGTTTTCGATGCTCCTATATGGCTATGGAGAAGTTTGTTCAACATAAGTGGGAGACAATCGTGACCCCTAAAGTCTATCTGAATGACGCAGGTATTTTTTCATTTTTTGGTTTGATAGACCAGAGGATATGATGAATATCTTTGAAGCTGGGCCGTGGTTTTTAGGGGTAATCTCCCGTTGATTTTACAAATCTGGAAACCTGGATGCAAGATGGATTTGGCTAATCTGACTTCTATTCCTGTATGGATCAAACTTCCTAGTTTAGATCTACAACTCTGGTCTCCGTGAATGTTGGGGAGGATAACTAGCAAGATAGGGAGACATATCATGGCTGATAAGCTAGTCGTCTCGAAAGGGAAGATTGGATTGCAGGTATTCTAGTTGATATTGATGCTAAGTCACCCACTGGAGGAAATTATTCTGGAAGATGGAGATGGGAAAAGATTCATACAGAGGGTTATCTACAAATTAAAGCCCTGGTATTGCGATTACTGAAAGTGTTTTGGGCATTCTCTTGTGCACTGTTGATAAGTGTCCAAATGAGCATGTTTTATAGGTGTATGTCTATATTATATTAACACTTTTCTTGCTCATTTCTCCATTTTGTTAGTTTCCTCTAAATTATGTTTATTTGTACTTACTTACTTTCACGATAATATTACTCACTTATTATATATTTTCTTAGATTTATGTATTGATATGAACTGATATATTTTATGTGTCTAATGCAAAAATATATATATATATACTAAAAATATCACGTAAAGGCTACAGCACTTCACGATGGAAATGAATCACGTGTGACTGCATCGTGATCATGGGCATTATATTGTTTGAATTTTACTCACGAGCACGAGCTATGCTTCAATTGTATTTCACGAGCAGCGTACTGATCGCCTAAAACAAAACATTGCAACCGCATGCAATGCAGGCGGACAGCTAGCGGAAGAGAGGAGCGGTTGTGACAACCGCATGGTTGTTGGGCGGTCTTCTGAGCGGACGCGAGAGGACAAGAAGAAGGGCAACCGCCTCTACTACCGCCTGAATGGTGAGCGGACATATGGCCATGCAACCGCCTGGTTGTCATGCGGACAACAAGGAGGACACCCGCGGACGCGTGTAAAAATTCCAGATCTGAGACGCGAACATTTTCTTCTTCGCGCGCCGTCTCCAACTTGCCTTCGCCGACTTCTGCAACTCGTCCACTGTCTTCATTTATCCATCTACTCTGCACGCTCTGTCCCCCTGCAATCAATGAAGCAAGCAAAAATGAGCAATCAATGAGCTGCACCGCCTCAATCAATTCACGCGTTCCTTATCTGCTGCCTTTGCCTCTTCCTTTCTCTATAAAAACCCACGAGTCTTCTCCTTTCAAAAAAACAATCCACATCCATCACCCATACAATCCACGACCACTTCACCACACGCCATCTCATTTCTTTCTCCCGCCTCTCCATTTTATTTATTTTAAGTCCACCAAATTCAACCTCTAGCCCTACGTACACCAAAATAGCAGAGTGAGACGGAGTGATTACGGATGATTTCTATTACTCTCGTCTCTATCTATCTATTTAATATGTTAGGCTAGTTTACGTTTACTCTGGGAATAGATTATGTATCTGTATTAATTATGCAATATTTCTACTGGTTTATTTATATACAGTTTGTTACGTTTTAAAGGTATCTCGCCTATTTAATAAATCTCATGAATTTATTAAATTGCTTTACTAAGTCTGTTTTTAATTTCATCGGTTAAAGCAGATGGGTTAATTAAACCCGTAAAACTGGGGGAAACTTATTTTCATCGTTTAAGTTAGTACTCAGTTGCAAATGTAATTCTCAAATACTCCTATGCCGTTTGCAGGCTTTTGCTTGAGTTTTCATCGGACCTTGCATTACAGGTGAACGAGTTCTTATGAGTTTTCATCGGACCTTAAGAAAATAACAGGAACCTTGCCAAATTATTAGAACCAGTAGGAGATAGCTTAATTATGCAGATTATATTAACCTGACCCAGAGTTTCCATTTTATTTATCTGTCAACTTAGTTTATTTTATTCTTTCTTTTATTTATTTTACAAGTCAATTAATCCCCCCTCCTGTGACACGCTTAGGTACTATTATATGTACATTAGTCCCACGGTTCGACATCCGGTTGCTTACATTTTCACTATACTACTGCGACCGGGATTTATTTGCAGCCCGACGTTATTTTTTTGGGTTTTAATTTCTTTTCTTTTAATTTACACCAGTTAGCCACTCACGATATAAGTCTGCAAAATGGCGCCGTTGCGGGGACTAGTTTATTTAGTCCCTAAGCCCCGGATTATTCACTTGTATTATTAGAATATTTTGTTTATATTATTTTTGTTGTTTGTTTATATTTATTATCTTTTTATTTGTTTTTTATTATTATGTTTGTTTTTCTAATTTTTATCTTCTAATCTTTTTCTGTAGTTTTTTTATATACAAAAACACAAAAAAAATGGAAAGGAACAGGTGTACGAGCAAGAGTTTTGTTATTCACAGTATTTATACTGCTCCATAGTGGAGGAGCTCATGATTATGCAGATTGTCTCGTATTACAAGAGCAACTCTGGTTAGAAGATCAACCAGAATACCTGGAGAGACTCGCTCAACCAGAACAGCAACCGAAGAGCGAAATAGATCATGAGGTAGAACACCCCACTACGGATGTAAGTTACTCTCTTCCCTCTACGGTCGCCTACCGCCAGTTTCCATCCTTCTCTGTGCTCTATCCAGAAGATGAGGATATTTACATCCTTGAAAATAAAGAGAAGGAATTGCCATCACCTCCCACCAAAATATCCAAACAAAACGCCATTATCACCTTCAAATAATTAACTTTCTCTGAAGATGATATTAAACAGCGTTCTTTCTACCAGCCTCACCTACAAGAGGAGGATATTTACATCCTCCAATTTGAGGAAGAGAAATCATTACCACCGGGTCTTCTGTTAGAACTACGTTCCCGGCAGTAGTACCTCCTCAAACACCTGATTTTGTGGAGTATTCATTTTCTTATTTTTATATGACGGTAACGTTTTGTTTTGATCAGGATAACAGAGCAGGCGTCTAGCCAAAGACGTTAAAGAAGGGCAGCTTCCCGGGAGGCAACCCGGGTGTATTTTTATTTTATTTACTTTATTGTTCTTTTTAATTTTCAGGTTCTCTTTAAATTTTATTTTTGCTAACTTTTAACCCGTTTTTAGTATGGATGCTTCTAGGTTTTATGCAGGTGCACCTCATATCCCACTGCAACCAAGCTACGCTACTTGAGGCTGAAGCTCAATGTGGGGGGAACTCCTATAAACGCAAGCAAAAATAAAATCAGGGGAGTACCAGTTTCTTTAATTTTGCTTTTATTTAAATAAAAATTGCAGAGGAGCGTTTATGTGCTTAAATGCTTATTTGTGATCTTTGTGTATCTCTATTTATCTACTTACCGGAAAGGTCTTCTGAAACCTTCCCTTGTTTTTCTGGTGAACAAAGAGGACATTGTTCAATTTAAGTGTGGGGGAGTGTGCCCTTTTCGGTGACATTTTGTGCTTAAAGTTTAATCTCTCTCCTTATCATGCGTTTGTCCAATTCAAATATTATGGACCCTTTATATGTGGTTTGTTCTCTTTAAGAATAATACTATTATGAATTGTAGGATAAATGGTACAAATTTTTAATTTTTGATTACTTTTGAGGAGCATTTTATATGCGGTGTGACCAAATAATCTGCAAATGGTGGATTTTATTGCTCAGGTTTTCTTTCTGTCTCTCTCTTAGGGATTGCTAAGGGGTACTTTTCTGTTAAAAAAAGAGAAAGAAAAGAATAATAAGGGACTCATGAGACACCATTGGTAACCAACAAAGAGAGTTGAGTGTTCTTAAATATAAAATGGCGTTATGCCTACATTTTCTCATCTCTTATGCAAAAGTGAAACAAATGCATGAATCTATTTTTCCTTTTGTTTTCTCCTCAAATGCCCATTCTTGAGAGAAGTTGGCCGTGGTAAAAGTTCTCAGAGTCACCTAAAAGAAACATTGAAGTACCTTGGATCATACCCCGAAACTCTATATTTTATTTTACCCTGAGCACACCTATGCCACCAGTAGTTAATTTTTCACACTCCTCAATAAGTTTGAAGATCATGTTTATCCTACCCTTCATGATAATATTTGTTAGTATTGAGCATTCCCTACTTACTTGGGTCCGTGATTTTGCTTGAGGACAAGCAAAAAGATAAGTGGGGGTTGTGATAAGTGTCCAAATGAGCATGTTTTATAGGTGTATGTCATATATTATATTAACACTTTCTTGCTCATTTCTCCACTTTTGTTAGTTTCCTCTAATTATGTTTATTTGTACTTACTTACTTTCACGATAATATTACTCACTTATATATTTTCTTAGATTTATGTATTGATATGAACTGATATATTTTATGTGTCTAATGCAGGAAAATATATATATATACTAAAAATATCACGTAAAGGCTACAGCACTTCACGATGGAAATGAATCACGTGTGACTGCATCGTGATCATGGGCATTATATTGTTTGAATTTTACTCACGAGCACGAGCTATGCTTCAATTGTATTTCACGAGCAGCGTACTGATCGCCTAAAACAAAACATTGCAACCGCATGCAATGCAGGCGGACAGCTAGCGGAAGAGAGGAGGCTGTGACAACCGCATGGTTGTTGGGCGGTCTTCTGAGCGGACGCGAGAGGACAAGAAGAAGGGCAACCGCCTCTACTACCGCCTGAATGGTGAGCGGACATATGGCCATGCAACCGCCTGGTTGTCATGCGGACAACAAGGAGGACACCACGCGGACACGTGTAAAAATTCCAGATCTGAGACGCGAACAGTTTTCTTCTTCGCGCGCCGTCTCCAACTTGCCTTCGCCGACTTCTGCAACTCGTCCACTGTCTTCAATTTATCCATCTACTCTGCACGCTCTGTCCCCCTGCAATCAATGAAGCAAGCAATCAATGAGCTGCACCGCCTCAATCAATTCACGCGTTCCTTATCTGCTGCCTTTGCCTCTTCCTTTCTCTATAAAAACCCACGAGTCTTCTCCTTTCAAAAAAACAATCCACATCCATCACCCATACAATCCACGACCACTTCACCACACGCCATTCATTTCTCTTCTCCCGCCTTCTCCATTTTATTTATTTTACAGTCCACCAAATTCACCTCTAGCCCTACGTACACAAATAGCAGAGTGAGACGGAGTGATTACGGATGATTTCTATTACTCTCGTCTCTATCTATCTATTTAATATGTTAGGCTAGTTTACGTTTACTCTGGGAATAGTTATTATGTATCTGTATTAATTATGCAATATTTCTACTGGTTTATTTATATACAGTTTGTTACGTTTTAAAGGTTATCTCGCCTATTTAATAAATCTCATGAATTTATTAAATTGCTTTACTAAGTCTGTTTTTTAATTTCATCGGTTAAAGCAGATGGGTTAATTAAACCGTAAAACTGGGGGAAACTTATTTTCATCGTTTAAGTTAGTACTCAGTTGCAAATGTAATTCCTCAAATACTCCTCTGCCGTTTGCAGGCTTTTGCTTGAGTTTTCATCGGACCTTGCATTACAGGTGAACGAGTTCTTATGAGTTTTCATCGGACCTTAAGAAAATAACAGGAACCTTGCCAAATTATTAGAACCAGTAGAGATAGCTTAATTATGCAGATTATATTAACCTGACCCAGAGTTCCATTTTATTTATCTGTCAACTTAGTTTATTTTATTCTTTTTTTTATTTATTTTACAAGTCAATTAATCCCCCCTCCTGTGACACGCTTAGGTACTTTTATATGTACATTAGTCCCACGGTTCGACATCCGGTTGCTTACATTTTCACTATACTACTGCGACCGGGATTTATTTGCAGCCCGACGTTATTTGGGTTTTAATTTCTTTTCTTTAATTTTACACCAGTTTAGCCACTCACGATATAACGTCTGCAACTGTCAAAGAAGAAAAATAGCGAGGCTAAAGAAATGAAGAAGGAGGTCCAAGGAACTGGGAAGGGTAATGATGCTAGTATTAATAATGAAGTCTCAATATTACAAGAGAAGGATGTTGTTGAAAAGGCCTCGGGTCCCTCCGTTTGAAAAGATATTGCTGGGTGTAGTAAGGAGATTAAGAATCAAAAGGGATGGACTACAGTGGGATCAAAGAAGAACTCAAGAACTATGAGTAGTTTATAGATTGTTGATAGAGAAGAGATGATTACCAAAGAGGTGGGTGCTAGAAGTGTGCTACTAAATTGGCAAGTATCACATTGCTTCCTGGAATATAAGAAGGTTGAATGCCCTCAATAAAAAGATTGCAGTAGAGAAGTTTTTAGCTGGGAATAACGTGAGTCTGATGGCTTTGCTTGAGACTCGAATTAGAACTAATAACTATGAGAAAGTTTTGGGTTGGTTTAAACAAAGATGGGAGTGCTTATCTAATCTGGATCAAGATAAAAACTATCGTATCTTGTTACTTTGAAATAAGCATATCTGGGATGTGCAATGCTGGGCATTTCTAACCAGGGCGTCCACTGTAGAGTGATCTCTAAGAATAAAGAAATTCGTTTTTGTTGCTCTACAATTTATGCAGAAAATCAGTGTGAATCCAGAGAGGATCTCTGGAGAGATCTTAGGAATATGAACCAATCTGTTAGAGAGCCTTGGATCATTTTGGGAGACTTTAACTGTTTACTGAAGAGTGGGAAGAAAAATTTACAACTCTATCTCTTCTGATGTGGATGAGCATTTTGTAAATTGTGTGGAGGAGATAAACGTTCATGACTTGAAGTTTTCTGGGGCTTTTTCACATGGTCCAACAGACATGTTAAGGATCCAAAATCAAGAACTTACTACAAGTTACACAGGGTGTTGGTGAATAATAGATGGATATGTACCTTTTTGGAGTCACATGCGGAATTATGCCCGCCTGATGTGTCTGATCACTCCCCAGCTTTGGTCATGCTAGATAATGAATGTGCTAGAGTGCCTAGCCTGTTCAAATTCAGAAAAATCTGGGTAATCAATAGTGGGTATCATGACTTGGTGAATGAGTGTTGGTGTTTGGAGGTGGCAGGCTGTCCTATGTTTAGGATAATCCAGAGAATGAAATTTGTTAAAGTGAAGTTGAAAAGGCTTAATACTTCAAAGTTTTGTCATTTAAAGAAAAAGGTGGAGTTGAGCAGGGATAATTGCATAAGATTCAGAGAGATATTCAGCTTAATCCCTTTGATAGGGGTCTGATTGGGGAAGAAAACTCTTTGCTTCTAGAGTATAATCAAAATATCAGTCTGTTACACACTCAAATGGCACAAGCAAAAATTGACTGGATTTGGCTTGGGGATGAATCTAGTTCATAGTTTTACAGAATGATGAACTCTAGGAGGCACTCTTCTATGATTCAGGTTTAATGAGCTAGGTCTGAAACTGACGAAGGATAAGGAAATAGTTGAGCATATCATTGATTTTTTTCAAACAACTCCTAGGCAAGAAGATGTGTAACAGAGAAGCTTGTGATCAGAGGGTGTTTGAGAAAGGGAAGGTAATTTCCAGAGATAGGAATGACAAGCTTATTATGCCTATCATGGATAAAGAAGTTTGGGAAGCACTCATATCTATTAAAAATACTAAAGCCCCTGGGCCTGATGGATTTAGCTCTCTGTTCTGTAAGTCTGCATAGCATATTCTAGGAAATGATGTGATAACAGCAGTATAAGAATTTTTTGACAAAGGGAAAATATTCTGAAGCAGATTAATGCTACTCTTATCTCCCTGGTGCCTAAGGTGGAGAACCCTACGGTGGTCAAAGATTTAAGACCCATAGCGTGTTGCAATGTCCTGTACAAAATAATCTCAAAGATAATCACTGCTATACTTAAAGAGGCTTTACCAGAGATAATCCGTGACTGTCAGGGTGCTTTTGTGACAGGAAGGAGCCTTGCACATAATGTCCTTCTCTACCAAGAAATAGTCTAAGGATATAGGAGAAAGAGCATCTATCCTAGATGTGCATTCAAAGTGGACATCCATAAAACTTATGATAGTGTTAGCTGGGAGTTCCTTGAAGAGGTTCTTTATGGCCTTGGTTTTCATGAGAAGTTTATAAGCTGGGTTATGCTTTCGGTCTCTACCTCGAGCTATTCTATTCTGATTAATGGGCAAATTAAAGGCTTCTTTAAGGGCGAGAGAGGGCTCAGACAGGGAGACCCCCTCTCCTATTTGTTCTGTGCTTGGAATACTTGAGTAGACAATTGTCCCCAGTTCAGGATGATCCTGATTTTAACTATCATCCCAAATGTAGCATAATCGGTCTGAATCATCTTTGCTTTACAGATGACCTCCTGATCTTTTCTAGAGGAGACTTGGACTCTATAAGAATCATCAAGAACTTGCTTGATAGATTCTCTACTGTCTCTGGCTTACTGGTTAGCAACCAGATATGCAGGGTGTTTTTTGGAGGAGTTTCAGAAGAGGAGAATGAGAGAATCCTAGATACACTGGGATTTGAGGAGGCTAGCTTACTAATAAGATACTTGGGTGTGCCTCTCTCATCACAAAGATTATCCTTTAGAGAAGTTAGAAATAATTTAGAGAAGTTGGAAAATTTAATCTAGTGAAGGCTGTTTCAAAACGGAAGGTAATTTAAATTAACTAGTCTAAAAATTTAATGAGGAGTATTGAGTTATTGGAAGGTAGACCATGAAAATCCAAATGCCATTAAGACAATTAAGGCATTAAGGGGATTTAATTCAGTAATGGCAAGAAGTGACAGTAATTATCTTTGAATATTGAATCTCAAGTATTATTTAGTAGTGATGAGTTATGTAACATTTGAAAAGGCATGCCAAATGTCAAAAGATGACTTCAAGGTCTTAATGAAAATTTTGTGTGTCAAAGAGTTAAAGAGGGTTTGATTTGGTAAAAGGGATAGGAAACTTTGAATATTGAATTTCCTGGATTAATTAAGAGAGAGAAGACGTTTGAAAACAATAAAAAGAAGACCATAGATCAAAATATGACTTTAACGTCATTAATGACATTTTATGCTTTAAGGGATTAATGAGGATTTTATCATGTAAATATCAAATGCTGAGTGGAAAGTATGACTAAATGGATTCTCTAAACTTAATTAAGAGTAAAAGTCCTAGCAGCACATAGAATAGCCATCAAAAGGTTAAAATCTCATTTAATGACACAATGATACTTTTGTGCTTTAAAGGTAAAATATCATCTTTAAGATAAGGTAACCACTATATTATATATGTGTTATATAATTTCGGTTTTCGGTTAACAAAACTTTTCACACATATAACCAAAAACCAAACCGAAATAATTTGATTACCGAAAAACCGACTTATAAAATCGGTTAAAATTTTCAGTTAAAAATAACCAAAATAATTTTGGTTTTCGGGTTTAACCAAATTAACCAAACCTAATGCATAGCCCTATTATCAATATATGAATTTTTGGGTCCTCTCACATATTTCCAAATATATGATGTTCTAGCCTTTTTTGTCATCCCCTTTATTTTTATCACACGACTATACTTTTCAAATTACTTCAATTTTAAAAATTAAGTGTAAAATGATCTAATTTTTTTTCTTCTTAATTCTTGTGCTCACAACTAGAAAATCATATATTTAGAACAAAAGGGAGTATAAACTTTAAATAGCTATAACTTGTAAAATATAAGTCCAAAATATAAATATTTTGCATCATTGTTCATAAAAATTCAAGCTTTTCAAAACAAGACCAATCATGAATATACTTTGACAATTTTAAAAAAATTACCCTTTTATATGCTTATGATGTATGATTCATTAAAATTGGTATTATGATTCATTAACTAATAAACGGTGAATCAAATATTTTTTGGACGTACAAACTCCAGAACTTGATAATATGTTATTATTGTTTTGTGATGTATTATTTTCTTATATTTACGATGATGCACTAAAATAATGATATGATTTATTAAAATTTGTATTATGTTCATTAACTAACAAATGGTTAATCAAATATTTTTCTAACATGCAAACTTTAGAATATATCACAGATTATTATTTTCTTATGGTGTGTTAATATTATTTTATGGTGTATTATAATTAATGTATGATGTATTTTAAACCTTATATGATTATTTATATCTTTTCCTAACGTACCAATTGCGAAACAGATAATGGATTACTATTGTTTCATGGTGTATTATTGCTTAAAAAATATTCCTTTTCTATGTTTACGATGATACACTAAAATTATGATATGATTTATTAAAGTTGGTATTATGATTCAGTAACTAATAAGTGGTGAATCATATATTTGTCTGACGTGCAAACTTTTAAATTGATAAATCATATATTTTCTTGCCATACCAATTTCAAAATTGATAATAGATCATTATTGTTTTGTGGTGTATTATTTGTTGCATGGTATACTTTAAACTTTATATGATGAATTATAAGTGTCGTGGATATATGAATATATATACATGTAGCTAATATAAATTTTTAAACTTGTTAAAACATATCCATCATTGGTCTTTGTTTTGAAAAGCTTGAATTTAGATAAACAATGGTGCAAATTTTTTCAGCTTTGGACTTATACTTTAAAAATTACAATCATTTAAAGTTAATACAAAATTTAATCTTACCTATGTGCCATATAAGCAGCTGACTGGATTGTCACATCACTAAGCTGCATGATTCTCAAAACAGCGTGTCTGCAGCTGGTATTTAATTTTCATCATGCCCAAGTTTGTCTCGGGACATTTCATGTCACGTAAATTTGACGTTGCAATGCGTCCGCATAAAGTATGGTGCGGCACACTTATGTGGCAATCTCAGTCAACTGTTGACTGGATTGCTTATGTGTCACATAAGAGATGATAAAACTTCAAATGATTGTAACTTTTAAAGTATAAGTCTAAAATTAAAAAAAATTATACCACTGTTCATCTAAATTTAAGCGCTTCACAACAAGACCAGTCGTGAATACGTTTTAACAACTTTTAAAAACATTATTTTTTAGATGGTTATGATGATACGCTAAAAAGATGTTATGATATTATGATTCATTAAAATTGTAATTATGATTCATTAACTAATAAAAGAACGGGAAATTTCATGAAATGCCAATATATGTTTGGCTAATTCATGAAATACCACGAAAAAAAGAAAGTCATGAAATGCCACTATATTTTGGTAAAAGTTCATGAAATGCCACTATGTTATTGACTTAAAGCAAAAAAAGATAAAAAATTTACCCTAGTAGTTAACAAAGTACTTTTAAAGTTCACAATATGCCATAAGTGTTAAAAAAATCACTAAAATTCATAAAAAATTCAAAATACTATTAAATTATAGGTAACTACAAAAAAATTAAAAATAATCAAAATAATCAAAATAAACTAAAATATTAAAATATCATAAATATTGAAAAAAATTAAATATTTCTTAGATTTTTTTAAAAAATATGTAGTATCATAGAAAAGAATTTAGAGTTTTATATACATAATTTATGCTAATTTTTATTTTTCTATAAATTTAGACCAATAGAGTACCATAATTTATACCAATTAATTATCATCATTTATACCAATAAATTACCATAATTTTTACCAGACATTTTAAAATTATTATTTCTACCAATTTAAATTATTTATTCAAAAAAATTATTTTAAATTTTTAATTAATATTTGGAAAATCTTTTTTAAAAAATTAATTCTATTTTGCAGATAAGTTTATGACATAATATAATTTATTTAGAATAAATTATTTAAATTGATAAAAAAAAAGATAATTTTAAAATTTATGGTACATATTATGATAATAAATTGGTACAAATTATGGTGCTTAATTGGTAGAAATGTTGGTAGTAGTCATAATCTTACCAATTAAGCACCTTAACTATTACCAATTAACTACCATAATTTGTACCATACATTTTCATATTATCTTTTTTTATCAATTTAAATTATTTATTCAAAATAAACTATATTATGTCATAAATACTTCTGCAAAATAGAATATAAATAAAACAATTCCAAATATTAACAAAAAAATTAAAATATTTATGTAGAATAGATAATTAAAATTGGTAGAAATAAATAATCTAAAAATGTACAGTAAAAATTATGGTAATTAATTGGTTAAATATGGTACTATATTGCTCTAAATCTGTAGAAATATTAGTAATAAATTATGTGTTTAAAACTCTATATTCTTTTTTATGTGCTAAATAATTTTGAAAAAAATCTAAGAAATATTTACTTTTTTCAATGGTTTATGATATTTTATTATATTTTTATCATTTTTAATAATATTTTTAATATTTTTTGTTATAGTTATCTATATTTTTATAGTATTTTGAATTTTTTGTGAAAGTGAATTTTTAACACTTAGGTGCATATTGTGAATTTTAAAAGTATTTTGTTAACTAGTAGGAGTATTTTTGTCGTTTTTGCTTCTGGTCAATGACATAGTGGTATTTCAAGGACTTTTGCAAAAATATAGTGGTATTTCGTTACTTTCTTTTTTGAGAAATTTCATGAAATACCACTATATTTTTGGCTAATTCATGAAATGTCACTATATTTTTGCAAAAGTCCACAAAATACCACTAAGTCATTGACCAAAATAAAAAAAGACAAAATATCCCTACTAGTTAACAAAGTATTTTTAAAGTTCACGATATGCCACCAAGTGTTAAAAAATTCACTAAAATTCAAAAAAAAATCAATTATAATATAAAAATATAGATAACTTTGAATTTTAATTTTTTAAAAAGATTCTAAAAATAAATGAAAAATATATTAAAATTTCATAAAAGCTAAAGAAAGTAAATATTTCTTAGATTTTTTGTAAAATTATTTAGTACAATAGAAAAGAATATAAAGTTTTAAACACATAATTTATTCTAATTTTTCTACAAATTTAGAAAACTATAGTACCATAATTTATACTAATTAATTACCATAAATTTTTAAATTTATTTTTTACCACTTTAAATATTTGATCAAAGATATTTTAATTTTATAAATTATATATGCAAATTAATTTTAAAAATTTATATTCTATTTTGTGATGAATTTATGAAATAATACAATTTATTTTCAATAAATAATTTAAATTGATAAAAAAAGGAAATTTGAAAATGTATGGTACAAATTATGGTAATTAATTAGTAAGTTATGGTGCTTAATTGGTAGAAAAATTGATCTAAATTATGTTAAAAATTATGACTAGTACCAATTCTTCTACCAATTAAGTACCATAACTTGTACCAATCAATTACCATAATTTGTACCATACATTTTCAGATTATCTTTTTTATCATTTTAAACTATTTATTCAAAATAAATTATAATATGTCATAAAGTCATGTGCAAAATAGAATATTAATTAAAAAAATCCAAATGTTAATTAAAAATTTTACTTTGCATAAATAATAAAATTGGTAGAAAAAATAATTAAAAAATGTATGGTAAAAATTATGGTAATTAATTGGTATAAAGTATGGTAATTAATTGTTCTAAATTATGGTACTATATTGGTCAAATTTGTAGAATATTAGTATAAATTATGTGCTTCAAACTCCCCATTCTTTTTTATGGTACTAAATTATTTTGAAAAAAATCTAAGAATATTTACCTTTTTTAGTGTTTTATTATATTTTAAAATTTTATTTATTTTTGTCTTATTTTATAATTTTAAAATATTTTTATAGTTATCTATATGGTTATAATATTTTGAATTTTTTGTGAATTTTTTAACACTTAGAGGCATATTGGGGACTTAAAAAGTACTTTGTTAACTAGTAAGGGTATTTTTGTCTTTTTTTCTATTTGGTCAATGACTATAGTGGAATTTCATGGACTTTTACGAAAATATAGTGGCATTTTGTGACTTTTTTTAGTGACATTTCATGAATTAACCAAAAATATAGTGGTATTTTATGAAATTTCCCTTTATTTTTTAGTGGTATTTCATGAATTTGCCAAAATATAGTGACATTTCATGAAATTTCCCTAAAAGAATTCTTATTTTGTTGTGGTGTATTATTATTTTTGTATGGCGTCTTTTAAACCTTATATGGCTTGCTTTATGTTGTATTATTGCTTAAATTTTTCTCATTGTATATGTTTACGATGATACACTACAATGATGTTATGATTCATTAATTTTGATTTTGTGATTTGTTAAATATATTATTGTAATTTATTAACTAATAAGTGATGAATTAGATAATAATTCAGGACCAATGAAAAACTCTTATTGTTATGTGTTGTATTATTATTGTTGAATGGTGTGTTATGAACCTATATTAGTGAATCATATATTTTCCTTACGTACTAATTCTTGTTTTGCGTTGTTTTATTGTTTAAATTTTGTATATATTGTTTACAATTATACACTAAAATGATGTTATGATTCATTAATTTTGATATTATATTTGTTTAAATTTGTTAGGGAAAATTCACGGGATAATACTAAAAAGTTTGTTAATTCATAAAATATTACATTTTTTCAAAAAGTTTTCCAAATACTACAAAAAATAATTTTATTTCACCATATACCACAAATTACTAACCTAAAACTTTTTAATACCAAAATACCCCTACTTGTTACTAAACAAAGTTCACGGTATACCACATAAATATTTTTAATTAAATAGATACCACAAAATTTATTAAAATATATTAAAAAATAGTAAAAAATAATGAAAATTTAAGTTTATTGATTTATTGTTAAATTTTTATAAAATATCAAAAAACAATATATAATTTTATTTTGGAAAAATATATAAAATATTATATATCATTTGAAAGCTAAAAGACTTAATTAAAAAATAGTTAAGAGAATGATAATTCAAATTTTTTTTATAATATTTTTACTCAAAGTATTTTTAGTAATGTAAAATGGTATTATAAAAAAATTAAATTTATATAAAATTAAATTATCATTCTCTTAACTGTTTTGTCTATTTTTATTCAAATTTGCGGCTTCTCTAATGTATTATACTTTTTATAATTCTTTAGAGATTTTATTATTATATATATGGTATTTTTTATTTTTTTTCAATTTTAACCCTTATACGAAGAATGTTAAATTTTATTAGTTACTATTTCAACATATGTCTATTAATTTTGTTTTGAATTAAAATATATAAAATGATATTATAATAAAATATTGGACTATTATATTCTTAACTATTGTTTTATTTTTTTGTCAAATTATTTAGCTTGTATATAGTATATAATATTTTTATATAATATCACTTTATGTGTATATATTAATTTGTAAAATACAAAAAAAATTATTAAATATATTTTATAAAAAAGTAAGTAGCAAAAGTTAACTTTTTCTTATATGGGTTACAATTGAAAAAATAAAAAACACCGTATATATATAATAATAAAATTTCTAAAAATATGAAGAATAATAAAAGGTATAATTATATTAGAGAAGCCACAAATTTGATTAAAAATTGACAAAAATAGTAAAGAGAATGATAAGTTAATTTTTATAACCTTACTCTATATAAAATTTAAATTTTTTATCATAATATTTGTTTTGAAAAAATTATTGGAGTAAAAATATTATAAAAATTTTAGTTAATCATTCCCTCAACTACTTGGTAGTTTTAGTTTTTTTATGCTTTAGCAATTTTATAATCATATTTGATATTTTTAATTTATATACTATTTTTAATATATTTTAATAAATGTTTTGGTATCTTGTGAATTAAAAATATATATGAGGTTAGGGGTGGCAATTCGGGTTAATGGGTCGGGTTGAAGCTCACCCATACCCGGCCCGATTAAAATTGTATTGACCCATACCTGACCCAATAATAATCGGGTTACAAATTATCAACCCATACCCGACCCATACAAAATGATTAAACCCATACCCGGCCCGTTTAACCCAACATAATTAGGCTATGCAAAATTTAAAAGACCTAGAATTAAATTTTTTATATGATTGCTCAAACGGAGTTACAAATGAATGAAATCATACATTCAATATGGTAGATATTCCAGAATTTTCATTATCCTCCGTCTTTTTTCTTTTTCCATACATGTCGTGCTCAGTAGCACTTAACATAATGGTGGCCACGGGTCCGGTTCCACCGGTTCCGGTTCCAGAAAATGTGTATTCGTATTCGGAACCGGTCTGGGCAGTTCCGGTTCCGGTTCTGAAATCTGGATTCGCTTCGGATTCGGTCAAAAAACCGGTTCCAGCCGGTTCCGGCCGGTTCCGGTTCTGATCGGTTCCAGAGCGGTTCCAGAAAGATTCGATCGGCTCCAGTTGCTTCGTTTTAGCTTCGATTTGAGATCCGTTTGAGCGCACATGTTGCTCTTTTCATCCACTTTACTCCTAGATAGGTTATTCTTCAAGTTTATAATCTTAAATGTGTAAGAAACAAAGACTTAGGAATTTTTATTGAATTTACAAAAAATAAGGAACAAAGAGAATTTTATTATACGATTCACTGCCTCATTAAAACCTTATTAGGTAAAACCCATTGGGAAAACCCTAATAAGGAAAAAGAGTACTGCTACTAAGAGGTTACATTTTAAAAACCCAACGGTAACTTCAACCGGTTCTGGGGCGGTTCCGGTTCCGAATCTGACGACGGTTCCAGGCGATTCCAGTTCCGGGCCCGGTTCGGACCCGAATCTCAAAACATGTATTCGTATTCGGAACCGGCTGAGGCGGTTCGGTTCCGGTTCCGGTTCCCGGCCGGTTCCGGTTCCAATCGGTTCCGGGTAGAACCGGACCCGATGGCCACCATTAACAGACGAAGGTGATGTGTACGCGTCTGGGCCAAATATAACTGTATTTTCTCCTTCATAAGATAGAATCAAAACATAGACAAAAATCTTCTGAGTACAGAAGAGATAGGACCACAGTGGGAGCTGTGGAGGAGAGAGCAGCACACCGTCTTTTGACAATCCACATAACGAATACTCTCGTTTTTGCTTTATAAAGAAATACAACAAAGTAGTATTATCAAATAAACAACCTCTCATAAAAAAGATTCTACATAATCTGTATTATACTAATAGTAGGTTAACACTTAGTAATATATTTATATTTTATCTAATTATTTGTTTATTATTATTTTTAATAAACGGGTCGGGTTGACTACGGGTTAGGACTTTGAACCCATACCCAACCCAAAAATTTAATAGGTAACCCATACCCGACCCAATAATTAAATGGGCCAATAATCATGACCCAAACCCGTTATTTTCGGATTGGGTATGGGTCGGGTTATCGGGTTGGGTAAAAATTGTCACCCCTATATGAGGTATACCGTGAACTATGTTTATGAACCAGTAGGGTATTTTGGTCTTAAAAAGTTTTAGGTTAATAATTTGTGGTATCTGGTGAATTAAAATTAAATTTTATGGTATGTGAAACTTTTTTAAAAACTGTGGTAGTTTGTCAATTAACAAACTTTTTTGGTATCTCGTGAATTTTTCTAATTTTTTATTATGATTCATTAACTAATAAGTGATGAGTTAGATAACAAACTTCTGAACCAATATAATTATTGTTTTGCAGTGTTTCATTATTATTGTATAATGTATTTTAAATTTTGTATGGTGAATTATGTCTCATTGATATTTGGATATATACATGTAAATAATATAAATTTTTTAAACTTATCAAAACTTATTTATAATTGGTTTTATTTTAAAGAGCTTAATTTAGATGCACAAAGATGAAAAAAAATTCATTTTAAACTTATATTTTAAAATATACAACAATTTATAATTAATATAACAAAAGGACAGATAACTGAAAATGCCACATAAGACAACCAAATCAATAGATAACTAAAACTGCCACATAAGACAACCACATGATATTGCACATGGGCAGGTTACACCACCTACCTAATGTTCATGTTAAAGCTCTACATGTTGAACCTCGAGTTGCACGTCTTCTAAGAGCTACAGTGTGTCAATTATCTAGTTAAGGATCACAACCACATCGTTGAATCTTATATGAGTAAAAAAATTCCCTAAACCGTAATGTCATAAAGTATCGATGTTAATAAATACCCTACCACTAATGATCTTAAGAGTGACCAATAATCGACTGGTTGACACGTTGGCTTTCTTCAAGTACATACGATAGTAGCCTCGCAAAAGACTAGGATTCGTTCGCTGAACGCCTTTTGTTGCGTTCAGTTTGAGCCAGGGGCGGAGCCAGGATTTGAAATATATGGGGTCACTATTATTGAAAAAAAAAATCTTGTATTCATAAATATAATTCAAATTTTTTTAAAATATAATCCTCTAGTACAATTGTACTCTACGGGGCTGAGGTGTGGATGATTCAGGGTTTAACTTCTTAAAATATTTGTGCATTTTGAAGCTGCAAAATAATAATAGAAATAATTAGCACAAAAACAAAAAAATATAATTAGTTATATATGTATTCTAATTATATAAATAAACATACATGTTTGCAAAAAATTGATCAAAAGAAAATTCAAAAATTCAACAAACAAGAATAAAGATTCAGGTTTATAAAATAAATTTCTAAAACTAATAATAGAGAATAAAAGTAAGAGAAGATTTGAAATTGTTACCGTTGTTGAGGAAGCACAATTAGTATCTCCCCCAATGTGAGCTTCTGAAAACTCAAAGAAACTTATGAGGATCTGGTTATAATTGCAAATTTGATGAGTAATTCTAGTGTGGGTGTAAGTATTTATAGGAAATGAATAACAAAAATTGAAAAGAAAGATAAAAAAAGAAGGAAAATAAACTAAAAACAAAATGGTTGATTAGTGAGAAGGGAAGGGAAAATGAAAAAAAAATAGTTACTTTAAGCTATTAGTTAGTGATGGAAAATGAAAAAAAAACTGTTACACGTTAAAAGCGTGATTTGCTAAAAAGAAAGATAAAAAAGAAGGAAAATAAACCGAAAAAAAAATGGTTAATTGGTGAGCAGAGAAGGGAAAATGAAAAAAAAAACAGTTCCTTTAAGCTATTAATTAGTGATGGAAAATGAAAAAAAAACTGTTGCACATTAAATAGTGATTTACTAATCCACCGGAAAAACAAACTCCCATTAATAGGGGAGATGAAAAAAAAATTGTTGGAATTCACTTCCTGCAGGAACACACGCGAACAACAATCAAAAATGAAAAAAAAACAGTTCCTTTAAGCTATTAATTAGTGATGGAAAATGAAAAAAAAATTGTTACACATTAAAAAGTGATTTACTAATCCACCGGAAAATAAACCCCCATTAATAGGGGAGATGAAAAAAAAATTGTTGGAATTCACTTCCAACACACGCGAACAAACAATAAAAATGATTGTTGGAATCTCCACCAGGAAGGAACACACGTGAACAGACACAGAGATGGAAAATGAAAAGTGAGAAAAAAATGTAAAAAAGTGATTTACTAATCCACCGGAAAATAAACCCCCATTAATAGGGGAGATGAAAAAAAATTGTTGGAATTCACTTCCGAACACACGCGAACAAACAATAAAAATGATTGTTGGAATCTCCACCAGGAAGGAACACACGTGAACAGACACGAGAGATGGAAAATGAAAAGTGCTAGAAAAAATGTACAAGCGAGACTCAAACCTGCAACTACACTCACTACTCCTGTCCTTAACCAGTAGACTATGACAGACTTTATATTACATGGGGTCACTTATATTATACATACAAAACTAGTAAATAAGAATCTATGAATTTTTTGAAAAACGTGGGGTCACGTGACCCCACGTGTACCCTCCTAAATCCGCCCCTGGTTTGAGCTCCCTGTGGTTAACAATAGTTAACCAATCACAGTTCAGTATTTATTTGTAGGTGGGGTCAAGAGGTAAGAATGGTCTAATAAGTAAGTGACATATGTCACATTAATGCATAAAAATTGAAAAGCTCCAGAACGAACGCGCCCATCTGTTCGATCTTGGTATAACCGTGACATTGATGCAGCGTAAAGATTAGGCGTGAATCCAGTGTTCTTCAATAATACTACCATACATGAAGGCTGCGTTCGGTCACAGCATATTTGTGGTATAAATGTGGCATTTTAAGTTTGGTATTTTTGTCAAAAATGCTAAACCGCCATCTCCAAACAATAATTTTCAAAACAACCACAAATATACCAGCACAAAACAACCACAAAACAACCAACAATTTATGCTGCAAATATAATGAATACTGTAAACAGAGGCGGAGCCAAAAAACTGTAATTAAGGGGGTGAAAATATTTTAATAATATTAATTAATATTTAAAAAATAATTTTTAATAATTAATTTAAATTTTCAATATTTGTAATTATATTTTAAAAATGATATTATATATTAAATTTGACACAAAATTAAATTAAAATTGAAATATATAGATTAATATAATATAAATTAGTTTATTTTCCATTTTTTATTTTTAGTTTTTTTATATAGATTGGTATATAAATTATAAATTAATGAAAATAATATAGAACAATAGTTTTAAACTAGTAGTGTTTTTCCAAATTGTTTATTCAGATACGGATAAATAGCCTCTTAAAACTATTACTATCTATCAATTCTAATAAAATATTCTACAAGGAAAAGAGCAAACTAATAATAATTACGATGGAAACTTTCAATTATATCAAAATTATTAGAATACAAAATATTTGTAGTATATTTCAGAAATATCAATTATAAGTATTCAACTTGCTAAGTAATGATTAATTACAAAACTGTTTGTACAAACTATTATGGTTTGTCAGTGTGTCAAAGTTATTATATGTTTTATACTGTGCTTAATCATTAAAAAAATAATTTTATATGCTAATATACGTTATTTTCCATTTCTTGGCATATCCAGTATTAAATTTAAATTTAAGTTTTTGAATTTCATTAAGTAATATTTAATTGAATAGAATATATTATTTTAACTACAAATATATGTTTAAAATAAATATTTTATCAACAATTAAACAATATATAAATAAAATAATAAGTGATATCTGTATATTATATATATTCGCTTACAGTCAATTATTTTATTATTAGAAAGAATTACTTTTTCATTTCAATGATATTATTTATTCCATTAAAAATTAAAATAATCTTAAGTATTAATGCATTTGAAATGTTATATTAAATACTAATATATAATCCATAAAATTATATTTTTATATACATCTAATATATTTGCTCTAAATACAATGGTTTATTTCTTTATTTTTTCAAATATATGTAAAAAATTTATTTACAAATTAATATGTATACATATTATAAATTAATTGTCACTAAAATATTAATAAAGAATATTAATTATTAAAGGTTATAATTGAATATCTACATATTTTTAACTTTATTAAAAAAATTATTTTAAAATATAATATAAAATTTTTAATTGCACAATGAAAACGGTAAACACACTGCATGAAACTAACTTATTCAAAACAGCCAGACGAAACCGCCACCTGCTGAACACTAGTTTTCAAAACAACCACAAAACAACCAGCACAAAACAACCAGCAAAACTACCACAAAACAACCAACCAAAACAACCAGACCAAAACAACCACAAATTTTGACGCCGAACGCAGACAGCCAAACCAAACAGCTGCAAAACAAAGCTAATTATTGTACCGCCTCCTCCACCAAACCTAGAGATGCATGAAATAATGACCGAAAGGCATCTTGTGTTAAATGAATTATTCAAAGTTTTACACGTTTATTAGATATATGAGTTTTATTTATTGTTTTAAAGTAGTTAGTATTAGTGGGATTAGTGGAGATAGTGGGTCTATTAGTTGCCTTATTTTTTGGCATTGACTTTGGATAGTTTCCATCTTTTTAGGATGAGAAATTATAGTTTACTATCTATTTAAACCCTTTGTATTGATTCATCTCAGTATAGTGAAATATATCTCGTCAATTTTACTCTCTGTTTTTTCCAACAAAGTGGTATCAAGAGCAGAATAGAAAGTCACCGCAGACTTTCTATTTTCCCAGGTGAGGTCCAATACAAAAAAAAGAGAGCGAAGTGAAACACGTAAAAAAGAGAGAGAGAGAGAAGTGCAAAGTGGCGAAGCAACGTTCGTGTATACTCACCGCAGAATACCAGTATGTCTGCGAACGGTTCTACTCAACCCCACCTGCCTATTTTCAAAGGCAAAAACTACCATCTTTGGAGTTTGAAGATGAAAACCTTACTCAGGTCTCATGAGTTGTGGGATCTGGTTGAGAACGGGTTTGACGAACAAGGACGGGAGAATCGAGTCAGAGAAAGTCAGAAGAAAGACGCCAAGACACTCTTCTTCATTCAGCAGTCTCTTGATGATGAGTTATTTCCTCGAATTGCAGCAGCATCGACTTCGAAGGAAGCTTGGGATATTCTATAGAAAGAATTCATGGGCGATAAGAAGGTAATTACTGTAAAATTACAGACCTTGCATCGTGAGTTTGAAACATTGGTTATGAAAGAAACGGAAGCTGCGCAAGAATATTTATCACGTGTATCTGCTATTGTAAATCAAATGTGTACATTTGGTGAAGTGATAAGTGGAGAAACTATTGTCAGCAAAGTATTACGGAGTTTGAGTAGTAAGTATGATTATGTTGTTGCGGCCATTGAGGAGTCAAAAGATCTATCTGATTATTGTTTTGATGAACTAATGAGTTCTTTGGTAGCCCATGAAGATAGATTGAACAGAAACAATGGACAAAATGTAGAGAAGGCTGCGGAGAAAGCCTTTCAAGTGAAAGGAGAATCCTCTCAAACCGGAACCTACAACAACCGTGGGGGATATCGAGGTCGTGGCCGAGGTCGTGGTAACCACAGAGGTGGTGGTCGTGCTGGCGAACAGCACCACAAAAATTCAATACAGTGTCGGTGTTGCAAAAAATGGAGCCACAAAGAAGCTGTATGCTGGGAGAAGGAAAAGAATGAGAAGAAGGAGGCCAATTTCATCAGCAACTTTCAAGAAGAGGGAAAGTTGTTTATGACATATTCCGCAGTCAACAATGTTGTTGATAATGTTTGGTTTATAGATAGCGCTTGCACTAACCACATGACGGTGTCAATCTTGGTTTTCGGATCTTGATGAAAGCAAAAAGGGTGAGGTTCGACTTGGTGATAATAAGGCAGTCCAAGTAAATGGGAAAGGTACAGTTGAAGTTCCAACTGCACAAGGTAAAACTAGATCACTTTCTAATGTGCAATTTGTACCTAATCTAGCTCATAATTTGTTGAGTGTGGGGCAGCTTATGGCTTCTGGATATTCACTCTTATTTGGTGACGGTGCTTGTGTGATTCATGATAAGAAATCTGGCCAAGTTGTTGTCAGAGTTCCAATGACACAAAATCATATGTTTCCTTTTGATGTCTCTAAATCTATGGGAGCTGCTTTGGTTGCTAAAGAAAAAAATGAGGCTGAACTGTGGCATTCATGTTATGGGCATTTACATTTGAATGGTTTACAGCTGTTGAACAAGAAAGAAATGGTAATTGGGCTTCCACAAATCAATGGTCTTGGTTTCTGTGAAGGATGTGTTTTTGGGAAACATAGTAGAGCTTCTTTTCCAGTAGAAAATTCATGGAGAGCTTCTTGTTGTCTTGAGTTAATTCATGCTGATGTTTGTGGACCGATGAGTGTTGAATCGTTTGGTGGCAGCAAATATTTTGTGCTCTTTATTGATGATTTCAGTCGTATAAGTTGGTGTATTTTTTAGAGCTGAAATCAGAAGTGTTTGGATGTTTCAAGAAGTTCAAAGTGCTGGTGGAGAAACAAAGTGGCTACTCCATCAAGGCTCTTCGTACTAATAGAGGTGGTGAATTTACCTCTAATGAATTCGATGATTTTTGTGAGAAGTTTGGCATTCGCAGGGAGTTGACTGCACCATATACACCAGAGCAGAATGGTGTTGCAGAGAGAAAAAACAGAACTATTGTTGAAATGGCCAGAAGTCTGATGAAGGCAGCTAATCTTCCCAACCATTTATGGGCTGAAGGTGTCTCAACAACAGTGTATTTGATCAATATTTCCCCAACAAAGGCAGTCCTGAATCAAACTCCATATGAGGCTTGGATGGGTAGGAAGCCAAGAGTAAGCCACTTACGAATTTTTGGTTGCATTGCTTATGCTTTTTCTACTGATCCACATTGTAAAAAATTGGACAACAAGTATGAAAAATGCATTTTTATTGGCTATAGTCCCATGTCCAAAGCTTATAGGCTGATGAATCCTTTGAGTGGAAAAGTAATTATCAGCAGGAATGTAAAGTTTGATGAGGAAGGAAAATGGGATTGGAGCAATAACAATCCTTCAGCTGCTGTCCAAACCCAGGTGGATAAAATTGAACCCACACTTGTAACGTTTGATACAGATTGTGACAGCAAATCAGATGGAACAATTTCCTCCGACAGCGACCCATCTACACCAGCCAGCTCACGTTCTACTGCATCAATTTCTTCACCAGAGTCATCTCCTTTAAGATATCGTTCTATGAATGAAATACTTGAAACTTGCAGCTTTGCTTTAATTGTTTCTGACCTAATTTATTATGAGGATGCTGCTGTAAATCAGGTTTGGCAAGATGCAATGAATGTAGAGCTGCTTGCTATTGCAAAAAAACAATACTTGGGAATTAGTTGATCTGCCAGAGGGAAAAAATGTGATCGGTCTCAAGTGGGTCTACAAAACAAAATACAATCCAGATGGAAGTGTCCAAAAACACAAAGCAAGGCTGGTTGCAAAGGGATACTCACAACAACAAGGTATGGATTATGAGGAAACATTTTCCCCCGTTGCTAGATTTGAGACTGTGAGAATCATATTAGCTTTAGCTGCTCAATTCAGGCTGCCTGTTTATCAGTTTGATGTTAAATCAGCCTTCTTGAATGGTGATTTAGAGGAAGAGGTTTATGTTTCACAACCTGAAGGCTTTGTCATTGAAGGCAGTGAAGGTAAAGTTTATAGGCTGAAAATGGCTCTTTATGGGCTAAAGCAAGCTCCGCGTTCATGGTACAACAAGATTGATTCCTTCTTTTTGATGAATGGATTTATAAGAAGTGAAAATGAGCCTACACTCTATCTCAAGCGGAATGGTAATGATTTTTTGGTGGTCTGTCTTTATGTTGATGATATAATCTATATGAGGTCATCGAAGTGTTTAATTGATGACTCTAAGTCTTGTATGATGAACACTTTTGAGATGACAGACCTTGGCTTGCTGCAATATTTTCTGGGTCTTGAAGTTAAGCAGGTCAATGATGGCATCTTTGTATGTCAGAAAAAATATGCTGAAGATCTTTTGAAAAGGTTCAATATGTGCAACAGCGAAGTGGCAGCCACACCAATGAATGTTAATGAGAAACTACAGCATGTAGATGGGACTGAAAACGCTGATCCAAGATTATATAGAAGTATGGTTGGAGGTTTGAATTACCTCACACACACCAGGCCTGATATTGCTTTTGCAGTTAGCATGGTTTCTAGATTTATGCATAATCCTACAAAACAACACTTTGGAGCAGCCAAAAGGATTATGCGGTATATTGCAGGAACCGCGGATTTTGGAATATGGTATTCTAGAACTGCGAATTTCAAATTGAACGGCTTCACTGATAGTGATTGGGCTGGCTGTGTAGATGATATAAGAAGCACTTCTGGTAATGTGTTCATGTAACACCCCCAAACACTGGCCTAGGAGTTAGGGGTATTACACGCCGCGTATTATTACTTAATAACGCAAGGCTCTAACGAACGCACACATTTTATCAAAACAAGGCCCAAAACGAAATACTTATATAATAAGTATAAACGGAGTGTCGAAGATTCCAAACGTTAATACAACCCTCAAACAAAATCAAAAGCGGAAGCTAACAACAGAGGCCCAAAGGCTACAAGTCAAAATACAAATGCCTCAAAAGAATCGAAATAACATAGCAGACTAAACTCCAGAAGCTGAGCAAAGTGATCCTCGCTGATCAATCTGCAATGTTAGATAAAGTAGGGGAATGAGCAAACAACTATGCCCAGTAGATGACCAACTTCATCAACCAGCATGCTCAAAACATTTATAGAATGTTATCAAAACCGAAGTGGACAGAAGGAAACCATATTCCATGACAGAAATCAGAAACAGAAGTCCAAACACAAAAGGACTAATCAGAGTTCAAAAGCAACAGAAGTAGAAACAGAAGGGGACCCTAGTTGATCACAGCATACAGACAGAACGAGTAAACAACTCGTGAACAGAACGAGGAAACCTCACTCGTAAACAGAACAGGTGGAACACCTGTGAACAGAACGGGGAACATCACCCGTGAAACAGAAGGATATCCTACATAGCGCGCTACGAGACAGCTAAACCAGCCATCCAAAGGTTCAGATACAGAGATAACTAGGTCCCAAAACTAAAGCTCAAATACAGTTAAGCATGTGTGCACCAATGGCACCAGAAAGCACATAGATAGCTTGGAAATCAGAAGGGGAATCCAACCCCGCAAACGGAAGTCAAAACGGAGCTCAAATGAGCAAGTTATGGTCAAAACAGCACCATGTCCGAGCTTTGTGTCCGGACATCAATGTTCGGACACAAGTCGAGACTTTAGAAATCAAAAACAGACGGGTGTCCGAACATCAAAGCTCGGACGGATGTTCGGACGCTTTCGGAAACCAAATACGCGTAATGTTCGAATGTCAAAGTTCGGACACAAGTCGAAGCAAAATCAGAGAATGTAGAAGGGCGTGTCCAAACTTCTGTCCGGACTTACAAGTTCGGACACCATTCGAGACTTGTAAGTCAGACTCGTCCTCGCACCCCGTCCGAACATCGAAGCTCGGACGGAAGTTCGGACACGGCAAAAACTTCAGAAAATCAAAGCGCAACAGGGCATATCCGAACGTCAAAGCTCGGACCGACGTCCGGACATACCAAAAGTGCAGTTTCCAGAAACGAGTTGCATACCAAAACAGAGGTTTAAACACAACCAAAACAAAGGCAATTTGCAGAAAACAACCTTGGGGGTTTGTAGGCATTAAAACGACATTAAACAGACAGTTCGCAACCACAACACAAAGATAGAACACAATCAAAATTCATAACCGGAACGAAACTCCCCAAGGTTGAACACACTAATTGAATCCATCAGCCACCTACCTCGATATCACAGAGTCAAAATTCCAATCTGAACAGCAGAGCCCAAACCACAGCAGTAACCCGAACGCAGACCGGCAACGCAATTCCAAGCCTCTGACTGAATCCGACGCCAAAATCGCAGACGAAGCCAACAGCAGAAGAGAATTGATAGAAACGCAAGGACCAACGCTGAATGCAATCCGATTACAAAGAACAATTAGGGATTGAAAGAGTCCCCAAAATCTAACTCCAAATCTGAATTGTAATACCCAAAATACAATTCACCAACCTGATTGCGGTGAAGAAGACGAAACGAATTGTAGAATCCACCAACAGAACTCGGATTGCAGAACCACACTTTGCAGGACTTGAGCGCTTGAATGAACGTACTTTTGGGAGAGAGAGAGAGAAGAGAAGGGAGCGTGACGACGGTTTCAAAATGAACGAGGGTTAGAACGTGACTGAGAGTGAGGGGAATTAAGAAGTTTAATTATTGATCCAATTACTTACCAGTAATTAGAAGGGGATAAGAAAATGACCCATTCATCCTCGCCTTTAATTAAAAGGACTCCTATGTCCTGAATCCAGAATGCATCCATATAAGACCACTTGTGACGAAATAAAATGCAATAAACTTTGGGTTATAACAGTTCAGTTTTGGTTCTGGTGCTGTAACATGGAGTTCAAAGAAGCAAGAAACAGTGGCTTTATCATCTTCAGAGGCTGAATATGTAGCAGCAAGTGCTGCTGCCCGACAGACCCTATGGTTGAGAAAACTTCTTGTTGACTTTCATTTTGAGCAGACTGAAGCTACTAATTTGTTTTGTGATAACAGGTCAGCCATTGCTATGGCTAAAAATCCAGCGTTTCATGCTTGGACCAAACATATAGATGTTCAACATCATTTCATTCGAAAGCTGGTTGCCGATGGAAAAATATCTCTAAAGTTCTGTGGCACAAATCAACAAACTGCAGACATTTTCACGAAGGCTCTTCTACAAGCAAAGCATTTTCTTCAGATCCACAATTGGAGTTTGTAACTTTGAATCAAGGGGTAGTGTTAAATGAATTATTCAAAGTTTTACACGTTTATTAGATATATGAGTTTTATTTATTGTTTTAAAGTAGTTAGTATTAGTGGGGATAATGGATCTATTAGTTGCCTTATTTTTTGGCATTGACTTTGGATAGTTTCCATCTTATTCATTCATCTCAGTATAGTGAAATATCTCGTCAATTTTACTCTGTTCCACATCTTGTAGTCGCTTCAAGTGGACGTGCAAATAGATCATCTTTCTTAGTGGGTTCCCACATCTTGTAGTCGCTCTCAATGCTGGACGTGCAAATATGATCATCTTTCTTAGTGGGGAAACAAATACCAAATATTCGACCAGACTGCCACTACGCGCGACCGAAATATATAGTGAGTGGGAGAAAGATCGGCCTCCAGTAATTCTTCATACTCATCACAGAAACAATTTACATGTGGAAGGAGTGAAAAAAAGAGCAAAATTAAAGCCTAGAACAAACAAAGAATACAACATATACCGCCATGGAACCTTCAAGAGCAATATAACACAGCAGGAAGACCCAACTACGGTCCAACAGCAAGAGCAGCAATTTACCTGCATGTTGACCACTAAAGAATATTTATGACCCGTACACCATACCGGCAGCCTGTATTTTAATCGCAAAAGCAAGTATTCCCAAAACAATAAGATAACCAAGCTGGAGAGAGAACGGTGGTAAATTTAGAAAGCCGACCTGGCTAAAGATATTTAGAAAAGAAAAACTACTATAACACATCTCCATCAGTGGAAAGGAAGCCTCAACATGATCGAAGAAGAATTGGACCCACAGACAAGCTCAGCATCTCGCTCAGAGCAACCTGAACCTCCTTTGACCCATGCTCACAGCTAATCAGCCCAGAGATCAAGGGGAAGAAACTCGCCAAATTTTTCTCAAATGACGCCTCTTCCAAGCTACAAATGGCCTGGAGAGTAGCCACTATAAGTGGGGCACGTGCTGTCAACTCCCTTCTCCTCCTTGACCCCAGTGGAACCCGCCAGTGGGTCAGCGTACTGCCACCATCCGAGGGCAACACTGTCATCGACTGATAAGACCCACTAGATGTCTCTATATAGAACTCCAAAACCTCCCTACAGAGGTTGACAAGGAAGCATTCAACCTCAGAGTCTTCGTAGGTATGGGGCCTATCAAGAATCAGGTTTTGGAGGAAGCTTAAACATATTTGATAGGATTCATTCTCAAGGCGGAGAAGGGGTGGGTCCTGCATCTGGGTCACCGACCCAAGCTCTTGCAGCTTGGAGCAGAGCTTGGTATTGGTGTTCACCTTATGGGCATGTAGTGCCACAGTATGCAATGCATCGTACAAGATGCAAACATTCTTGGCAGAGAGGTGGGCTCTATACATGGTGTAGATCTCCATCACCGCCTGCATAGAAGAACAAAAGCAAGCTAAATGAACACGCTTTAAGCCAAGCAAACCAGGTCATTTAAGCAAAACTCAATAAGATTTCCTCTCTCCTTCCCTCACCATAGGCAAGTAATGCTAAAAGTCACTTTTGAGACACCAGAATCCATGCTTATCACACTAGCGTTTTCAAAATCTCGTGGGCAAAAGCTTATTTTACGATAGCAGCATAAAAGTTCTTGCAGCTGAGACCATATCGCACAACTGTATAAAGCTGACACACACGCCTGTCTTCTTATATAGCTAGATCTTAACTTCCTATTTTTTCTATCGATCCTTTATTCCTTCAAGAATAGCATGCTCAGTATGGCATATTTTAAAAAGCGGATTATCAGTATCTCATTTCCAGATGGGCCTTCATAACAGACAACACTTACTTCAAATTTGATTCATTCTTCACAGAAAGAGTCCATCAATAAACCAACCACATCAAAAGCTCAGCAAAAAGACTAGAGTAAAATTTTAATCCGGAAAGATTTACCTGAATCAGAAGCAGTTGCACAGCACATTTGCACTTGGCATTAGATAAGGATGTATAGAGTTGTCGACTCCTAGCGTTTTCCTCATCAGAATCATTACTAACAGACCCGGTCGATTCAGCAGGATTTTGCCTGCTCGTGGACTCTTCAATATCCGTAACTCGGATTGTCTCCTCACTTATAAATGAAAAATTAGGGAGAGTACCAATTGCAGCCTCTTTGAGAGACAAGACAACATCAAGCCATTTCTCATCACTAAATAAATCCCCAGCATTACTAACCAACCTTACAAAAGCAGCAATGCCTATCCCCGCAAGGCTTTGATGGGGTCGCCTAATGAAACTCACTAATAGCATGAGTACTTTTCTTAAAAGAGGACTAACGGTATGATAGAACTTGATAAAGAGATCCACAACTAATTCAAGAGACAATGTGCAGGTTTCATAAAGCCAAGAATCTTGGTCAAATTCAGGTACTTCACCATCATCATCTCCAGATAAACTTTCCCAGAAGGGTCAACTGCATGTCGGACATAATCAAATATCCGAAACAAGACAGACTCAAATACACGTTCCCACAAGGGCAGAGTGAAAAGGTGGCCATGATTACGTAGAGAATCAAAGAGGACTTGGAGAGCAGACTTTCTAATTTCTGGTCTTGGGTCAAAACTGAGTTCCGACAGACCTGTATAAAGGGCAATACGCAAGAGGTCAGTGAAACAAATACTTGCAACCGCCCACAGACTTCTCCTGGGTATCTAGAAGTCAAATAATATTGATCAGCCAGCCGGTCATAGCAACCAAACCCTTATAAAGTAATGGTAGTGTCTCCCCTTTTAAACTTTCCATCTTCATATTATTTATGACATGGCACTTATCATTAGTTACCCATGCAAATTAACATTTGTAAGGGATTAGGTCAAATAAACTACGAGAATTTCCAAGTCACTCTGAAATATCGAGCCTGGGCATCTCTTACCAGCCAACAAAGGAAACCACAAGTAGAGGTGATCTTCCTTATCAAGTAGCTCTCCATTTTCAAGCTTCCCATCTTTTGATGATTGGCATAAATGGGGATGGCTGTTCCCAGATGACTCCTTTGTGTTCCTGGCTGACGAGGCAAAATTTCCTTCAGCAAGCTTCTCCGCACAAAAACGTAGAAAGCCGATTGCATTTAGAGAAATATCTCTATTGAACCCGCTATTAGTAAATGCAATGAGGCAATTGACACAATCAGTGAATGTAGTTGTCTCCGTCTCCGTGATGTATGGGAAGTAATCTCGAACAATCTTCTCCATTATTTCAAACGCCAAAAGAACTATGTTTTTGTGGTCATCATATGCAGCTGTTGTAAAGACCTGTAGAATTTCATAAATGAGAAAGTTAATAAAATATAAGACATGGGGTAGCAAACTTTGTACCCAAATCAGTTTTCTGATGCATAAACTTCTGTGACACAGTTCGAAATTATCTACTAATCTATATAGACAATCATCACCTCGCAAACAGTAAATTCTGTTTGGAACATACAGTGCAACCCATTTGGACAGGCAAATTAGAAAGTAATCTACAGGAAGAAGAAAAAAATCCCTTCCAATCGGACTCTTGTGCTTGTCCCCACACACATCTACGAAACAAGTGCATTGAGCTACATTCTCATGTGTATGAATCTTCAGCAGGGTTTTATGGACAACATTAGATATGCATATTAGTCAACAGAACCTTTTTTTTGCATTTAAAATGCTCTGCCACATCTTTCTATTTAGCTGATTTCAAAAATCAAAGCGCATGAATCACTTCCAGGATTAAATAAACAAGTATTATGAATGTGAAAAATCCTAACACAATCATCTCAAATATTTAGTTTAGTATCCCAGCCACAAAGTAAATAAATGTGAGGTAAACAAAGACATTCTTCAAAGGTCGGCAAAGTATAGGAATCAAAAGGAAACACACTAGTGAATGGAAGCGGGTATGCCAAACAGGAAAAGAAAGATATAATACCATGAACATGCTCTTCCATCCAGATTTAACATTGTTCACTCTTGACAATACCATTTGTGAGACACATCTAATTATTAGCTCCCTGATCTCAACAGCCCTGCTCTTTCGCATGACAACAACAAAAGGCTTCATAAACTCATTTTGGAAATTATAATTGGCTAATTCTTCTCGCTCCAGAAACTTCATTGATAGTTGTCGTAGAGAATCCATAGCAAATATTGCGATTGACAGATTCTCAGAACACCCAATGTCTACAAAGAAGTCAGAAAGCACATTCCAAATGCTAGACCAAACTAGCCTGATTCGATTCATATTGTAGTGCCTGTAAAAAGGGTTTTTCAACAATCATTAACTAGGTTAACAACAATAATTACTTTAGCAAGGCATTAATACAATAACCATCTCAACAGAATTAGCATCTTACGCAATCTCAACAATCTTTGTAAGACTGAAAACCCTTGGATCAGATGGAGATCGTAGTTCCTCCATAGAGACCTTGCAAAGAGCCTTGACAAAGTCTATAATAGCCTCACTATTTAACTTTTGACTTCTGGTATAAATCCGACTCATTTCACTGCTTCCGACCTGCTCAAGCATGTTGAGATTTAAAACTAAATTGTCCATCTGTTCTGACGAAATCTTCCCAGTCTTACCACCAAAGCTGGCACTATCATATGAACCCCTTCTCACGGCAGCAGCGGCATACTGAATCCTAGCTACTCCCTTTTTCTTAAGAGCAGGGAGGATGGTCGACTTAGCCTGTTTTGACTTATCCAAATTGTTATCAGGCACTGCAAAGAAGGTAGCATCTGGAGGAGCACCTTCACCCAGTAGGTGTAGATGCTCAAACCGGGAGACACATGTTAGGACATGCTCCCATGCTTCCTGCAAGTAATTCCCCTCTTCATCTGCAATGGTGATCAATGCCTGTGACAACAGAAAGCGACAGGATAAGACATCAGGACCCAGCAGATAATTTCATGATTTCATAGTTAATTAAGAAACCAGAAAGCAGCCATGCATGCCCATTTTAGAGCAAGTGGTAAAAAAGAAAGTAGGGCCTTCTTTAACGTATAAATAGTAGCAACAAAGCAACAAAGAGTACATTTTGCTATGCTTTGATGGAAGGAGAGAATTTACAATGCAGATACGACTTCAAATCTCATACCCAATCAAGCTAAGCACAAAAGGAGTTGCGAAATAACAACTTTAGAGAAGCCTTAACTTCTAATCTGATAATTTATCCTATTCTAATTTTGAATTAGTATCTAAATACTATTCTAAAACCAGCTGCAGTAATCATATTCTTAAACCTAACAGCGGTAATCAGAAAAGAAATAAGAGAGAATCAAAATTGATTAGCCATCAACAGGGAGCAGGATAAGATGTGGACCTTTATACAGTGAATGTTCCTCTGTTTGATATCAGCAGGTGAGTGGAGAGAGGTAAACTTTGCAAGGGAAGTCACAAAAGCATCCCTGTGAGTTTTCATGGACATCACAGCAGTAACATGTATTGCAGCATGGAAGCCATCTAGACACAAGGATATAATAATTTCATCATCACTTTGCTCAAGAGGAACACTGAAAGCTGCCAGCATTGGTGCCCAGCACACCTCAATCATGAATCTCAAGATCACAACATCAGTTGCAGCATAATAAACTGACCTACAAATTAACAGATGATTGAAATAAGATCATAGCCAATTATCGAAAATATATAAACTTATACTAGATAAGAAGTTTGCAGTAACGAGCATATTAGATAATGTAACCTTGAAACAAGCCACAGTAGCAACTTAATACAGTAAGCACAAGCTCAGCCAACAAAAATTAAACAGATAGGCATTAGCCGTCCTTACTCAGATTTGCGAGCTTTTTCCTTGAACTGCTCTTGCATATGTTTGATCAAATCATCACTCGTCTCCAAGTAGTCCTCATCACGCTTACGAATCACAATATTTAATATACTATCCAAACCTAGCATTTTGTTGGAGTTCATAGACTGTCTTTGTTGGGGGGCTAGGTCATCTTCTTTCATCTTAATCTCATTTCTGGTTATCCGCTCATACAATGATCTCATATACTCCTCAGCCAGATCTTTACCGTCATCAATTCCACGATTGTTTCTTATAAAATCTTCAGCCGACATCTGAGATTGGAGGGACAAAGAGCAGAAAAATAATTCAAGCACGATAACATAGTTAGACATCCAGACTATCTCAGTCACAAAACAGAAAACGTTACCTTGTTTTTCACCATAGGATTGTGTGCGTCAGTATTAAGCATTATAACAGAGTAAGCAAGGACATATGCTGTGTCTGCACTAGAAAAGGCCTTTGGATTGCATTTGCAGTATCGCTCAGCAAACTTCTCCATAATTCGATCAATCTTTTGTGCCTCACCAGGTAACCTAAATCCTTGTAGGAAAGTTCGAATAGCTTCATCAAAATTTCGGTCTTGAAAGTCAAAGGAATCTACATATGCATGCATCACTTTCAATGATAACTCTTCTCTTTCCCCAAGATAATCTCCGATCAATGTTTTGCTCAAACCAGAGGCATCCTTCAAGAAAGTAGCTATCTCTTCAGGAGAAGAACCCACTTTATTAGCATTTATGAGAAACTCGATACCCTTCTTTGGTTTCCTGTTGAAGAGGGATATACCTTCCTGCCATTATAAGATTAAACGATCAGATTAAATACAGCAACAAGTATCTTACAATAACCACATGTTAAGACATTTTCACTATTATTACCTGAAGCTCAAGCTTGTATGCCCGTCTTTGCTCAATCGTTTGGACATCAGAAACATCACTTGAAGTCTCAGAATGGTTATCAGACGCTTCTGCAGGCTCATCCAAATTTCCATTTGTCAGCGGCAGGTTGTCACCAAATTCATGACTGACATCAGCCAGATCAAACTTCCTCGCTGAGTGAGGATCTGGAATCCGAAACTGCTTGTTCATCCAATCCCCCATTGATCTTAAAACACTAACTAAACACTTCATGGCTTCAAGTTTCATGGTTGCTTCCTGTGGTGGCAATAATGTGGTAGGAACACCGGGTGGCACTCCTTGAGCAGTCTTAAGAAGTCCATTGACCATTCTGTATGCATGAAATAGGTGATGGATACACTCAGAGCACTTTGTATCTTTTTATTGGATAGACAATAAGTATCCTTCATAAACATGGATGGCTATTAATTAATCTAAGTTAATGTTCTAAGTAGAAGGTAAAAGGAAGGGGCAGGGGGGAGCAAACACTAGAATATTACATACCTCTCAAATATATTAGATGAATTGACATCACAGTCATAGTTTATGAATATATCCACCAAAATTTGAGAATCCTCAGAGAGCTTCTCTATAAACTTGAGAACAATCATCTTCTGCTGGAAATTGGGTTGAGCAACATTTTCAAGAACTCTAAGAACTATCATTGGGAAAAAGACTCCAATCTCTGCTTTCAACCCTGCTCGGAATCTTGATACCAAACTCATGAAGATTGAGCAAGAGAGCTGGAACACAATCATCAGTGTTGAGGCACTGTTCTTCAGCAATGACAAGCACAAATACTGCTTGATTGCACCTAAGAATCTGCTTCAGAAAACCAAAATTAGATCACATGAATTGCACTAAGGAACTCGAATTATCGAAATATATTGGTAAGCCTCTCTAAATCACAACAGTACAAAATAGTAAGAAAACCAAATCTATCTAATGCTTTTGAGTGATTTGAGGGGGGAGGGGGGTATTGGCAGCACACTCACACAACAACACCAAAAGAAACAGGAGACAACCTATCTGGCATTTAGCTTAGCTCCATAAGAAGGGCGAGGCATACTTGTATTGTACCTATTTCTCACTTAGAAATACATTATACTAATCCAATTGCAGGAGATTCCAAGGTTGGTCAAATTAATTCTACTAGCAACAAACCTTCAATGCTTTCCTCTGTAATTAAGCAACCTAAATAACCCTATTTGGTCTACACTACAGATTGTACATTGAGATGAGTCCGGGCAGCTATTTATTACATTCTAACATATAAGGTCTAATTAATCACAACCGAACATTATGCCACGAATCCTCTTGAAAGGGAGGGGTGCCTTCAGGAACACGGACACAGGTGGTGCATGGGCCGTTTCCCTCCTTTTCCTGCTAGGATTGGAAATCCTGTATTTTCCGTATCCATACGATTGAGACATTGGGGTGTGTGTGTGTGTGTGTGTGTGTGTGGTGTGTGGGGGGGGGGGGGGGGGGGGGGGGGGGGTTAGCAGCACACTACTATCTGAACATTTAGCTTAGCTCCATAAGAAGGGTGAGGCATACTTGTATCGCACCTATTTCTCACTTAGAAATACATTATACCAATCCGATTGCAGGAGATTCCAAGGTTGGTCAAATTAATTCTACTATCAACAAACCTTCAATGCTTTCCTCTGTAAGTAAGCAGCCTAAATAGCCCTATTTGGTCTACACTACAAATTGTACATTGAAACGAGTCCGAGCAGCTATTTATTACATTCTAACATATAAGGTCGAATTAATCACTACCGAAACATTTGTTGATCAAACAAATAATCACATCGAATAATACCTGTCACTGGTCCTAAACACAGCCCCAGCATTCTCCAGCAAAATCTTTAGCAACTCCAAAGCTACAATCTTCCCCTTCATAAGCAAAGGATCTGACAATACATCCTTGGGTGGAGTCTTCATGGACAACTTACACAGAGCTCGAAAAACCAAAAAGGCATCTCTCCTCAATTTGTTCCCAATCTGAATCTCCAAATCATCATCCCTCTCCACCTCCCCATCAGCCAACTCTCCTTTCCTACCCTCCAACGCAGTCTTGTACATACTGATCTCCCAATACTTCGCATCCAACATGTCCTTATCAGTCGAATCAAGCAAATCAGCTGGGTTTGTCCCTTCAACTGTGGCATTGATCCTCGTCTCAAAAGCCCCATCATGGGCCCCACTCCCTCCTCCTCCCCCGCCACCAACTCCTGCCATTCCAGGATTCAAAACCACATCAATTTCTTGTATGATCTTAGTTATAAACCCTTGTACAAACTGGGTCATGCCCGCATCAGTCTCCGACTTCTCAACATGATCCATCAGCTCAGCCACCACAATAGGCTGGACAGGGACAGTGGACGAATCCGCCTCCATTCTTCGGAACACAATCACCAGCATCTGGATCAGAGACGCCTTGGCTGTTGTCTGATTCACGACATTCTTACTGCCTAGGAAGATATCATAGCAGGTCCTAACTATCAGCAGCAAGCAATCCCCATGGATTCTCATGCTCGAAGAGGTAACGGCCGATAAAAGGGTTTTCAGAACAAGAAGCTCCAAGCTCTCGTCCCCGATCTCCACACACTTGCAAACAGCTTCCACCAATCGCGTTAAGAGCTTACCTTCAGGAGCTTCCCCACTCGGGTCAGCCTCTCCCCTGACATAGCCATGGGCGACGAGCTTCTGGATACAGTCTAGACCGGGTTCGGCGACCTTGATGTTTCCGGACCCGGCTGCGTTGATAAGGGGGCTGAGGATGAGCTCGGAATCAGCAAGGGAGTACTCATGTGACCCCCCGTCATTGATCGGGCCGAGCAAGGATTGACTCGCATCGGAAGAATCTGAGTTGGAGGTGGAGGAGAGAGATCCGGTAGACGTTGGAGAGTTGAGCTTCTCGAGGAGAGATTTACACTCGTGAGCGAGCTTGGAATTCTTCCGCCAGGAGCCAGTCTTGATGATCTTGTCGAGGGATGGAGCAAGGACTTGCTTCAGCCGGGAATCGGCTTCTGAAGAAGCCATCCCGCAGGTTGCCGTGAGTAGAAGTAGGAGGACGATATGTTTTCACCCGATCTGAGCGATGTAATTGCGGAAATGATAAATGAGGAAACAGAGAGAGCGCACTCTGGGTGGAAATTTTTTTCCTTCCCTTTGCTAATCGGTAACTAATCCTTTCCTTCCAGGGGTACACAAATCCAGTCGAGCAGGATCACAAGAGTTTGAGGAGGTTTAGGGTGGACACGAAAGAGGTAATGTGTCTGTACAGAGAGATTTCTATGGGAGATTGAGAGGGGAAGGAAGGACTGGGGAGAGTGATGCCGTCTCCGGGGGGTTGGCTTTGTTGAAAAGAGAATCGCGAGGTCTAAAAGCATAATCAGCATAGGAGAAGACGATGAGTAAGCTTGGTTTACCGGACTGCTCAGATCTATCGTCACTTGCGCCCGCCCCTCCAGTCTCCACTGGAAGGGGGCTATTTTGGCACCACCTTTATATATGATTTCTATATTTTTTTTCTTTTTTTAAAAAAATCAATATTAACCTAAGTGAAATGGTTCAGCTACTGTTTTAACTTTTAAGATTATTATCTCCGTCCCGTCATAAGTGTCATGTTTGTTTTTTAGCACGTTTTTCCACCTCAATATTAAACATATAAAGTAAAATAATTTTATAAAACTAAATTTTGTATTATATAGTTTATCATGTAAAGAATTATATACAAAACTTAAATTTTAAAATTAATTTATCTTATATGTTAAAAATTGAAGTCAAATGACATATCCAAATAGTAAATAGGATGGTCAAGGTGGGACGGAGGGAGTATTACCTTGACAGATTAAAAAGCGTAACCAAATAATATAATTGTGGGAAAGTTGGGTGTGTATGCGAACTTCGCTAGCAAAAACATATCTAGGATCATTTCAGCACATCCCTTTCGTCTCCGTTTTAGCCGAAGGTTTTTTTTAGGAGGTCGGCTGCGATCAGATGGGACCCACGTGGGGACCACACCCAAAACAACCCAAAAACAGCGTGGTCTGAACGTAGCCATGGCGTTTCTATGGTATAAATGTGGTATTTTTGAGTTTGGTATTTTTAATAAAAATGTGAAACCATCACCCCCAGACAACAATTTTCAAAATAGCCATAAATATACAAGCACAAAACAACCAACAATTTATGCTGCAAATATAATGAATACCGTAAATAGAGGCGGAGCCAGAAACTGTAATTAAGGGGACAAGAATATTTTAATAATATTAATTAATATTTAAAAAATTTTTAATAAATTAATTTAAATTTTTAATATTTATAATTATATTTAAAAATGATTATATATTAAATTTGACACAAAATTAAATTAAAAATGAAATATATAGATTAATATATTATAAATTAGTTTATTTTCCCTTTTTATTTTTAGTTTTTTTATAAAGATTGGTATACTAAATTATAAATTAATGAAAATAATATAGAACAATAGTTTTAAACTAGTAGTGTTTTTCTAAATTGTTTATTCAGATAGGGATAAATAGTCTCTCAAAACTATTACTATCTATCAATTCTAATAAAATATTCTACAAGAAAAAGAGCAAACTAATAAAAATTACGATGTAAACTTTCAATTATATCAAAATTATTAGAGTACAAAATATTTTTTGATTAATTACAAAACTGTTTGTACAAACTATTATGGTTTGTCAGTATATCAAAGTTTATTATATTTTTTATACTGTGCTTAATAATTAAAGAATAATTTTATATGCTAATATACGTTATTTTTCATTTCTTGACATATCTAGTATTAAATTTAAATTTATGTTTTTGAATTTCATTAAGTAATATTTAATTGAATAGAATATATTATTTTAACTACAAATATATGTTTAAAATAAATATTTTATCAACAATTAAACAATATATAATAAAAAATAATAAGTGATATTTGATATATATATATATATATATATAATATTCGCTTATAGTCAATTATTTATTATTATTAGAAAGAATTGCTTTTAATTTCATTGATATTATTTATTCCATTAAAAATTAAAATAATCTTAAGTATTAATACATTTGAAATGTTATATTAAATACTAATATAATCCAAAATTATATTTTTATATATAACATCTAATATATTTGCTCTAAATACAATGGTTTATTTCTTTATTTTTTCAAATATATGTAAAAATTTTATTTATAAATTAATATGTATACAAATTATAAATTAATTGTCACTAAAATATTACTCCCTCTGTCCTGAATTGACCGTCCTGTTTGCTTTATGGCATGATTTTTCACTTCAATATTAAGCATATAAGATAAAATAATTTTATAAAACTAAATTTTGTAACATATAGTTTATCATGTAAGGAATCATATGTAAAACTTAAATTTTCAAAATTAATTTATCTTATCTGTTAAAAATTGAAGTCAAACGACATGTCCAAATAGTAAACAGGACGGTCAATTCAGGACGGAGGGAGTAATAAAGAATATTAATTATTAAAGGCTATAATTGAATATCTACATATATTTTAATTTTATTAACAAACAATTATTTTAAAATGTAATATAAAATTTTTAATTGTAACAACGAAAACGGTAAACGCACCACACAAAACTAACTTATTCAAAACAGTCAAACGAAACCGCTGCCTGCCGAACACTAGTTTTCAAAACAGCCACAAAACAACCAGCAAAACTACCACAAAACAGCCAGCCAAAACAACCACAAAACTACCATGCCGAACGCAGCCTGAGTCTTTCAGCTGTTTCATCTCGAGTCCAGTTTAAATGTATATCTTCTGTGTTTGAAGATTGGAGGTGCTAGTCTCAGGAATAACTCAATTAATGACAAGAGTTTGATTGGGAGAGTAAGAATAGAACTTAAGCCACTGTTGGTGTTTCTTAGCTCACGTTTTTTACTCAACATCTGAGCAATCTTCATTCTCTTCATTCGATAGATTTATTTCTTCTCGTACCTCCCTTCACCCTGATTTCTTTTCTAAATTTGCATTTTGCGTGTTATCTATCTTAGATCTAGATTCTTCTCTCGGTTTCCTCTCTATCTCTTGGTATGTTATCAGTTTCGGTCATAGCGCCTTCCTTTTCATTTCTCCTTTCCCCTTCTACTTGGCTATACCATTTGAGTTTTGTTTTAGGTATTGTCGCTCAAAATTTAAGAGGTTTGAACAATTAGGGCTTCTATATTTGAATATGAGGGTTTGGGGGTCATGGAGTTTTATTATCTTATGAGCATTGTAGTTTGGGACAACTTTTTTTTTTACCTACCAAATTTGTCCCAGTTCTCTGACCATTACTTTGTGTTAGCATTTGAGTGTGTTCGGTGGGTTTCGTTTTTGTAATATCAGTCTGAGTTTCTCGTGATTAAGTTTGAGCAATTGGCATCCATGCAGGCAGTCCTGGTTAGAGGACCTTGGGTTGTCAATAATTCTCTATTTGCAATCTAAAGTCTGAAGCCAGATAAACCTATTGAGGAGCACGAATTCAAATGGATTCATATTCGTCTAGCTTTACGTACGTACGTATCAAGGTCCTCCTACATATTTAAATCCCTGTTATGCGTTATCTTCCGCTCTCTATTGATGGACAAGATCTGGTTTTCTCGATCACTTATGATAACATGTCATCTATATGCTCTAAGTGTGGACTCTTTCTACATGCAATTGAAACTTGCCCGATCATTCATGACATGGATGATGATGATACCCTCTATGATATGTAGCTCTGTACTGATATTTTATTGGCTAGTAAAAGATTGAAGGAAGTTTATGAGTCGGACTTGTGGTCTTAAGATGGCGAAGTGCTTTCCGATTTACTAGGGATAAGTAGTTCTTCAATTGAGGCTGGGAATGACATGCGATTTTATCCTATGATGAGTATAGGTCTAACATCCGAGAAAGGTGATCCTTCCCCTCTCTTGGTGGACATGCATATAGACCAGCCCGATTCTTCTCAAGGATCGAGGAAGCGTACATTTGATCATCTACTAGAGCACGCATTGAGGGAGGAATATTGGGATTGTCGTTTGTATGAGGTATATCAGAGGTAAGAGAAAATGAATGAGGTTGTGGAGGTGCATCGATGGGCAATGCAGGCGACTCTGGACATAGGACAGAGTTGCCAGGAAAAATGAAGCTTGTGTTCCTAATGAGTGAATAAATGAGCATGTTCTAGGGGTATATTTCATGTGCTTTATCAAATGATTTCATATGCTTTACCAATGTCTATCATGCTTATTTCTCTACTTTAGTTGGTTTTCCTCTACACATGTTTTGTTTAAACATGGGGAATAGTCTATCTAGGAGCAAATTAGATAGAGAGCAATGTGTGGGCGTAAACGGATCTGAGATCAAAGCTAAAACGAATAAGATAAAGCGAAAACAATGTTGTGAAGGCTGACCTCCCCATAGGACTGGGGCGGTAGGAGTGTTATAAGCAGACCAAAAAACCGAGATTTCCATTCAACTTTGAACCGACCCATAAGACCGACGCACGGGGGTGGTCGGGTGTTCTGAGGCAGTACTGCAGGCCAAAAATGCTCGTTCCGAGGGTCGAAGACCTCTACACTTCAGATCGACCCACGGGACTTCCCTAGTGGGTCGGTCAGACGGAAAATGCTAAGAAGAAGAAGAAGAAGAAGAAGAAGAAGAAGTTCTTTTTCTCTCTTATTTATGTTCAAATGAAGAAGTATCCTCCTTGTGCCAAGGGATGAGGATTTTGCCTCAAATCTCTAAAACTCTGTTGTTGACTCTTGAATTGTTTTAATTCTTTATTTTATTTATTGCTCTTAATGAAAGTTGATTATTGTGTATCTATGTTCTTAAGCTTGTCTACATTTTATTGTGTGATGTTCTCAGGGTTTTTCTCAATGTATTATCTTTGTGGGTTTCTATCGTAGTTAACCGAAAATAGAAGCTTATACCGTGGGTACTAAACCAACGTTTTTTTTATAAAAGATCACTGAGATAGGTTGCATTGCAACTTGGGGGGATGAGGCTTATGCTTACTGATTTCAATTGATAAGGTTCTTAAATAATCCATAAGTGCAAACTCAATTGATTTATAATTAATATACCATGATTTGGTTATTAATTAATTAAGTGTTCCCGTTGTTTAGTTATGAGTTTAGGAATCAACACTTGGAAGTAAAGAGTGAAGGGTGTAAAAATCCATCTCAGGGTATAACTATCTTAGTTAGTTAGCTTTGTTTTATTATTTCATTTCCTTATTATCCAAAAACACAAAACCTCATAAACATGTACTGCACTTTACATCTTTTATATATATGTTTGTACACTTACACTAAACTTGTAGTTAGCTAGATAGTTGTCAAGTCCTCGTGGATAAACACTTATTGTGCTACTTCGACTGGATACACTATCCATTAGTTTGCAAAGTATATTTATATATTTTGCACAACAATTTCCAAATTGCATGAGAGGGGACACTACTCATGCAATTATGTGTATTTGGAAGTTGCGGCTTCAAGTTTTGTCCTTTTTGGAAGCTTGGTTTCGTTTCCTATGTTATGGCTATCGGGTGATTAGGGTTCTAGCTTATAATTAGTGGTCTTGTTATATTTTTGCTTTGTGGATATATCGTAGTTGGTGGGTCTTGTTATGCTTGTGCTATATTTGCTCTTTTGATTTTAAGTACGAAGGCAATGGTGGTTTGAGGGTGTACCATGATAGTTGTCGTTGGTAATCTTGAGAAGCATGAAGGCTTCATGAGCCAAGTAAGGGTGTTGATTGGTCTCCCATTCTACTGCTCATGCAATCTTCCTTAAGGATTTGGTTGTGCATAACAGTCAGACGTATGGGGTTTTGTTTTGTTGTAGGGTTTTTTGGTGTGCTGCCTTCAATCTCCTTTTGCTAAGTATTTTCTGGAACCTCTACTTATTCTCTAAGTATGTGCTTAGTTCGGATGATAATGGCTTTTAGGTGTGTAAACTTATAAGTTATATATGGCTTGGTGGTTCTTTAAAATATAATATCAGTGTGTGGAGAAATATCCATATATTATTTGATACATGATCGCAATCTAAAGTACATTTAAAGATAAGTGTTGATGTTGTTTTTAAGTTTTTAGTTGTAACATAAGTAAATAGTTTTTTTGTTATAACCCAAGTTACTACAGAATTAGTTTTGTAACGTTTGTGACTTAAGATGGATGTATTTTATGACTTAGGACGCAGAAGTCTTTTGATATAAAGAAAAGGGCGAAATGGTCATTGTCCCTTCTCCTTCTAATTACTGGTAAGGATTTATTTAATACAGTTTTACTCCCCACTTTCAACATCACGATCTAAATCTCCATCAGTTTTGAAAACCATAAATACGTTCCTCTCTTCTCTTCTCTCTCATCATTCTTCATCTTCCTCAATCTGTCAAGACTTCATTGTCGCTGGATTTTGCTATCAAATTTTTGTTGTGGATTGCTCCTCCCTTGTGAATCCCTGGTCAGTTTAAGGTAAGATTGTCAGATTATTCCCCTTCAGTTCTACATTTTCTGAGAACTTCCCCCATTCTAACTGTTTCCCTACAATCTGATTGCGAGTCGGAAATTGCTCCCTGTGTTCTCTGTCGATCTTCCGCTGTTGGTCCGTTGTCAGATTCAGGTGAGAGTTGTGTATTGTGTCCTACGGTTGCAGTTTCTGATGTGGGAATTTTTGTTAGTTTCTGATTCGGGGTTTGTCTCTGGGTTTATGGTATATTCAGTGACTGTTTGTCTACTCTCTGGATTGCTTCGTCGACTGGATTCCGCTTCAGACTTGGGAACGTTTCTGCAATTGTTGAGGTAGGTGATTAATGGATTCGATGGGGATGATCGCCTATGGGGAGTTTCAGATCCAGGATTCTAATTGCCTAATGATTTAGTGTTTTGATGTGTGTTTGTTGTCTGAGATTTTGTATTGTTTTGAGATGCAAAAACCCTCATAGTTCTGGATTTCAATCTCTGGTTTCGTATTATGATTTGGGTGAAAGTTTGGCACTCTGTTCGTAGCGTTTTCGCTTCTGAATTTTCTGTAATCTGCAACATGGGTATTACCTAAACTGACTACATCCACAAACGTGAAACAACGTGGTGTACTCAACCTAATTAACACCAAGGTACTACTTTGGAAAGGAGTACCATACATAACAAATAACGAACGCAATGCTGAGATGGAAGCATGTATCAAGAATACATGACACTAAGTCTAATACTGTAAGACATGGGCCTGAGTGAAGGTATTCAACATACCACTAGTAGGACATGAGTCCAGGAGAGCGAAGCATCGCCTCCTACCACTTTCTCCAATGTATGCCACTAGGGCAACAACACCTAAGACTATGTGACTAATGACAAAAACTGATTAAAACCAAACTACAGCAAGGGCTTCCATGAGAGGAGGAAAAACAAACCTTCACCACGGAGTCTGGGATTACAACAAATGATGTAACCCATGAAATAGGGTAAAGTTATAAAACTACATAATGACCGTATGGAGCCAATGTACAAGCAATTCCAATAAAGAGCTTATTGAGCCATATACCAACAATAACTTGTCAATACAAGTGGACGCAATTCTGTTAAATACTAGCGAATTTATGTCAATAACGACACCAATATAGAGGGGAAAACCACCCTCGCACAATTACACAACGTGAACCCCACCATTAGGACACAATATCCTGAATAACTATCGAAACGGGGATATTAAGGCATACCCATTGGGCAAGGGACTCAAGGAACCTAAAAATTTTCCTTAGGCCACCCCAAAAGTTGTTTGAGAAGGAGATTGACAAAGGAATGCTTCACAATTAGAACGTGTGACGAACACTACGAGTATACAAAACTTGATGTGGGACAACCGCACTCCATAGGAGCTTGTGGGCTTGACAACCTATTCATAAGTTAGTCAAGTAAGTAGTAATGTATCAGTAGGGTATCCCATACATGTAAACGAGTAGTGTAAGGAACACAAGAAGTAGTCATCTCCATGCCAAGGTCAGGGATACAAATCCAGACCGGTGCAAATAACTACCTCGAATAAATTGACGAGAAGAATCTCAGTTAAACCAATGAGACTAAAGGAACCAAGAACCTTGAATATAATACGACCAAAGTCGTAACTCCACAAGGGAGTGATTAATACAAAAAAAAAACATTAAGGGAAACCTTCCGAAGACATGAGAGTCGATGATCAACTTAATGACAAGGCATGAAAACCCATTAGATGGACGAGTAAATATGCTAACCCTCATAAGGATCAAGGATTTGCTTTCGTTAGCATAATACTTGCCGTCCAGAAGGAACCTGCTGAAGGTATTATACTATCCAAAAAAGGGGCATAAAGAGAACTATTCTTTGTGCTACAAACATAACGCAATACCGTACAATGTAACAATTGTTGTATACTCAAATCATAAGAACATTGGTATGTTTCACCTAGATTGGGCTGAACATAAACACACGACTATGCTATAAAAGAAAGGCAGAGCTAGTATACTAGCGAAGGTCCTAAGCTAGAAAGCAAACGTCATGATAACTAATAACTGCCAGATCGACTAGGATATGGAGCGCGCAGAAGCGACCATCATGAGCAACCATAAAAAAACAAACAAATACGTTGGCAGGAAACAAACGAGTGAAACTCGCATAGAACTCAGTGATGAGAAACAAAACCGAGGGCAGACTATACAACAGTCTAGACCATACAAGGAGACACTCAAAATCAATACAGTGTTCAGCGCTATATACCATGTGGAGGCACATAAATGTACAATACACTCCTGATGTAACACCCCTACTGTTAATCAAGCCATCACCTCCTAACCCGTCTCAATTACCAATAACAAGCAGCGGAATTCAACTACAACCAGTGGGTGATATAATGTCGTTAGTCACCCACGTGACTAACTAGACCAAATCCAATTACCTTACCTTTCATTCCTTATCCATTCCAAATACATATACAAACCTCCAATCAATTCTATACCGAGTTCCTACAATCATCAAGTTTACCGATACAATTCGGACTTACAAATCAATCTTTACAATATACAAATGTTTCTAATCAACTACCCATGTTCAACCGCCATCCCCGTCCTACACTCGAACGGAATCGGCTCCAAGGTACTTGTAAGGTAAAAACAGCTCCCCAAGGGGCTCAGCATATTGCTAGCATGAAATTCGCATACCCCGCGTGCTAATGGGGGTACGCCGACTACTTTGTCGAGAGCATGAGATTCATTTTAATTCAATCAACATGCAAGATAGCAATACATTATATATGTACACTAGCACGAGTATTCAACATTCAAACATGGAATTCAATCCCTAACTAACACATCAAGGTTGTTAGTTCATGGTACTTACTCTTAGGCCTTGAGGGTTTCTACCTCACTAATGCCTTAGTCACTTACTCATAGTCTTCCCATTCTCTTGGGTTATTCTTACTCAAACTCTCTTGTTCTCAATCTCAATCAAGTTCTACAATACTCAATCTTAATCCTCAACTCTCAGATTCTCAATTCTCAACTCGATTCTCAATTCCCAAGTTCCAAACTCAATTCTCAAATTCTCAATATCAAATTCTCAAAGGTATCTTTTAAGTCATTACCCATGACCTCCGGGCAGAGTCATACACAAGACTCACCACCGGGCTTTCAAATACAAGTCTTACTTCCCCGGTTTCGACCCTATTCTGGGTCTAGCATGATGGGAAGGTTCGACTATCAAAAGGAACTATACACCTAGTTCCTTAAATTCACAAAGGTCCGTTCCTCTACCGGACTACTCAAATTCCCAATACTCCTCTCTCGGAGTTATTTCACAATCTCATATATTAGCCTAGAAGTATCTCTCTCGATAACATCTAAAAGATTAGGGAAGTTTCTCAATGTCTAGCATTCTCAAATTTAAGGGTTTCCCCAACTTATCGAATACTTTCATGTTCGAGACATTTACTCAAATTGGTCAGATCCTCATATTATGGATTGACTATCTTTTAAAGGAGTTTGACGGTCCCTTACATGTCTTTTACTTTTCTCATAAGTTCTTTTCTTAGAACTATCATTATCCTCTAAGTAGAGGTTCATTGTATCTTTCCACTATTATTTGTATCGTGGATTAATTCCATTCGGTTCTAACCATTATCGGGAGTTTACTAATCCCGTACAACTCTCTCACGTTCTAGTGAGTTCATAGGTTTGCATCTATCATTAATCTTGTTTCGATAGTTTTTGTGTGTTTCCATGTTTTCGTTATTTTACGAAACGACTCTTTCTACGAGTCACTAACCAATTCGTTACTCAACTATGAGTCGGTCTATAACGCCAAGTTAGACCACATAATCATTCAAAGAGGGTTAGTACACACAACATGCATCAAGATATACAATCAAGCAATAGAACATTTTTCATGATTTTATCTTGATTAAGTCGGCACACAAGCACACATCATACAAATCAGCGTAGCCACGTTAGCATACAGGGCATGAGAAAATCATACCTTACACCATGGGTTAACTTTACCGTGTCCTTACGTTCCTCGGGTCTTACTCTCGAATCACTGATCACATATCAAATGGTTCTATTAATATCAAGATATTACTGTATGTAACTACTCTTACCCCCGTACTTATCCCGTTATCCCCTTAATCTTAGGTTCTTAGGGCATATTCTTCTTACCATAATTACTCTACCAATGGCTTACTACTAATGCCATTTTTTTTTACCCGACCGACCTTGCCCAGGGTCAGTCCCAAGGTCGGTCGAAGTCAGTAGTTTACGGGTTTACAAAATTTAAGTCCGACCGATCCTACCAAGGTTGGTCGAAATCAGAAGACTTCCAGATTTGAAAATTTTAGCCCGACCGACCTTACCAATGTTATGCCCCGATTTTTTTTATTTTTTATTTACTTTCTCTAAGATTCGCAAAGGAAGTTCGGGTTATATTGTACTCTTATATTAGAATGTCTATGACATTCTCCTAATGTTAATATATTAGCTTGAGGAAGGAGGGTTACATTTGTCTTCTTCCTTTTTGTTATTTATTATTTTCTTAAGGGATAGATTTATTAATCTATTCTATTTCCTCCCTCTCACTCATTCTAATTCACGATCAATTAGTCCCTCTCCTTCATCTTTCTCATCGACAGTTCTATCGTCCATCCTCTTCGCGTATAACTTCTTCTCCCTCTGCTCATCCTTTTCTTCAATCTCTCATCCTATAATTCAATGGTGCTGCTGTTTCGTTATTCGAGTCCGTGAGATCTCTAATTGAGGGTTTCGAGTTCTGATTGATGTTTCGTCGTTTCCCTCTCCGTCATTGGTATTCTCCCAATTTTGATCGAGTGTTCGTGGTCCGATGTTTCAAGAAGAGTGTTTCGTAGAGTCCGCAGAGACTGCTTTGCTTCGGATGTGAGGTAGGTGGTGAATGGATTCGGGTGGGTGTGTTCAACCACGGGGGATTTCCGTTCTTATTAGTTTTCTGTATATGATTGCTTGATTCTCTAGTGGTGATGTTTTTGGTTGCTTTTTGATGTGTTAAAACCCCGTGGAAATGTGTTTTCGATTGGCTATTTTTGCTACTATAAGTTATGTATGTTTTGTGGGGGATTTGTGGCTTGGTTCTGGCTGATTTCCGCAAGTGATTTTGTAGTTTTCATAGTGCCCGAACATGTGTCTGAACATTGAAGTTCGGACATCATGCGCCGGCAGATTTTCAGACTCTCGGTTTATGTCCGAACATGCAAGGTCGGACGCATGTTCGGACAGGCCTTTGTTTTTGCATAACTTCTTCGTTTGAGCTCCGTTTTGAGTGCCGTTTACGGCATTGTGTGGAGGGTGATTTTTCGGTACGAAGGGGGTCTATCTAAATATGATCTGACTGAGAAGCCTAGATCCTAAAATGCCATTCTGTGGAGGGTGAAAACCCGTTATTCATGGCATCCCTCAAATACCTACTCTATCGTCCGTCTTTCCCAGAAAGCATAAGGGGGATGCTAGTGAGCACTACACCCGCTCTCAATGGGCTCCACACGGACTTATGCCTCTATAAGGCGGAATTGACTAGAGTCGCCACCTAGTTTGACCTAAAGAACTAGGAAGGAAAGGGAAAGAGGGTTCTAAGAACCGTTAATTGACTCTGAGATTATTGCCTATGGATAGGACTTATCTGGTCATGTCAGAGATTCTGTGTGGGTTCGCACTGGGTTACACCCCTTAGAAGTGGCAACGACCACAACTTCGGATTGGTGCCCGAGGAAACCTCGGTCTCCAATTGTCGGGATTGTCTTCTTTCAAAACCTTTTTAGAGAGATTCATTTAAAGCCAAAGGATAGGATTGAGTGGGGGCTGAGGAAGAGAGTGGATGAGGCGAGCTTTTCTGCCAAGCTAACGCCAAGAAGAAGAATGGGTGAATTCGGATGAGAATTAGGAAAAGTCTGAGGTTGAGCGAATAGACAAGACTTAGTGTCTGATGGTTTGAAGTTTGATGGGAGCCAAAGAAGGTTTGAGTGTTTTGAGAGGTATGAAGAACACCTTAGAATGGGAAAAGGGTTTTTATTTGGAGTGGGGTCGCACCCTGTGTGGGCTGCCTACGTACTCAACTTCCTGTTGAGATCAGACCTTACGTAGCTCACAGACCTTTAGGATGGCTGGGCTTTTTGAGGTGATCGAGGGTTAGAAGTTGTTGTTTGGAGGGGAGATAGTCGAGTGCAAAAGGGTATTTTGATTGATGTGGGGTCGCACCCTGCGTGGGTTGCCTACGTACTCAACTCCCTGTTGAGATCAGACCTTACGTAGTTCAGTGTTTTTGGAGGTTTGGGAGTTTTGGGGTTTTGAAGGAATTGGGGTTTTGACCTTTTGGGCCTTTGAGGCGTCAAATAGGTTTTGTGGTCATTTTGTGAGGTTTGACAAATTGTCGGGTTTATTTTGGAGTTTGAGGTGCAAAAAGTCTGTGAGACACTCGGGTCTGTGAGACATTTGAAATCTTGAGATGACGGAGTCTGTGAGACGCTCGGGTCTGTAAGATGATCAAGGCTTGAAAGGGTTATGAATTTTGAAGGTGATCGGGTGTGAGAAGCTGAAGGTTTTTGAGGTGTTTGAGTTTGCTGAGTCTATGGAGATGTTCGAGTTTGTTGAACTGCTGAGACATTCGAGTCTGTTGAGCTGTTGAGACGTTTAAGTCTGTTGAGCTGCTGAGACGTTCGAGTCTGTTGAGCTGCTGAGACGTTTGAGTCTGTTGAGCTGCTGAGACGTTCGAGTCTGTTGAGCTGTTAAGACGTTCGAGTCTGTTGGGCTGCTGAGACGCTCGAGTCTGTTGAGATGTTCGAGTCTGTTTGGAATTATTTGGGATTGAAATGAAATTGAATTGGATCGGGAATGAAAAGAATTTTGAATTGAATTGGATTGAAATTGAAATTGAATTTGAATCTGATTCAGAATTGAAGTTGAGTTGGGTTTGAAACTAAATCGGGATCGAATTGAGGCAATGAGCCGGATTTGGGCCTTGAAATGAGGGCTAGATTTGGGCTGGGTTTTGGCCTTGAAATTGGGCCGGGTTTGGGCCTTAGAAATTGAAGTTGGAAGATGACTTGAAACTATGAGACAATTGGAGTTTGGAAGGAGTTTGAAGTTTGATCTTGGAACTTTTGGAAGCATTTCAAATGTTTTGTGAGGTTGAAGTGTGTCTAATAAGTGTATGAAAAGTATTTAATGTTGACATGTGAAAAGCTTTGATTTCGAAGAATTCATGAAGAATATCTGGTTTCGGAGTGTGAGAGGATTGATTTTGAAGAGTGTATGATGAGTGAGTATGAGAGGGATTGATTTTGGAGTGTGTTTGATGAGTGAGTGTGAGAGGAATTGATTTTAGAGTGTGTTTGACAAGAGAGTGTGAGAGGGATTGATATTGAAGTGTGTTTGAATGAGAGAGTATGAGAGAGATTGATTTGAAGTGTATTTGGTGAGAGAGTGAAAGAAAATGATTTTGGAGTGTGTTTGACAAGAGAGTGTGAGAGGGATTAATTTGAAGTGTGTTTGGTGAGAGTGTGTGAGAGAGATTGATTTTGGAGTGTGTTTGATGAGAGAGTGTGAGAGAGATTGATTTGAAGAGGAACTTGACTCATTGGATTTTTAAATTGACTTGGAAATGGATGGTTGATTGATTGTGCATTTTATTCTGACTTTAGAGGATGATTTGGAAAGTTTTAAGGGAAACGGGTATTCCTCACATGAACCGTGTCTAGGACCCGTATGCATTGAGGATACCCCAAACCTAGAGCTTTTCTAAAATGAACTAAGAAGGCAACCTGATTGGCTTTCTAGGGCCACCTGTTCCAGCCCGTTTGGCCGGTTATGGACCGAACCTGATCAAAATTAGATTTGGGCCAAGAGTTACATGAGCCCAAACAGGATCAGTCCATACACTTACAAAATCATAGGAAAGGAATGATGAAATGATATGTAAAGATGAATTTCCAAGACTGTATAAACAAATATACACGCTGACATGGATTTCAAATCTATCCGAATAAAACAAGTATATGCAAGAAAAGAATTCGAATCTGTCTAAATAATTCTATACATGTGGACATGGATTTTAAAAGCTTAAGTTATGTACGTGTGAAATGAATTTTGGAAGTAGCACGAGAAATGTATATACAAGAACGAATCATCAGAGCTATCTAGGTAGCGAATCAGTATTATTCAAGGGTTGCTAATCAATTGTTAGTCTTATCCTATTTACTATCTTTCAATGGTCGATCAAAGGTTGAAAGCAAGAGAATAATACAAAGGTCATGGATGAAATCACAATAATGAATAAATCATAAGATTGCAACCGAAAGTAAAAACAGCAAAAGAATTACAAATTGATACAAATACAAATAAAAGTTTTAGATAAAAAGCTGCTATGGGGGGTCGCATCGACGCCGCCTCACTTGAGCTGATAGGATCAGCAAGAAGTGCACCAACCGATACACATGTTTAAAGTGGAGACCCCGGTAGTCCTAGCTAAGATCCAACTCCTTAATCCAGCAGTTCCTCATTCCTCCAGCAATATGTACATGCCATAGAACAAAAACAAGGAGGTACGAGAATAATTAGTAATGAAATGTAAAAGGGTTGGGTGTGTGCAATGGGATCATACGGCCCCTCTCAATGGGAGGAAAGGGGGCAATCTAATCATCTCCCACACCCCAACCGAGAACATAGAAAAGAGTTTCAAGCTGCCAACAGATGCTAAGGATTGTAAGATAAATCAAGCATCGGGGTTGCTACTCAAATTAATTTGTCATCTTAGATTATGACTCAAACAAAGTGTAGTATCAAAGAGGTAAAGTTGTGAGTCATGTGGGATCATACCTAGAAGGGTTTATATCATTTCCCTCTAAGATGAAGAATTAATAAGGACCAACCAGCCATTGAGTAATTTATCCACACATTTATAGCATAGGGCAACTATCATTCGATCTATGTTCATATCTAAGCACGAGGGACAATCACATGCTAGTGTTTTACCAATTTCCGAACCAAATATCCATGCGCAAGGGAACAAGTTATGTCGGTCTCTAACTTAATTTCCAAACCATATCAATGCGCAAGGAGCAATTGAATATCAAATGCGATTGAACCATAGTAAAGATGGGAAGATAGAATTTCCAAACCCATAAGGCGTTAGACCCAAAGTCCACAAGCAAGGCAAACTTGCAAAGCTTGAGGTCGATTCCAAATAGCCCACATGTGCGAGTCCCAGCTCAAAGCCGATTGATTGCATTTGAAACATGAAACCAAAGGTAGCAGGCAACATGAATTAACCAAATAGCATGAAAGGGCCAAAATTATGTACCACAAGCAACATGATTAGATACGCCAGGAGCAATGTTGAAGCAAGGAGCAATTAGCAATATGAATTCCAAACCAGCATGGAGCGCTAGCAACATTTCCAAACCCGAAAGGTAGATACCAAACCAAGGTGTGCCATCATGCATAATCCATAGCATCAAATTTGGGGCCAACATGTACAAAACTGAGCCAAGACTCAATAGTATACCTCGGTGATAAGAGAAATACAGTAGTCAGAAAAGTCTCACGTGGAGCATCGTATACAGACAATCATCTCAAGCTCAAATGTTTGTTACAGACAAAGCCAACGAACCCAATGGACAAGTAAAAACTGAGCAGACTGGTGTGTCGAATATCAAGATGTTCAAACCCAATGAACCTATCAGAATAAACTAACCATATTCTAGATACATAAACCATCTGTCTCAATCCAGTTCCAAGGTCAAAGTCAGCAAGACACACTTTACCAAAATGAAAACCCACAAGCATTGTAGTGATCAGTGAACGCAAGGACAAGCAGACATGGTCCTCAAATACCCAAAGGCCGGAAAAGGGTGAGGACCCGAAAACAACGTTGTATACCATCGAATGCGACTTCACCAAATCAGGTAACAGAGGCGAGGTGATTTCACAGATCCCGTCATAAAATTATATCTATGGGTCGAATTGCATCAGGTGAGTAACCGATAATTGGGTCAATCACCGTTATCCGTAAGCCGGACAAAAAGCTCCAGAGTGGAACCGATCCAATAGCAGTATTACCAAGAAATATGCTCAGATTCCAGAAATCAAATACGATGTGAAACAAACTGAAGGAACCCAAATAATCAGTGATTCAGAGCAGGTAAGCAAAAAGATGCACACATTAGTGATCTAATGACTCGAGCATTAACAAGCACCGAAAGGATAAATACACTGAGACTGAAACGAAACCAGAATCTGCAATAGAGAGGTACCGCCCTAATGTGGTACGCTTATAGATCGAATAACAATCATCGGGAGCCACCGTGAGTATCACCAGCCAAGCGACGAGCCCAGGAATTGCCAGATGGAGTTAGAGGATATCGGAGAACGACGACAGATTCGAAAGGCCGGGGAAGCGAGCGTCAATGCTTCTCTAGAGACAGTAGTTACGTTTTTGACAAAGAGAAAGAGAGGTGACGTCGGGGATGGAGGAGGACGGCGAACAATGTCGACACCGTCTTGGCCCTGCTTAGGGTCTTCTAAGACAAGAAGAGAATCAAAGCAGGATAAACTCGATCAGAGAAGGCCAAGAATGAGGCTGAGATTTTCGTTATTTCAGAGATCGATTCTCAGAGAGAGAGATCGGTGGCTTGGACAAGTTCGAAGATGAAAGAGGAAGAGGCTGGGAGTATGGCTATGGCTGATATTCTTTGTTTTTGATTTGTAGGTGCCAGAAAACGAAGGTGGCGGAAGATAGCAGTAAAACGAGAGAAGTATGAAGTTTGGGATTCTTCCGATTTCTCTTTGAAGAGGGGACGTGAGAGAATTCCTTTTTGGAGCAGGCCATTAGAGAAAATGGAAGAAGAAGGGTTTTGGCTTTTTTTTTTAGAGATGAAGGAGGAAGAAGGGGATGATTCTTCGGTGGTAGGAAGAATTGAAGACTCCAAGCTGGGTCAAGAAGGGATCGACCGAGGAAGGAGGTCAAGGGGTCGGCTGATGGAGAGGGAAAGGTTTAGGGTTTTTTCTTGGGTGGGCTTTTTGTTGTTTGGGCTTGGTAGGTCCAATACTAGGGGTTGGAATGGGTTTAAGGGCCTGAGCTGGGCCAGGGTTCAACTAAATGTGGATTGAGTTTGACAGATGAAAATGAGTGTGTATAAATAGAAATAAAAATAAAAATACTAATGCTAATAGTAGAATAAAATAAAATATAAGAAAAAGTGAATAGATGAATAAAAAAAATAAAATAAAATAAAATAAAATAGTAAAATAAGTGAATAAACAAAAGGGGACGACCTTGAAACTGGACTGTCGATGGAAATTCATTTTCGAAGAATTGTGTTTTTTCTGAAATGTTTTGAAAAAGATTATAAAATGATGGTTTCGTCTTAGCACGCACGTTAATATGTTTTGAAAAAAAGAAAGGCGACGACCCCTCTTATTATTTCGGAATTTGCTTTATGGGGTGAGAATTTTTGGTGTCTACACATTGGATTCCTATTTTCGAGTACTATCTGTTTTGACATGATTTTTCATGTGTTTAAGTATATTTTGATTTGAAAGTCACCGATAATCTTTTGAACTCTGTTTTGCTCTATAAGTGTGCTTCGGCCTCTGATTTTAGTTTGACTTTGGTTAGTCCTGGTTTAATATTTTTGTTTCAGCTATGATTCAGTATTCATTGTGTTAAGGCCTTGTGCTTTGGTGTGTGTTCTCTACAACACCTTCTCAACTGATTTGTTAAGCTTCTGTTTGTTAAGCTTCTGTTTAGGGACCTAGTTACTCTGCTTCTGAGCCGTGAATGGCTGGGTCGAGCTATTCCGTGGTATACCATGTAGACGTCATTATGAGGGTGGGTCATGCCCAATCTATTCTGTGGGGTTGACGAACCCTTTGGCCTTTGGGTCATTTCTGCGTTATCGAGGGATTTGTTAGATCCATGGGTCTCCGACCCTTTCTAAGTGTTCTGTTTTCTGGTTGCTCTGACTATTTCCGATTTCTGACAGACTACTTTGTGCTTTCTGTCTCCTGAGAGCCTCTGGTTTATTAAGTGATTTGTTTCCGTCTGATCTGTCTGTATTTGATTTGAGACGGTCTGCTGTGTGCTTTCCTTCTTCTGAGAAGTCTCTGGTTTGTAAAGCTTCAACTTTCCGGTTTGTCTTCTGCAGCTCCTTCTGATTTGACAACACTTAGCTCTCTCTGTTTTATACCTCTGTCTGTTGGAAGGTCTTCCACTTCGGTCTCTGCTTTTGAACTTGCTGAGCCTCTGATTTCGTTCAACTTTTGATGTGGTTAAACTTCTGGTTTTGTTAAGCTTCTGGATTATCAAGTTTATGTTTCTGCCTTCTTCCTCTAAGGCCTCTGTTTCTGATTTTGCTATGCTCTCATATAAGTATAAATGTATGTTCTGATTATGTTTTGAGTGTGCTCAGCTGATGAAGTTTATCACCTGCTGAGCAATAGTTGTGCTCACCCCTATATCTGTCTGATTTGCAGGTCTTAGTTCGTGTTTGAAGATTCTGCCTTGCTTTTAGTTTTGTATTTGGTTTTGTATTCAATGTTTGGCTTTGAGGCCCTTTTTGTATTTACTAGCTTCCGCTATTGTAAACTATGTAAACAATTGTAATTGCTACTTGTTAAATAAGGGGTTTTTTTTCAGTTTTGGGACTCGCTAGTGTAGCCTTGCATGTCTTAGGTAATAAGCACGCGGCGTGTAACGGTCTCTCAACCAGGGTGGTTTTGGGGTCGTTACATTTAGTGGTATCAGAGCTAGGTTTGGTTTACATTGAGATTTGTCAGGTGTTTGCATGTCTATGCTTCCGTGTCTTTGCCTGCTATCTGTTATGTGCTATCTGCTGCGTAATTTTGATTGTTATCTGGTGTCTATTATTTGTGTTTGCTCTGTAGTTGTCCGCTATCAGAGTAGCGCAGCGGAAGCGTAGTGTCTGGTTATCTGTGTGTTTTCTATGTTTTGAGTATGAGTTTGAGGGAGTCGGGTCCTTTGGGAAAGGATGACCGAATGCGAGTGTCGGTTGATAGGTTCAGTGGTGTGTTTGTGTTGTGTGTTGTGTGTTGAAAGTTAGTCAGATGTGATTGGGCTGTGTGGCAGGTGAGTTTGGATGAGTTTGGATAGTGTGATGAGCTGTGATATGAGTGTAGTAGCTCTTCAGTTGTGTACTCTAACTAGGTGTTGGGCTTTAGTTCTGCATTAGATGTGTTGTGGGTGTGGGCTACGAGTCTGAGAGATGTGATATGTTTGGGTGTGAGATCTGGTGTGAGCTTAGTCTGTGAGTTCTACATTTGGGTGAGAGAGTTGGTTTGAGAGTTTTGAGCTGCGTGATGTGAGCCAAGGAGTGCTTCAGTGTGTGTTTCGGAGTGTGTATGTTGTGCTTTGGTTCTGAGTGGGTTGTCATGTGAGTTCAATAGGTTTGTTTGTTTGGTCCTTGGATAAGGACGTCTTCTAGGAGTTTAGCAATTCTTTCTGTGCCTTTAGGCTGAGCTTTGGAAATCTTCTACTATGTTCTAATGTCAGCCTGAGTGTTGTTCATGTTTCCTCAGTCTTAGCCTTCAGTGATCTCCTACTTCGTTTCTTCTGTTAGTAAATGAGCCAGTAGGCTCGATGTGTTAACTCGTGTAAGTTGGAGCTTTTGAGATGAGGGTGAGTGATCTTTCTTAACCTTAGGGATAATCTTCTAGTGTGTTCCTCTGTTAGCCAGTCAGCAGTGAATCTGAGTGTTATGTCTGTGCCTTCAAGTTGATTTTCAGTAATTGTTGCTTTGTCTCTTCAATCAGTGAGTCATTTAACAAGTTCTGAGTGTTAGCTCTATGAGGTGTGGACTTCTGAGATGTGTAAGTGTTTCCTTCTGTGCTTTTAGGCTGAATCTCCTAAAATATTCTGGCATGTGCTAATGTTAGTCAATGACCAGTGAGTGTGAGTGTTGTTCCTAATTCTTCAAGATTAACCTTCTGCAGTCTCCTGCTTTGTTCGTTCTGTTAGTGTGTCAGCCAGGGCGATTTGTGTGTTAGCTCATGTGAGGATAGAGCTTTTGGGATGTGTGAGCATTCTTCCTATGCCTTCGTGCATAGCCTTCAATAGTCATCTTCTGCTTGTTCTTCTATCAGTCAATCAGCAGTGAGTTCTGAGTGCTAGCCTTGTGAGTGTTCGTAGTATTCTGGCACTGGAAGTGCATTTGATCATATTATGGGTTTTGTCGAATTTCGAGGACGAAATCCTTTTTAAGAGGGGTATGTTGTTATGCCCCGAATTTTTTTTATTTATTTTATTTACTTTCTCTAAGATTCGCAAAGGAAGTTCGGGTTATATTGTACTCTTATATAAGAATGTCTATGACATTCTCCTAATGTTAATATATTAGCTTGAGGAAGGAGGGTTACATTTGTCTTCTTCCTTTTTGTTATTTATTATTTTCTTAAGGGATAGATTTATTAATCGATTCTATTTCCTCCCTCTCACTCATTCTAATTCACGATCAATTAGTCCCTCTCCTTCATCTTTCTCATCGACATATCTATCGTCCATCCTCTTCGCGTATAACTTCTTCTCCCTCTGCTCATCCTTTTCTTCAATCTCTCATCCTACAATTCAATGGTGCTGCTGTTTCGTTATTCGAGTCTGTGAGATCTCTAATTGAGGGTTTCGAGTTCTGATTGATGTTTCATCGTTTCCCTCTCCGTCGTTGGTATTCTCCCAATTTTGATCAAGTGTTCGTGGTCCGAGTAGAGATTCGAATGGAGGTTCAAGAAGAGTGTTTCGTAGAGTCCGCAGAGACTGCTTTGCTTCGGATGTGAGGTAGGTGGTGAATGGATTCGGGTGGGTGTGTTCAACCACGGGGGATTTCCGTTCTTATTAGTTTGCTGTATATGATTGCTTGATTCTCTAGTGGTGATGTTTTTGGTTGCTTTTTGATGTGTTAAAACCCCGTGGAAATGTGTTTTCGATTGGCTATTTTTGCTACTATAAGTTATGTATGTTTTGTGGGGGATTTGTGGCTTGGTTCTGGCTGATTTCCGTAAGTGATTTTGCAGTTTTCGCAGTGTCCGAACATTGAAGTTCGGACATCATGCGCTGGCAGATTTTCAGGCTCTCGGTTTATGTCCAAACATGCAAGGTCGGACGCATGTTCAGACAAGCCTTTATTTTTGCATAACTTCTTCGTTTGAGCTCCGTTTTGAGTGCCGTTTGCGGCATTGGATTCCTATTTTCGAGTACTATCTGTTTTGACATGATTTTTCATGTGTTTAAGTATATTTTGATTTGAAAGTCACCGATAATCTTTTGAACTCTGTTTTGCTCTATAAGTGTGCTTCGGCCTCTGATTTTAGTTTGACTTTGGCTAGTCCTAGTTTAATATTTTTGTTTCAACTATGATTCAGTATTCATTGTGTTAAGGCCTTGTGCTTTGGTGTGTGTTCTCTACAACTCCTTCTCAACTGATTTGTTAAGCTTCTGTTTTGGGACCTAGTTACTCTGCTTCTGAGCCGTGAATGGCTGGGTCGAGCTATTCCGTGGTATACCATGTAGACGTCATTCTGAGGGTGGGTCATGCCCAATCTGTTCTGTGGGGTTGACGAACCCTTTGGCCTTTGGGTCATTTCCGCGTTGTCGAGGGATCTGTTAGATCCATGGGTCTCCGACCCTTTCTGAGTGTTTGTGCTAGGTGCTAGAGTCCCACTTCTTATTGTTAAGTGTTTTGTTTTCTGGTTGCTCTGACTATTTCTGATTTTTGACAGACTGCTTTGTGCTTTCTATCTTCTGAGAGCCTCTGGTTTATTAAGTGATTTGTTTCCGTCTGATCTGTCTGTATTTGATTTGAGACGGTCTGCTGTGTGCTTTCCTTCTTCTGAGAAGTCTCTGGTTTGTAAAGCTTCAACTTTCTGGTTTGTCTTCTGCAGCTCCTTCTGATTTGACAACACTTAGCTCTCTCTGTTTTATACCTCTGTTTGTTGGAAGGTCTTCCACTTCGATCTCTGCTTTTGAACTTGCTGAGCCTCTGATTTCGTTCAAATTTTGATGTGGTTAAACTTCTGGTTTTGTTAAGCTTATGTTTTGGTTGAGCTTCTGGATTATCAAGTTTATGTTTCTGCCTTCTTCCTCTAAGGCCTCTGGTTCTGATTTTGCTATGCTCTCATATAAGTATAAATGTATGTTCAGATTATGTTTTGAGTGTGCTCAGCTGATGAAGTTTATCACCTGCTGAGCAATAGTTGTGCTCACCCCTATATCCGTCTGATTTGTAGGTCTTAGTTCGTGTTTGAAGATTCGGCCTTCGCTTTTAGTTTGTATTTGGTTGTATTTGTTTGGCTTGAGGTTTTGTATTTACTAGCTTCCGCTATTGTAAACTATGTAAACGATTGTAATTGCTACTTGTTAAATAAAGGGTTTTTTTTTCAGTTTTGGGACTCGCTAGTGTAGCCTTGCGTGTCTTAGGTAATAAGCACACGGCGTGTAACGGTCTCTCAACCAGGGTGGTTTTGGGGTCGTTACAACCAAGGTCGGTCCTAAGGTCGGTCGAAGTCATAATACTCCGGATTTTCAAATTTCAGGCCGACCGACCCTACCAAGGTCGGTCCTAAGGTCGGTCCAGCCCAGTACCCATTTTAATTACTCACTTTGAACTTCAAATTCACCTCAATTCTCACCCAATCTTTTCCTAATCATTCCACATGTTTCCTAATATATTGTGTTTAGTACCAGGTTATAACATTAAGATGAGTTAGGATATTTATATGTACAAAAGAATATGTAAAAAGGGGTTAAAATGTAATTTTTGTGAACTATGGGTTAATTTGCTTATGGCCGAGATCTCTCTGTATATAAGGGATTATAATGACCTAATAACGTTTAGTAAATTATATTATAAGTTTTGGGTAAGTTGGAACAAGGTTTAAACACTTAAGTATCAAGATTTTTAAGTTATGTGGCTAAAATGCAATTTTTATAAAATCTGAGGTATCAACATGTTACAGGCAAAAATATACTGTAACTAGGGGTCCTTAATGACCTAAATATGTATAGGAACTTATGTTTAAAGTTTTGGAATGATTGGTTAAGTTTTAAGGCATTTAAGTGACAAGATATAAAGTTTTAGAGGTGTTAAAATAAATTATGCAAAAATCTGGGTATAAACCATATTTTGGTAAAAATAAGTACCTATTAACATAAATATAAATATAGGTGCTAAATAATATTTTATAAAATTAGGGATATGATTTTTAAGGAATTATAAACACTTAAAATGAATAAAAGATTCATTAATGGGGTCAAATTGTAATTAAGTAAAATAGGAGGTGTTAAAACTGTATAAAAACTGAAATGGGTGCTGTTTGGTTGATTGAGATATTAAAAATGAATTTTATAAGTTAAAATACCTAAATGTAAATTAAAGATTAAAAATGGGCTAAATTCATAATTAATGGGATTTATGGTCAAGGGAGTAATCTAGTGGTCAACCTCGACCAATATTAAGGTTTGACCAAAATAAAATCAAAGGAGAAATTAATTTGGTGATTTAATAAAGTATTAGGTTAAAAATGAAATTTATTAAACTAGTTGGGATCTTTGTGTAATTTCTTAAAATTAAGTGCTGGAATGGAATATAAATGACCAGTAAGGGTCTATTTGGAATTTGTATGAATTTTGGGATGATTTTGGTGATTTAATAAATTGAAGGATATAATATATAGTTTTAAGGTTAAATTGTAACAACCATAAAACTTATGGGGTTAATATGTAATTAACCAAACTATGGGGTCAAAACCGAGATCAAAAGGACCTCAGGGGTATGTTATGATTTTAGTATAATTGTTGGATTGGTTTTAGAATTAAATTAAGTAATATGTATAACATAAAGTTCTAGGTATTAAATTGTAAGTTATAACATAAAAGTGGGCTAGAATGTAATTAATAAAAGTTGTGGGTTAAGGAGGTGAAAACCGAACAGTAGGGGATCTGTTTAGAAATAAACAAAAAAATTAGATAAAACTTTGGGTTATAAATTAAATAGGGTTACAAGTGTAACAAATATGATATTTGGGGTGATTTTGTAATTAATGAAAAGTTAATGGGTAAGAAATATAACTACCGAAAGTAAAGAATGGGCTGGTGCAATTTAGAAAAGTATATTATAGATTTATAACATAAGGTTGAAAATGAAATAGTGTGACATTGTATTAAGGTATGAAAGAGTATGTTGTAAAAGGGTTAAATAATACTCCCTCCTATTCTAATTATAAGTCGTTTTAGACTTTTTCACAATTTTTAAGCAAGAGTTTAAAAAGACTAGTATACCCTTACTTTTTGTATTGGAAGAATAAAAAAGTAAGTATACTTTATTGGTAAGATAAAAAGTAGAGTGCAATGACAATAATAATTAAAAAAGTAGAAAGGGCAAAAGTAGAAAGAGAGATACAAAAAGTCTAAAATGACTTATAATTTGAACATAATGCTAAAGCCTAAAACGACTTATATTTAGAATAGGAGGGAGTATTAATTACACCTTATAGACAATCATATAAAATGATGAGATTAAATTAAAGATTTGGGAAGTATAATATGTGGTTGGAAACCTTATGATATAAGGAACATTATAATGTATAAAATACATTGTATAGTATTAAGGTAGGTCCTTAATAAAAGATTTGTGAATAAATGACATAAATAGAATTATGAATTCCTACACATGAAGTAACAAAAGGAGTTATTATATAAATGAGTTTATAATTCATGTAGGATGATATGGGAACAAGGATTATAATATGAGGTTTGGAAGCTTATAAAGTTAAAATAAATAACATAATGTGTTCATGACATTACATGTAACAATATATACAACTAAGATTTTAAACTTAGTAAGTAATACATAAACACTAAAACGTTGAAGGATAATATATCTCACATAAAATGATAGTATATCGTTGTTATAAGTTAGAATTATAATTCACTTCGGATTATATAAATATATGGAATGGGTTGGAAGAATAATTATAAGTGTATAATATACAGTGGTATGAGTTAATAAATAAATAGGGAGCATATTGAAACATTGACCAGGTCAAACTAGATCGATCAAACCAACACAAATTGACCAAGTAGTTGGATTGATCAATACACGAAATAAGATGTAATTAAAAGTTAGTACATAACTTGGTCAAATAAGGTATAGCAATAGACTATATAATATGGACATATATATACATATACCGATACGTATGTAGATGGGTGTATAAATATACAAGGCTGGAATATAGCTTGGTCAAACAAATATAGTAATAAACTATATTATATAGATACGTATGAGTATAAATATCGGTACGTATGTGTGTATATAAACACACAAAGGCTGAAATATAACCTCGTCAGATAAAATATAGTAATGAACTATATATATGTACGTATATAGACATGTAACATCATGTATATGTGTATACAAAATACACAAATTAAAATTGTCTTGATAAATAACATGGGTTATTAGGAATTAAATCCCTTAGTTGTAAACATTATCACGCTACTAAATATTATACTCTTACAACTATAGAGTCTGCTTAAATTAAACCCCAAGTTCTAATGAAAAACCCGAGCTAAACAAATAACCAGTGAAGGGGTTAATTACTGGGTAAGGTTTAGAACTTGTTCTGGGATGATTAAATAGACTCGACACATGAGTATTGATATTAGAGTTATATATTCCAGAGGTACGGGTTCGAGATACGAGCTTCGAAAGTGATAGAGGATAAGCGTGATACGTCACGCTAGCATTGTTCAACGGTGAACGGTATGTCAATTGTGTGGTCTGAACGTCCTGAGGTCTTCCTTGGGTCCAGACGTTGTGTGTTTAACTATTTAAGAGTGATATCTATGATTTATGCATGCGAACATGTGAATTATATTACTCGACACCATTGCGTTTTTATTTTATGCGAACGTCTTTTAGACTGGAGGTTTACACATTTAGACTCGAACATGACTTAGATGACCTTTAGGTATCACGGGAACTCAATTGACAGTCAAGTATCGTAGTCTTAAACCTAAAGATTCGACCTTAGATTAATGGTCAAGAGAACTTAGTTACATGGTGGTACTAGAGGAGGAAAACCCAGTTAGTCTCGACTACTAGTTGCGTAGCGTGATCACGACGAGGGACTACTATCAAGAGTCGCTCAAGGAAATCCATACATCCACACTCGATGATGGCAGAGGGCACTACTGTTGGTGCAGGCTTCGGCCGAATTGGACGCCTTCAAAGGCAAATGAGAAGTCCAGGACCAAAGGGTTGGCTGACAAATGGTTTCATTATTTGGGACCCAGGGACTACTGTCCAGTGTTATCAAACACTATCAAGTTATTAAGGGTTGTCCTAACATGACACCCGAGGTGGAAATTAATTAAGAGGATCAATGGTTGGTTAAAAGAATAATGGGGCCTTAAGGCCAAGTAACGAGAACGGTTAGTTAAACGCGTATCTCATTTGGTATTGTTTTATTCGGTTCATTAGTTGGTTTTATGGTGATGTTATTGGGTGAACTATTGTGTGCTTAATTGAGCATTTACAGTTAATTGTTGTTATTATAAATTGGACAAGCATGAAATGAACCGCATGTTAAGATGGCTAAATGACCTAAGAGATCTGATTGATTCTAAGATTACACTTTAGCATACTAGCATATAGTTTGCTGAGCCCCTTTTGGGGCCAACACATTTCAGGTTGTAGATCGGGTCGTGAAGCCAGAGTGCAGGACGCTGGGTAGTTAGCATATTTTGAATACCGTACTTTTAGACTTGTTATGTATTATGTTATGGAAATTCAGTTGTATTTTGGTTAGTAGCTCACTTTTCGGTTTTTAGGATGGTGTTGTAAATGGTGGTTGGTCAGTATCTGGTCATCACAGTGGCTATATGTATTAGGTTAGTGTGATGGTATGTGGTTGCCTAGTTACTCACAAGGGTGAGTGACGGCGTGTAACACCAATGCGATAGTTAGTTTAATTTTTAGCTGTGAATTACATCTTTAATTATGCTACGACTTGTGATAATACAAGATTAGGATTAGGGGTGTTACACCCGTTCTGTTCACGAGTGAAGTTTCCTTGTTCTGTTCACGGATTTATCCGTTCTGTCTGTGTGCTTTGATCTCTAGTGTCCCACTCTGATTTGTGAATTCCGTTTGCTCTATTTGAAGTATCTGAACTCTGCTTTGTTGGAAAATCACCCTACTCCTTCTGTTTGGATTCTGGACTTCTGTTGATTTCTTTCAAATGTTTTGACCATATTCACTGATGAAGTTGGTCACTTACTGAGCATAGTTGTTTGCTCACTCCCTACTTTCATTAACATTACAGATTGATCAGCGAGGATCGCCTCTACTTTCTGGAGCCTATCTAGTTTAACTCGATTACATTATTAGATACATTTATGTTATTGACATTTGTAGCCTTCGGACCTTTGAGATTACTCTTCTGATTTCTGTTATGCTTTGGGTATTTTGTATTGTGATTTGGAATACTTTTGACATACTTTGGATATACATATTTATATGAGTATTACTTTGGGTCTTTACTTCAAACTTTAGTTAGAGCCTTGTGTTTTTAGGTAGTAATACACGGCGTGTGACGTCCCTAACTCCTAGGCCAGTGTTGGGGTCGTTACATTTTTTAGGTAAAAAACACTGCTATTACTTAAGATCAAAATTATACCAAGATAAAAAGTCAGTAGGGAAATCAGAAAGCCAAACACGGGATGAAACTGAGTTAACAAACAAAAATAAATGAGAACAGTTATGAGCTACCCTATTTCCCTCTCTACGAACAAAGCTCCAGCTAACGCACACATTACGTGAAAACTTCAAACGCATCTCATCCAGCACAACATAAATCTCGAGAGAAATAAGTGAACCCCTCTTGAGACCTTTCACAATGGAAAGGCAATCAGACTCGGACAAATCGCCCAAGATCAAGAGAAAATTGTACCCCCCAACTCTAAGTTACGAGCCTGAAATACCCCAAACCTAAATATGGTAACTAAACATCAAGTTATGATTTAATAAGGCTAAAACATGTCTTAGAAACATTGGTAGACAATTTAAACCAAAGAAAACACAAGGAAACACCATAAAGTCAATTTAAGCAAATACTTGCTCTAGACTTGGTGTAACCTTGATTAGGACCCAAAGGTCATTCCTAGACCTTATTAAAATGCTAATGACATGTTAAATAAATTACCAAAGAAAACCAAGATCAAAAACAAGTTAAAACACAAATTGTGCTTTAAAACTTCTTAAAGCACATTTTTGAAAAATTGTCTTAGAAATGAGTTTTGAGTGGCTAGATGACCAAGATTATACCTTAATCAACATGTGTACTACTTAGTATCACATTAGGAAGCCTAAATCAATGAGAAACCAAAAATTTCACAAATTTGTGCACTAATTATGAATAGCCCAAATAGTAACAATTTAAGTAATAAATCTTCTTTGGTTGGTCAATGGTCAAATGACCATCCCTAATTGACTAAAGGTGGCCGGTTTTGTAAGGGGGTGAGTCACCACTTAAGTTGCCCGCAATTGCGAGGAAAGAAGAGGAAAAAAAGAAGAAGATACTATTTGCCTTTAGAAATATCTTACCTTACTTTAGCATACCTCTCTCCTCTCTTCATTTCATCCCTTCCCCACTGGTTTCTTCATCCCTTCTCTCCCAAAGAAAACATTGAAGCTCCAGCCCTTCCATGGTTCTTCATTTTCTTCAACTTCAAATGCTTGCCAAATGCAACTCCAAGCTCCAAAACAAAAACCAAGTACACATTTGTCTTAGTTGAGTCAAGGCCTACCATCCTATCTTTTCAAAATTCCAAAACCAGAAGTTGAACTCCATTGAAGGAGCTCCATTTGAAGAGGAAAACTAAGTTTCAAGAGCTATTATATACTCTTTTGGTTTAAGGTAAGGAAAGCCTCCAAAAACCATCTTTTCTTCCATTCTTATACATGGCCGATTTTGGCTGTTTAAGATGCCTTATTTATTTCCTTGTATTAGTACTAATTCAATATCTAAGAGCTTTATGGAAGCCATGCCTTGATTCTTTATCAAAGTCCATTCCAAATTCCTAAGGTAAACACTCATTTAGTGCACTAAGCACTCCTTTGTAACCTAAGGACGATTCCATGAATCTAGGTACATTACTTAGTACTCATAATGCCTATTTGAATGTTGATTAGAGGATTATCAAGGGAAAAAAACTCCTTGGCCGAAATTCAATCAAGAAACAAAGAGGAAAGAAGAAAGGGAAAAGCTTGAAAAACATAAGGTAAATGACTTACCTTGATGTGGTTAATGTCTTAAGACAATGGTGTTTAGAAAGGTACCAAAACATAGCCTAGAGCTTACATTGTATTGTGGATTATATTAACCTAGGAAAGAACATGAACAAGCTTATGAACTTGTGACTAAAGAGCTAATGGTATATGAGTAGAAAAACAATCATAAGGGGGGGGGGGGGATTATAAGAGCATTTGTAATTGCTATGAGATTGAGTGTCGTGTAAATGCAGGTTGAAAGCTCTAAATATGGGAAATTCAGTGTTTAAGTTCATGTCATTTAAGGGCCTAAGATCCATGTCATTTAAGGGTCTAAGAGCCATGTCATTTAAGAGCCTTAGTGCTATGCTATTTAAGATTATTGCACCATATTGAGTTTGTTATGAATGGTTTGAATTGGGTGAGAAATATCATGGGAAAAATATTTGATTTGTGTTAGTTTATTGAATGAGAAAGACTATGCATATGGGCATGATAATATACTAGAGAGGCTATGGCGAAATTTGGGTATAAACCAAGTGTTTTTAGTTGTAGTTGTGAGTTTTTATGACCTAGGTTATACTAGGAATCATTAAAGGAGATTTGAGTAGAAATGAGCTACAAAGGTGTTTGTGGGAGTTAGGATGACTTAGTGTTGATTAGGAGGAGTTTGAGGTTGAATGGGAGAATTAAACACACCAAAATTGAGGTATGAGGTATGCATTGTATTGTGCAAGAGTTGTAGAGAATGTTGTAAAATGTCTCGAGGAGGTTTAGGTATGAGCTAGAGAGTATAAGCTTGATGGTAAAGAGTGGGCTTGGATGATGAAGATGAAAATGTGAGAGGAACTTAGGGTGGTTAATATTAAAGGGGAAAAGATGTAAAGTGTTAAGAGAATGTTTAGAGATGCAAATATATGTACAAGCTTTGGAATGATGAATAGAAAATGTAAGGAGAGGGAATTGAGCATGGAGATGCAATATAACCTTGGGGACTTTGAGTAGCTTGGAAGAGGAGATGAAGATGTCGAATAATTCTTGAGGGGTAGTCAAAATATTGTGAGGGAACAATTGGGATGGTTAAGGTTTTAGGCAAAGTTTACATGTTGAAGGTGTAAGAAACTAAGTTATAAGTGTTATGAATTTTGTAAGGATTGAGTACAATGATCAAGGAATTGAGTGTGAGTTTGGTGGATGAATTAGGAGGTTTTTAAAGTGTTAAAATGATGTTAGAATATGTTATTATACATGTAGAAAGGTTAGGAAAAGATTGGATAAGAATTGTGGTTGGAAAGAGTTGAAAAACTAGCAAATTGGACACATTTAGTGTTGGTCCGGGTTTGCAAATCGGTACACAAACCGGACCACACTAAAAACTAGGCAGAGATTAACATCCGTGTCTGGTCCGGGTTTATATTCCGGTACACAAACCCGGACCAGTGCATTTTCATGGCAGAAACGTGTCTGAAGAGTTGGTCCGGGTTTACAACCTCGGACACAAACCCGGACCACTTTAAAAAGGCTCTAGAAAGTTGAAAAATGGGGTTTTAAGGTAGGGGCTTGTTTGGTAATGATATTATAAGATTGTTAAGACTTAATTAATGACATATAATGGTCATTAGGGGCATAAACAAGATTAAGAAATAATGAGAAGTAAATGACTTAAGTGATTAAGATTAAACTACAATGACTTAGTAGTTCTTTATCGGGAATCATTAGTGATTAAATAAACTAGGTTAATTAAAAGTAATTAACCACCCGATTCGATGAATGTTTTAGGGATTGAGTAAGTGGAACTCCGGAGGAGAATAGACAACCGACGTCAACAGTGAACGGTATAGTTTTCTTGTAGCTTGCTTGCTAACGAGGTGTCCCTCGGCTTGTGTGCTATTTGTTTATGTGTTCCGACTAAACAAGATAAAGCATGCAACCGGTTTATTGTATTGTTGTGTGTTGTATGAAACTAACACAACTTACCTTGAGAACTTACTAACAATGTTTAGTAAAGAATTGTGTGAGAATAAGGAACACTCCCTAATATTGGTTTGTTAGTAACCAAAAGAGGTTAACTAACAAACATTGTCGTTGAGATTTCTACTAACTGGAACTTGAGGGTGAGGAATCTGGGACTGACTCCGGTCATGCATGTTGAGTTAGGAGGTCGGTATCCTTATCAGGTCCGTCCTCCATTGAGACTTGTCTTCGGACTTGTCGCCTAGAGTCGACAAATAGACTCGGCCACCTTGGATTACGGTTCAAGGTGGGAGGCAAGATTAAGATGGTGCGGTGGGATCTCCTAAATCCCGAAGTTAAGAAATAATGTTTATTTAACCCAATGGAGTTGATAGCTCATTGGCTAGGGTTACTTTTGACCCGACCAAGATAAACATTGAGTTAAGAAAAACCCAATTCTAATTAAAGAAAGGTTGGTACATTGAGATAAGAGTGGATATGAGAACAAAAGAAATCTTGACTTAAGGAGTTAAAAGCTAACTCACTTACTTAAGGAACGCTTTTAAGTCGTTCATCGTGTTTGAACTATGAATTGTTCATGTGTTGTGTGGTGTTTATTGTACTTCTTATTAATGTTGTATTAATAATCAACCGCATGTTTACGATAAAGTAGTCGTCGTAGCCCCGTTAGCTTGGTTGCTATAAGTTAATCATACCACGAAGGTGCTGAGCCCCTCGGGGCATCCATATTATTTTGCAGGTAAGAAGCAGCAGATGTCCCGGCTTGAGAGTAGGAAGGGGGTAGACATATACGGGTTTAAATTTGACCTACGAGTTGTGCATGTACACTCGTATGGTAGTCTATGTTAGTAAGTTGTATAGGAGGAAAGGTTCTTGGAATTGTGTATATATTTGGTTAAGACTTGTAAGTACTAATGTTCGGTATATTCGGGTCCATCAAAATGTAGCTAGGTCTTGGAGGATTTAGTATGCCTAGTTAGTCATGTCTGTGACTAACGGCGGTAACACCAACTGTTGTAGAAAAATTCCGCTGCAATGTTAAAGGAAGTAATTGGAGATTTACGAGTTATTGTCAGTTTATGAGTTGGGGTGTTACAGAACCTCTGCCAGAACAGACCAACAAACACCCCACACCACATGAAGTGACACCCCAAGAGGACAACCCACATCATCACGCACCACCGCAGCGGCTAACCAAGACTCAGCCCCAAGGCCCCAACATCAGAATTGACCTTCACCAATCTACTGATGAGTGTACAAATGAGCATGTTCTAGAGGTGTATTTCATACTCCCTCCGTTCTGAATTGACCGTCCTGTTTACTATTTGGACATGTCGTTTGACTTCAATTTTTAACATATAAAATAAAATAATTTTTAAAATTTAAGTTTTGCATATGATTCCTTACATGTTAAACTATGTATTACAAAATTTAGTTTTATAAAATTATTTTATCTTATATGCTTAATATTGAAGTGGAAAAACGAGCCATAAAGCAAACAAGACGGTCAATTCAGGACGGAGGGAGTATGTTTTATAAACACTTTTCATGCCCATTTCTCTACTCTAGCTAGTTTTCCTCTAGTTTTGTGTGTTTATTGGTGTTTTCACACATTCATTTCAAAACAGGAGGAATAACATATATAGGAGCAAAGTAGACAAGAAGAGAAACGTGTGGGCACAAACGGATCCAAAATTGGAGCTAAAAGATAGAGCATTTTGAGGACCGACCTACCCACAAGACCGACCCATAGGACCACCAGGTGGGTCGGTCAGACTTTTTCAGGAATCTATTGGCTCCAACCGACCCAGACGACCTCCCCATATAGGTCTGTCAGAACCTACTGGAACCAACCGACCCACGGGACCTGTCGGTCGGGCTTAATGTAACACCCCAACCACTAATTCGCATTTAACGGTAATAAACTATGCCCAACATAATAGAAATCGCAGCAGAAAATAATAAAGAACTCTCGGGTGTTACCGTCGTTAGTCACCCACGTGACTAACTAGGCCTTACCAACTCCATGTAACGGTTTGACTAACTGAATACACAACCGATTAACTTCCACAATTAATACTGATCCACAAGGATTACATACCGAGTTTCTAAAGTGCTGGAACATATACAAGTTAAACAGTTGTATCATCTCTAAAAACGGGTACAACTTATCTAAGGTATAACCAAAAGCAAACGTTTACCCTGTACCCTAAATCTTCCCCGCCTACTCTCGATCGGGTCTCCTCAGCATCCGGTACCTGAAATAGGGGTGCCCAAACGGGCTCAGCAAACTACGCTGGTATGAAAACGTGTAGCCCACAAGCTACCGGGCCACACACGACTAATTTGGTTGTTAACATGCAGTTCATTTTAGATCAATATAAAATAACAGTAAACACAACAGCGTACACATCACAATCAATGCAATCAAAGAAGATAACACCCCATACAGTACAGAAACAAGACGTCATGAGTCGAGTCAGTGTTCTGTTCTATTATCGTAATAGGCTTCACTTAATCATTTGAGGATAATCCACACAATGGGATCATCAACTCTCTTAATTGTTATATCATTTTACTCGGTATAATTTGATCGAGTTAGAAGGGTATGAATATCTTGGTAGGCACTTCCATTAAGGTGTGTACTAAGTCGGATATGATTAAACCCTTCAGACGAGAATGGGACTCTTGCGAATTTTAAGGAAAACCGGACCCACAGAGAGTAGTGTAACTAACTCCTGACCACAAGTATACGGGTATAATAAACCCTTTAGGCGAGATTAAGATTCTCGTAATGTATAAGTAACCGGGTACCTTTAAACCCGTAGACGAGTATAAACTCTCTTAACCACCGTCGAGAATGACGTATATTTAATCAAATATATATTAACTAGAGAGATGAGAAATAAGTTCTCAAATACAACTAACCACCGTCAAAAGTGACGTACATTTAAATCGGGTATATAAATGAACCAGAGAGATGAGAAATAAGTTCTCAAATACAACTAACCACCGTCAAAAGTGACGTACATTTAAATCGGGTATATAAATGAACCAGAGAGATGAGAAATAAGTTCTCAAATACAACTAACCACCGTCGAAAGTGACGTACATTTAAATCGGGTATATATGAACCCAGCGGGCTAGTATACAACGTCCCCCGTAACCACTGTCCATGAAAGACGTACATTTAATTTGGGTATATTAGAACCCAGTGGGTGAGTATAAAACTTCCCCCATAACCACCGTCATGACATACATTTATAATTGGAAGTCGATCTGATGCAGATACGACCCCCAAACTCAGCATGCATGGCCAGAACTTCTGGGCTTCTCACTTCCCGTTACCTCGATCGTGTTAGAAGTCTTAATGAGACAAATATCCTACTTCTAGGGTGATAAGTTGAACATCACATTTCGAATGTCGACAATTTATTAAAAAGGAAGTCAGTGAGAAACTTGTGTACAAGTTCTCGTTATGTAAATACGCAAACTCGTATTCCTTTTGTTGTCGCATATATTGTATGTGTAAATTAATCATTACTCTAGGTATAGGTAGCATTTCACAACATGTAATGTTAGTCAAACATGAACAATATAACCAACATACAAGATTTTACATGAAATTATCTTGGTCATTATCACATACAACAAATAGCACACAAGCCGATGTAACTCGGTAGCGAACAAGCTACAAGAATCCATACCGTACACCAGAGAAAGACGCTAGCGTGAAATCTCGCGTCCGTCCTCCAACCACTTAGATCTAAATCATAACACTGAGTATTAATTCTCTATAATGCCTTAAACCATTCGGTAACCTTTATAATTACTAGTCCCTTGTAATTTAACCACAGTGATTAATTATTCATTATTAATCAGGTTATTACTTAAAGTATTCAAATCCGGGATCAGCTAATTAATCCTCTAAACTTAATTTACCAACTTTAGACATATATGTATATAGGTATATATATGTTCGACTGTAACATTACAAAAGCACGAAGAAGAGGGAAAATTATCAAAGAAAATTTATATTGTAATAGTGAATCACACCTTGTCCTTGCTTGTACAAACCATGAGTCTATTGATTAGCTTTTTATTAGTATGTCTACATACATGTATATATTTGCTCTCACAAGTGTAGTATATAGTACATATTTCACCGATGATGGAAAAACTAACTTTTATTTTATAATTAGAAGCTATCAGTGAAGTATGGACGTAAATGATTCAAGGGAAAGTGGGATTTGAACTCTGGAGCATAAGAGTAGAGTTATGAGAGAATTTAAAGATTGTTACTTAACACCGTCTCTTATATGCCTCTTTTCTTCACGTCAATTGAGGAACAATATCATTTTAATCCATCACCTAATCAATTTACTAAAAAGTTTTTAATCCCATTTACAACTTACTAATCCACCACTTAGTCATTTAATCTCCACTCTTATCAAATTAAAACCAATCCACCCAATATTTCTTAATTGCTAAAATCCACTAAATCAATCTTATTATTCCATTTTGAAATTAATTACACACTTACACATTGTAACACCAAAACCCTTGTTTTCAATTTACTATTTTATTATTCATTCCATCTTATTTTCTTAAGTTATATATATACATTTTTTTAATTATTTTCCTTTACATTTTCTACCAATAGTTAATTTATTTATGTAAACTCAACTATATACATAATTAAATCTTGTATTCCTAAATATTTTTTTTAATAACTCATTCACCGTTTTCAACCTGTTCCATAATGAAGCTAATACATTTCTAATCTAACCTGACCACTTATCAAATCATTACTAATCCTTCATAAACCCCCGTTCTTTGTTGTAGTGGTTAACTATATTCGTTTAAATAATTACAGACAATCAACCACTAAATCAGTATCAATTTCACAATTTCCCAATCACCCCCAACAACCACCATATCCGAATCACACGCACATACACCTCTGAAACATCAGAGTTTGGAAGTTGTAATGGCTTTCTTATTATTTATTTTCTGGTCCCTACACAAATAGTTAGATTTTTAATTAAAAGTCTTAATCCCATTTTAAAACAGATTTAATCACAACACATAGGTTGATGGTGAGGAATTAATCAACAAAACGCTTTAATCAACAAACAACATTATTTCATTAAAGAACACACTACAACCGTAGATAGAATTAATTCATGTGGTTTTAATGTATTATAGCAGTTTTCAACTTGAAGGAAGGTGCTCTCGATTAAAAATTAACCTCAGAATACCCATAATCCATTGATTACTAAAACCATCCCAGAATCATCATGTGTTATCAATTACCACCAAGACACTAGACCATCTGAGTAACATCTCTGTTAAGGATTAACAATTAATCACTTGGTTTGGTTGTCAGACAAAACTCTGGTGTGCAACTTGTAGCAGTTCTCGTGAATTACCACTTCAGAGGTGTAGTAAAACATGCTCATAAGACAAGCAACAAAGGAACCATGCTCTCCTCTCTCCTCTCTCCTCCCTACTCTTCCTCGTTCACCAGTTGGCCCTAACAGCCCACCTCCGCCACTATGACTAAACACCGGCGGACTACTACCACAAAAACCACCTCCACTAAAACCAACGTCATCTCCTACTCTACATCACCACCACAAAAACCACCACCACTGAAACCAAAAACCACCACCACTGAAACCAGCTCCACTTTTTACTCTACACTATTGTCGTTCACAAACCTTCACATAAACACCCACAAACATAAGCCATATCAACACAAAATTTTCTGTTCGCCTCGCTTTGCCCTGTCCCTTCGCTTCCACCACTGGCTTTTTCTTTTCTTTTTTGGCGATATTCAGCCATCAGGTGCCGTCTTTTCGGCTTATCTCTTCATCATTCTTTTGCTGGTTTATCATGAGGAGGGACATGTTCAAGTCAAGGAAGAGAGATCGCTTCAAGGCCAGTTGGAAGAAGACAAGCCCCTCAACGAAGTCTGCTCGTGGCTCCTTTAATCGCTTTTCGAAGTACGAGAGTCTCCCAAGTCAGAAGTCCAACTTTAAACAGTCGGATAGGCATCGTGGATCTTCTGTCGGGTCGCACCATAGCAAAAGCAAATTCAAAGGTAACGCTACTTCCACAATATTCATTGACAACATACATCGAGAAGTGTCGGAGTACCATTTGGGGAATATAGTGAGGAGATTTGCTCGATGGAGTAGACTATACATCTGTAGAAAAAGAAGAACATGGAACCGTAATGCTTGTGCTTTTGTTGATGTCGATAACGTCGGGGACGCCAAAAGAGTTATTGAGGGTATCAAAGGATGGAACATCAACGGGAATAGCCTTTGGGCGAGGATGGAATATCAAGGTCACAAAGCACAAGAGAGAAGGAATGTTACCACTAGGAGCTCATCGCAGTCTAAGAAGTCGGATTCCTGGGTCCAAAAGGAACATAGCAATGCTAAAGCTAGGCTTTCTATAAAGGTTCAAGCAGATGAAGGGATGAAGACATGTTTGTCCAAATGTGCAGTTACCACCCTCCATGAGGATAAAAATCCAAAGGAAGCTATGGAGCTCCTTATTAGTCGGTGGCCGTCTATCACAGGGGTACTAGCTCTGTCAAGAAGAAAATTCCTCATACTTTTCAATTCGACACATGAAGCTAAGGAAATTGTGGAGCGGGCACATGTAGAAGGAAAAGGACTCGGAGGGATGGATGTTCGGCAATGGGATTGGGATGACCAAGTGGAGAAGCGGAAAACGTGGGTTGTCATTCGTGGAATCCCTCTTCATGCCTGGAATAAGGTTAATGTGCGCAAGATTGCTCAAACAGTAGGGGATGTCATTAAGATTGAGGAGGAAGAAAACCAATTTGTGGAGAATGCTGAAATCCGAGTCCACGTAGAAACTTCGACGCTCCACATGATTAACTGGAAAATTACGGTTCTAGTTGAAGGTCGTAACTTTCCTGTATCCATAGTCGAAATTAACGACATGGGACTAATCCATAAGGGCTTTGACCCCTCCGACAGTATCGTACAAATGCCCCGTGAGGTGCATACCAATAGTAAATTGAGGGTTGTTAATTGTGATTATTCTCAAAATGATAAGGGAGGTGAATACTTGGGCACGGATGCAGGTAGCTCTTCAAGGGTCAAAGATTGTGGGTCCCAAGATAATTCTCATTCCGGAGAAAAGATATCGACAGAGTCCTCAGTAGCGCCATCATTTTGTCGCCCTAACTCTGTTGAAGAGGTGACGCACTCTCCACTTGATCGCAGCCTGGAGAGAACGGCAGACAAGGACAAAAATCACATGTTGACAGAAGGAAGTATTGTGGCGCCTCTTACTGGTGTAGGAGGTGATAGTGGGCCGACACAAGTAGAAGTGGGAGAGTGATTCCCCGAGGATGCTTTTGTGGTGCGTGATTCTCTGGGCGACTGTCTCTCTCCAAAAGTATTGAATATTCAATGCATAGAGAACAGTGAGGCGGGGCGGAACTCTATTTCCGAAAATCAGAAACGAGAAGGATTAGTGGAGGAGGCTACAGAGGAGACAAACCATGTGGAGAGTTTCGAGAATATGGGTGGGCTAGAGGCGCCATGGAAAGTGTTGGATATTGATGCGGAGCCCGAGGCTCACCTTCCTTCCACACACAGCATGTATAACAGCCCATTACTAATGTCTTCAGAGCATAATAATTCGGGAGACATTAAAGGGAGTGGGCCCCATAGCGTTCGCTCCCCAATAACCAGAGACACACGAGCGGAGCATTCGCTGATAATAAATGAAGGAATTGATCTGTGTGTTGAACTACTCCATAATACCCCACCAAAAAATCAGTCAAGAACTCCAATCCCGGCAAGAGATGAAAACGGTAAAATCATTAACCCGGATGCAGAAGCAGATGAATGCATCAAGTTGTTGTTACAGTTAGGATGCCAAGTGCCGAACCCCTCTCAAACCAAAGCAAATATTATCAGCCAAATCCAAGATCAGTTAGCGGCTAAGAGGTGAAAGATGAGGATTTCTCAGGGTTTGAGAAGCTTAGGTCCAAATATGGATCTTCCCGTTCAGGAAGGATATTAGGAGTGTGGGTTTAGGTGTCGGGGTCTTTCGGTATTAGTGATGGTCCAACCGGGTTGTAGGTTGAGGCCTAGTCTTGGTTTGTGGGTTGTTCTGGTCTGTAATTAAAGTTCTGCAGCCTTTGGCCCAAGTTTAGGTGTTGGCTGGCATTTCAGTAGTTTTGTTTGCGTTGGGTCAGAGAGCTGTGCTCACCTTGAGTCAGCCCGGTGACTAGGTTTGTATTTTGGACATGGTGGGTACTCTTTTCCTCCTCAATATTTTTCCCATTGGGTTTTATGTGAGGAGGTTTTTAATGAGGCCCGTACACCGGTCCACCTACTTATTTTAACACAATGGCTTTAAGCCCAAATTATAAAAAAAAACACTTTAGAGGTGCAAATACAAGAAGCAAGTGAAGAGAGTGCAGCAGTACTAATGATTTATCACTACAGAGGCATGAGACCAAGAAGAGAATCAAGAGAGTTTAGAGCACCCTTGTTCTACAATAAGGGTTGTAAAATTACCGAGAGTGAAAGGGATGAACAGAGGCGTTGAGCGGTTCCAGATCAAACTGTTTTCATCTTTCTCTATCTGTTGTGCGAGATGTAGCAGGTGAGTGATTTGTCACTGAAGAGGCATATAGAAACCAGAAGAGATTGAAGAGAGCGAGGCGGTGCAACGCTTTCAATCTGGTGTTGGATGTATGTTCTGCTTCACTTCAACTTGGCATGTGTGATGCGGTAGTTCCGCTGGTTTTCAGGAGCATAGTCACAAGAGGATGAAGAAAGTGGGGAGTGTATGCTATTTGTCTGACAGTTAAGCACCAGGAGAGGGTGAAGCAAGTTGCAGGGGATAAAGATGTATAGTTCCAATCACTCACCACTACTGCATATAGACCAGAGCCGTCTCAATCAATTAGGGGGCCTGTGCGGACTCAAATACACAGTCATAATACATAAAGATACTAGATTATATATAAAAGAAATTATAAAAAATATAATTACATATTAATTTAAAAAATATTTGTTGCTTATTAATTAATAATTATTTAGTAGTAAGTTATTTTTTAAGATATTACAATTTTTAAACATTATATTTAGAAATATAAATATTTAATTATGTGATAAAAAATTTAAATATAATTATTTATTCATTTTTATACATGTTTTTATGACAAAAACATTTTTGATTAGTAGTTTTTAAGATTTACTTACCAATACCATATTCTAATGGTAATATTTCATTTTATATAAAATATAATATAAAATTTTAATATTTAATTTTATATACATATAGTAATATTTATGTTAAATTTTTACTATTAATTAGTTTATTGTTTTATAAATAAAGTTCATTAATAAAATATCCTATTTTTTATTTATAATTTCTTACTTAAAATTTTTTATATAAACTATTAACTAATTAACTATAGCTAAAAAGTAACAAGAACCTTAATAAATGGGGCCCCCGATAAGTGGGGCCCTGTGCGGTGGCACCACCTGCACACCCTCTAAGCCGACACTGATATAGACGCAAGAAGAAACTGAAGGAGTGGGGAAAGTGGAGAAGGCACAGACACGTATGTGCTGCTCGTCAATTTAGGGTTGCAAGAATACAGGGAATGAGAGGGAAGAAGGAGGCGTGAGTATGTATGTTCCTTAAACTGGAGTGAAAAAGGATGAAAGCAAATAATGAAACAGATTGGTAAAGTATGTCGGTTTAGATTGGAATGAAAAGAATGATGGAAAAGCAAAAATTAAATAGAGGTATGAGATTTTACAGTAGTGGCTGATATTTAAGTAAAGGTTAATTAGTTTAGAAATGACTAACTCTTTAATTTCAAATATTGATTATGTAACATTATATTTAAATACTTGTATAGTTATTTGCATTATTTAACACCTCCTTTAAATATACTTTATTTTATAGCATAATTAAATCGATTAGCTCAATTAACTCTTATCTTTGCTCAATTCCTCTCCACTAACATATTAATCTTGTTATAATTTTGTGTAATTTATATATTACATGTTACCTCAATTTTTTTATTTAATTTATTCTTTAGATATACTCTTAAATCTAAGGATATTTTTTATAGTATAATCAAATCAATTAACTATTGTTTTATTTTAGTATATTCTTTAATATACTATATTCCATATAGTATACTTTAATCAATTAAACCTTATATGATTTCCTATTTTACTTTAGGATTATTTAGATTGGTTGAGGGTTTAATACTGCCCTTTTAGAACCTTATAAGTATTTTACAAATACTCTATTACAATTTAAATAAACTCCTTTAACCGTAAAGAAATTTATTTTTATATATATAATGAATCCTAGCATACCATTTTGAATTATAAGGATATTTATTCCTATAATGGGGTTTAGTAAACCATATAAAATGATCATATGTTTATTACATGATCCATAATAAGACTTACTGAATAAATCTTTTTAAATTAATGATCACTAATTTCATACCATTTTAATAATGTCCTTGTTATTATTTTATGTACTTCCTTGTACATTATACATTATGTACATTATATAATATCATTGTTGATATTTAGTTTCTATATTTAAGGTGTTTAACGATTCCCTTTTTAAACCCAACATATGTTTATACAAATGTACAGTTATGGTTAAATAAACTCTTTTTGACCTCCTCAATATCATTTATATTCTATTGTTCCTTTTTACATATTTAAGGATATTTAACCTTTCATTAATCACCTTTATATAATTAATTTACTATTAATTAGGGCAATTAATATTTGGATATTTCAATCTACCCCCTTAAAAGGGACTTCGTCCCGAAGTCATATTCCTCAAATCAAATAGTCTTAGGGAATCAAGTTCTACTATGCATCCACAAACTAATTTATCCTAGGGATCAAGTCCCGATAGGTTCTATACATATCTGTATATATCAATATGATATAGCATCACAATTCTTATTGTGTCACAAGGTGCATATCTAGCAGGTAGCCAATATATGTGGCATCACAATCACCAACAATATGCTATCAGCAATTTATATTAATCTCCATAACATTCATATACACTATAATCAGTGCACACCAAACAAGTAACGTATAGGATATATCGCATAACACTAGTGTGACACAAGTGCACGCACAATCACACCATAGCTTTTTGAATACTTCCTCAATAGAATCCAAGCTCATTATTCACTCATAATTGTGTCCGCTTGTAGAGAGTTTTGGGAATCATCCAACCCCGACGTGATCAGCGTTAGTGTTGAACTATCCTTCCACCCTAATTTGTGTTCAGTTTTCCTTGATTTGATCATAATCAAGTTCAACTTCCCACGTCAATTTCACACAGTCACATAGTTTAACACATTCCAATTATTATATTGGTAACTATTGCCAACTGGTGATCATTCGATACACAAGTCACACCAGTATAATACTCTAGTCATAGGCATACAAAAATAATCAATCTACAGAACTAAGTCCACTAGGTTCCACTTACCAAATCTACCATACTCGGTTTTACCCTGAGTCATAATCCATGTTCTTTAGCAATATGCCGTTGGACGGTCAGAGTCAATCACTTGCTCAATAACCCAAAACAAAAACACAGTCAATGGAGTTTCTACTCCTCTTTACTTGTACTCTCGCTCTAGAGCTAACAAGTTAGAAGTATTTTGTGTCTAGTATTCACGTTCATGAGTAAAGATAGCCACAACCAAGGAAAGAACATCCTTTTATGTTCTTAATTCCTATTTGCATTCATTAGCCCAAATTAAAATATGCATATGTTTGTGAACATACATATAGAAATATTACCACGATTGTCATAATCATATGACTTGTATTATGCCCACCATAGTTTACGTACTCAATAAGTAAAACATACATTGAGTGATTTTACGCTCTACCCCCCTTAAAAATAGATTACGCCCACGTAATCTATAATCATGTCAATCTTGAACAAACATGTTCAAGATGTACTCTAGCTCCTCTTGTGGTCTTTTCCACATTGTGATTCGATTTAAGGATCTTAAACATGTCGTGAGCTCTCATTTGAGTTTACAATTATCTTTCAATTGGATTTAGTTTAGCTTCTCAGGACATAATATCCGTATTAGATAAGCTATGCCTATTTGATTGGGAGATGCAAGATAAATCTATTCTTTCCCCAACTTGTTAGGTATCTGAACCTATGATGTATGGGCCCACATGCTCCAGTGAGCTGTACGACCCGACGACTTTAAAGATTAGTTTACTCTCTTGATTTCTCTTAATGTATTGTACATTATTTATGTAACTATGTGCTAGCAGCAGATCTTGCTGACCTCATTCCATTGTGACAATGTTTATGCAGTCTTATGTAATTCTGGAAGCGGATGTATCTTAATCGACGTGTGGTAACTTTTAATATGCACATATTCGATTAGATCTAGACTATTGATCCATGTTCTCTGGAATCTAGTGCGCATGCACTTAATACGTCCTCAAGTGTTTGTATTATTCTTCCTGACTAATTTCGTTGAGTGTCAAAATATGACATTGGGTTATATGCTTAGCGCTTGTTACACTTGTTACGTAAATCTAGAGACGATCCCGTCTTACATGTTCACTGAGATGATCCTTGGTAACTCTTGGTTCTAGTTTCTATACCTACTTGGTATCCCTTCTTTAATATCGACCTTGCATCTTCTGTGCGTTGGTCTGTCGGTAATGTTTGTATGGTTTACCTTGCTTTTAGCCAGGGGAATCCATTCGTAGTGCTTATAAACGTGTTCTATATTTTCTAGTATTTAATACGGACCTGCTCATTGGCAGTCGAGGCATTAGCCCCAAGGTCTATTATAACCTTCTCCACGTTGATCCACCAGAAATGTACTTGTACATTTTTATATGTCTCTGAGTGGGTGTGTAGTGATGAGCACTGTAAGTATTTGTGGAGTATTCCCTTAAATGGCCTAGACTATTGTGTAGTCTGCCTTCCATTTGGGTTCCTCATTATCGAGTTCTATTCGAGTTTCACTCGTCTGAATCTACCTACGTATTTATTTCTGATGGCTTCTTATCTAGGTCGCTTCCGTGTGCGCCATGTTTTAGTCGATTAGGTGGTTATTTGTCATTGTGGCATGTATGGAGTATTTGCTCCCCAGCTTAAGGTATCCGCTAGTGTACTAGCTCTGCATTCGCATATTGCATACTGGTGTCATTATGTTCAGCCCCCTTTTTAGGTGCAGACGTACTAATGCTCTAATGATCTGAGCTGTGGTTATTGTTACGTCGTACGACATTGCCCATACGTTTATGGTGCGTAGAATAGTTCTTCTTATGCCCCTTTCTTGGGTAGTATTCATAACGTTCATCAACATTCTCTTGGAGCGATGAGGATGATGCTATTATAAGCACAATTCTGAGCCTTATTAGGTTTCACATATTTATTCACCCATTTAACGGGATTTCGTTGTCCTTGTCATTAAGTCGGTTTCCTCGTCTTCGGAAATTCCTAACACTATTGTGTTCTAACTACTCCTCTACGAGTTACGACTTTCTGTCGTATTACCTTCAAGATATTCTTGATTTACCCAACCTTGTTGGTTGACTGAGATCCTTCTCGTCGATTTACCGTTTGCCTTGTCAGGATTGCATCTCTGACTTTGACATGGAGTTGACTACCTCCTGGGTGCTTACACTACTCGTTTACATACATGGGGTACCCTACTGATACATTACTACTTACCTGACTAACTTATAAATGAGTTTCGTCTAGCCCACAAGCTCCTAGGAGTGTGGTCGTCCCATGTCTCGTTATGTGCACTCGTAGTGTCCGTACCCGGTGGTTGTCACACTCTTAGTCCCGGAAATTTCCATTGAAGTATTAAAATGTTGACTCTAATCGATAGTATTTGAACGACTTTGGAGGGTTCTCTCATCCTATGGGTCCTTCGCCCAATAAACATGATTATTACTTTCCTTTCGATAGGTGTTGGCGACTTAGCACCCTAACAGTGTGGTTATATTTGTGTAGTGGTAGGAGGGTGGATTCCTCCTCTACTTGTTGGTGTCCTTATTGACAATTCCCTCGTAGGTATTTAAAGGGGTTTGTAGTCACTTGTATTCACAAGTTTGAGGTTAGTTCATGGCTTATTAAGCCCTTCCTTGAAGTTGCTCGTGTCTTGAGTTTCACATGTTCGTTATCTGGTTCTCATGAGCGAGGCTTAGTGTTTGTTCACTGCCTCGAGCTCTTGCTCGTCTCTAGGTCATTTGTGCCACTTTCGGTATTTGTTTATACTTTTCGAACTCTACCCGATCAATTGGGTCACATCCCTTGGTGTAGCCCCGAACTCCATGATAACGTTTCATGTTTTCTCCATCATGGGAGTCTTTTGAAGTCTGATGTTGATCAATGCTCATATCTTGTCATCTCTTGCCGTAGGTGTTGTTGCCTTAATGGGATATATTGGGAGGTTGTCGGAGGTGATACTTTCGCTCTCCTGGACTCGCGTCCTGCTAGTGGTATGTCGGGTATCTTATTTAGGTTCACACCCTTTGGTGTTTAGACTTGGTGTCTTTTATTACAACGCATACTTCCTTCTCGACATCTTGTTCGTTCTTGTTGGCTATGGTACTCTTTTCTAAAGGTAACACTTAGGTGTTAATGGATCAAGCAGGTAACGCCGGTTAGCGTTTACAGATGCAGTCGGTTAAGTAATACCCGTCTTGCGGTATAACATCTTCAATCTCTATTTGTCGTGGTCATTGTGTTTCCCAACATTATGGTAGGTTATCTTTTTACTAGAGTTTAATGGCATCGGTGGTCTTCTATCTCGATCCTATAGAGGACTAGCATGCTCTTCCCTTTTCCAAGTATCTATTGTATCATTGGTGTGTGCCGCTGTGGGCATAACATCAGCTCTGATCGTTACGTGATCATATCTCATCACAAATTTCTATGATTTTGGGAACGAGTTGTTATATTGAGTACTCATGTCTGATCCCTCATCCATGTGATTGGATGTATTCTAGCTTGTGTTATAGCTTGATCAGCTTGGCTCATTGCTCCCCAACCATCGTTAGTGACGGTGGTGCATTTACTAAGGGTTATGAAGTTTATATAAGGTCGTGTTTGTCCTAAGGACTCAACACTCGTCACCGGTAGTGATTGGCATTCGATGCCGGTACAGTTATGGTGTTTGGCTTACAAGCCATAGTTGAAGATTCACTGACGTTTAAACTGATGTAGTTTGCTATGGTTGGACTCATCAAGTCCTTCCAAGGGTTTATAGGCCTCCGGCCTTAAGGGTTTGGCGACCCTATCCTATGACAAGTTGTTGTTGTCACCTCGTTGTGTGACTGGTTTGTACAACAGTTTGGTATTCACTGATAGTCATGGTATTGTACTCTCTGGTCTATACGGGCTTTAGAATCGGTTGTAGTTGAAGGCGGATTTGTTAGTATGGTGATTATTGTAGTATTCGTTGTAGCAAGTGTATGTTGCAGTTTGAATCATTGATAAGGTAATTATCATAGCACTTGTTGTGGCAAGTGCGCCATGTAGGCGGAATTATCCCTACGTATTTCATTGGTGGTCTTTCTTTTCAATTTTCTGTGTTGGGCAATCTTGCCGACCGTCCTCTCGCCCGCTTGATTTGGGCAGCATATCTATGATTTTCAATTGTATATATCCCCTGTTAGGATTTTGCTCCATTCGTGGACGCTCTTACTTACCCTTCCTTGTTTTATTCTTTACCTTCATCCCTACGCATTTGTCGTTGTTCTACAGTCTTGACTGTTCTTTTATTTCTTGCACTTCAAGTGCACTTGTTAGTGATTTCTCCTCGTTTAATCAGACCGGGTTACATTGACCGCTCTAGCAAGCCAGCCCATTGTCTCGTGAGTTTATTCTTCTCTAACAGAGTTATTGGTTACTTGCTACCGAATGTTGGCAGCGTCCTCTAGATAGCATACTGTTATAAGGACCTTCTGGTTCTAACTAATTTATTGCATACTCAAGTTCTCCTCTAGTTTGGTGTCGTACCATCCTCAACAGCCAGGTCGGTTTTCCCGAGTAGCGAATTCTCTTCTTCTCCTTGGCGTTCTTTAATCATTTGCCCCCTCTAGGCAGTAATTATAGGTATGGGCAGTGGTGGGCGGGGTACTACTGCTATTTCCCGAAACGCAGTCTTCAAAGTGTAAAGACGGTCGCCACTCTCTCGATAGAGCTCGGGGTTGCAGGACCTCCAACGCCTCCGGTATGCCTCGTTCTTGGTTCCACTATTTCTTCTCCAACCCTTTCCCGCATTATGTCAGGAGGGTGGTTTAATTCACATTTCAGTAGTATACCGCTTTCAACTAATTCGGCATTCACGTGGCCTTAAAGCTAATTCTGCGTGTTGGTCTGCACGACAATTTCCTTATCTTCAGGTCCAATGTTGGACAATTTTTAACGTCATTTAGATGATCAACAATTACTTAACTTCACACTAATCAAGTGCGCCTTTGTCTACTATCACTCAACCCTTAACCCAAGGTTTGGAAATCCTAAACTTGGTAGTATCCAGTCATCAGAGCGTTACTACGCTCTGATACCACTTTTTGTAACACCTCAACCACTAATTCGCATTTAAACATAATTAACGACGCCCAACATAACAGAAATCGCAGCGGAAAATAATAAAGAACTCCCGGGTGTTACCGCCGTTAGTCACCCATGTGACTAACTAGGCCTTACCAACCTCATGTAACGGTCTGACTAACTGAATACACTACCGATTAACTTCCACAATTAATACTGATCCACACGGATTACATACCGAGTTTCTAAAGTGCTGGAACATATACAAGTTAAACAGTTGTATCATCTCCAAAAACGGCTACAACTTATCTAAGGTATAATCAAAAGCAAACGTTTACCCTGTACCCTAAATCTTCCCCGCCTACTCTCGGTCGGGTCTCCTCAGCATCCGGTACCCTAAATGGGGGTGCTCAAACGGGCTCAGCAAACTACGCTGGTATGAAAACGTGCAGCCCACAAGCTACCGGGCCACACACGACTAATTTGGTCGTTAACATGCAGTTCATTTTACATCAATATAAAATAACAGTAAACACAACAGCATACACAGCACAATCAATGCAATCAAAGAAGATAACACCCCATACAGAAACAAGACGTCATGAGTCGAGTCAGTGTTCTGTTCTATTATCGTAATAGGCTTCACTTAATCATTTGAGGATAATCCACACAATGGGATCATCAACTCTCTTAATTGTTATATCATTTAACTCGGTATAATTTGATCGAGTTAGAAGGGTATGAATATCTTGGTAGGAACTTCCATTAAGGTGTGTACTAAGTCAGGTATGATTAAACCCTTCAGACGAGAATGTAACTACCTCCTGACCACAAGTATACGGGTATAATAAACCCTTTAGACGAGGTTAAGATTCTCGTAATGTATAAGTAACCGGGTACCTTTAAACCCGTAGACCAGTATAAACTCTCTTAACCACCGTCGAGAATGACGTATATTTAATCATATATATATGAACCAGAGAGATGAGAAATAAGTTCTCAAATACAACTAGCCACCGTCAAAAGTGGCGTACATTTAAATTGGGTATATAAATGAACCAAAGAGATGAGAAATAAGTTCTCAAATACAACTAACCACCGTCAAAAGTGACGTACATTTAAATGGGGTATATAAATGAACCGAGAGATGAGAAATAAGTTCTCAAATACAACTAACCACCGTCGAAAGTGATACATTTAAATCGGGTATATATGAACCCAGCGGGCTAGTATATACCGTCCCCCGCAACCACCGTCCATGAAAGACGTACATTTAATTTGGGTATATTAGAACCCAGTGGGCGAGTATAAAACTTCCCCCATAACCACCGTCATGACGTACATTTATAATTGGAAGTCGATCTGATGCAGATACGACCTCCCAAACTCAGCATGCATGGCCAGAACTTCTGGGCTTCTCACTTCCCGTTACCTCGATCGTGTTAGAAGTCTTAATGAGACAAATATCCTACTTCTAGGGTGATAAGTTTGAACATCACATTTCGGATGTCGACGATTTATTAAAAAGGAAGTCAGCGAGAAACTTGTGTACAAGTTCTCGTTACGTAAATACGCAAACTCATATTCCTCTTGTTGTCGCATATATCATATGTGTAAATTAATCATTACTCTAGGTATAGGTAGCATTTCACAACATGTAATGTTCAGTCAAACATGAACAATAAAATGAACATACAACATTTTACATGAAATTATCTTGGTCATTATCACATACAACAAATAGCACACAAGCCGATGTAACTCGGTAGCAAACAAGCTGTAAGAATCCATACCGTACACCAGACCTAGTCAGTCACTTGAATTTAGAATTAGTCTCTTTAAGTCTTTTATCCTTATAATATGTCTATAAATAAAAGACCTAGTTATAATCAATCATATATATTCTTATAAATCACATAGGTCAATTCATATTCCCAATGTGAGTTGCGGTATATCACATATGTCACGACATCATCATAATGGAATGAAGGTGATTAAAGATGGTTTACAAGTTTTGTACTTGTTAGCTTTTTAACGGAAAACTACAATGAAGAGATGGTATCTATAAAACTCTTCCTATGAACTAAATTTGACTTATGTATAACTAAATATGTTCAATTAAAATGTTTCAAATCGAGTACAATTATTGTCAATGTTTCACAGATAATAAGTAATGCATACTTATCGATATATAAAAAATAGTAAGGATTTTTTACAATACATGAGAGTTATTATATTATAAAAATTTCTTGAACTAAATTTGACATGTAAACTAAATATGTTCAATTAAAATGTTCAAATCGAGTACAATTAATGTTTCACAGAAATAAGTAAGCTACTTATCGATATATAAAAAATAGTAAGGATTTTTACAATATACATTGAGAGTATTAATTTCAGAGCATGTCTTAAAACATACATATAACTAAATATGTTCAATCACAAATGCTTACAAGATGTTTGGTACATTATCAATCCATTCTCCACAACCGTGACCACTTCTCCATATTTGCCAAAATATGTGCCCCAACATTTTCACTCCTAGGAACATGCCTGAACACTAAAGACTGAAAGCTATAAAGTTTCCTCAAAAGATTTGATAATGACCTAGCCACATATACATCAATTTCACCCGAATCTTTACATCCATTCAAAAACTTAACAATTTGCAAGCAATCACTTTTAAGCAAAACCTTGTCCACACCCATCTTACTAGCAAGCTCAATACCAAGATCAACAGCCATTGCTTCAGCAGCATTTGGCGTGAAGAGACCACATTTGCCTTTGACTGCCACCGCCATTACCCTCTTGTTAGCACCTTTGATCACTGCTGCAAAACCCGTCCGTCCTTCGCTCCCTACACTAGCATCAACATGGATCGTTGCTACACTTCCATTTTCCTCCTGGCCATGATTCTCTCCATAACTGCTTCTCCCGGCCAAATCTGGGTCTGGGGACGAGGAATCCAGGAAGGATTGCGCCAACTCGCAGCCCCATCGATAGCTGGAAACTTTCCTTGCTGCAACAAGCATCTGGCATACCAAATCTTCCACAGAAGAGTGCAAAGTTTAGCAGTATGTATAGGCTCAGTTTGCAGGCAAGTGAACATCAACCAATCAATGAAACTATCATCAGAATGTAAATAAGATGGAGGCTTTAAATCCACCGAGTTCCACTCAGTGCTTACATCACAACAGTAATAAAAAACATGGAGCAAGCTGTCAGTATCATGGAATAGAGCACAGTCTATCATTTTAAATTTTTTTAGTCTACGGGCAAGGACAGTTTTGCAAGGAGTAAAAGCTTGTAGCAGCTTCCACATGAACAGGTTAATTCACGGGTGCAATTTGCATCTTCTGATTTTTTTAATTGTTCTCCCCAACTGACACAGAGGAGCTAGAGGAGCTAGAGTGCACCATTTTGTTGGACATAATCATATGATAGACTGATTTAACTGTGAAGCAGAAGTTCTTGTGTGTGCCCCCATCCCCAGGTGTCAGTTTCAGCATTTTCATGCAAGGGAATGCCAAGTATGAGCATGACTTCTTCATGATTAAACCATTCTTTAACCTGATCCTCCTTCCACTTCCTCCCCGGTGATTCAATGAGATGCGCAACTGTATAGATGATCTTCCAGTAGGGGGAATGCTCCACAAGGAGGGAACACCCCCTGGCTTACCCATCAGCCTTCTGTCACGAGCTTTTGTGTTCTCACCATTGCCTATTATTCACCAAGATCCTTGCTTAACCATGGGGATTACATTTTGTAATGCTCTCCATAATGAGCTAGGACAGGAGCCCTTCTTTGCTTCAAGAACCGAGGAATTTTTAAAGTACCTTCCCTGCAGCACTCGGGTAACAAGGGAATCAGGGTTTTGGAGGAGTCTCCACACCTGCTTCATGAGCAGAGCATCATTGAAAGCCCCAAGATCTCTAAAGCCCAATCCTCCTAGATGTTGTGGTAAGCACATGTGATCCTACCTTTTCCAATTTATGCTTCTCCTATCAACTCGAACGCCCACCAGAAACAGGTTATAACACACCTAACTTCTTTAATTAGATTCACAGGTAACTTAATAACACTCATGACAAAAGTAGGAATGGCTTGCAGAATACTTTTAACAAGAATTGTCCTAGCTGTGTGAGACACCACCCTGGTCCACCCCTGAACTTTCGCTAAAACCCTTTCCTTAATGAAGTTGAAGATTGCTCTTTTACTTCTCTCAATCTGACTTGGGAAGCCTAAGTACATCCCCAAATTTTGAACCTCATCAATCCCTAGACAACTCTTAATCGCCCCCTTCATGTGTTGGCTAACCCCACCAGAGAACATAAGCCCTGACTTTGCTACATTAATTGATTGACCAGATGCTTCACAGAAGTCATCAATTATGTATTTAACATTCCTAGCATTTTCTTCACTTGCTTCCCCAAAGACAATACAGTCATCAGCAAAAAGGAGCCCATGAATACTAAGTCCCATCCCCTTAAAAGAAATTCCCTTTGTAATGCAGAACTTTCAGCTAGTTTTAAGGTAGAGATGAACACCTCCATACTGCACAAAAACAATAAAGGTGACAAAGGATCCCCTTGCCTAACCCCCCTCCTTGGAAAAAAGACTCGACCAGGGTGACCATTGATCAACACAGACATTGAAACACTAGTAATACATTTCCTTACCACCCTTACCCAATTCTGATGAAAGCCCATACTCTGGACGCTTGATAAGTGGTGAAATGATGTAATTATAAGGTCTTTATTTACCTTTATTTCGTGCAACTATTGACCTTTCACACCACTTTATAGAGCATTTCGTTAATATAGTTGAACTCATACAGTTTTGATTAAAATATAGGTAAAAGCTCACTCGAGCAATGATTTTTGGAGACTCTCAAGACTTTGTAGTAGCTAGCTTAATGAGCTTTAAGCCGAGGAGTGTGTCAAAGACGAGGGATCAAACGGGACAATTTCGATGCAGAAGAAGCACTTCTGGGTGGACCGCCCCTGTGGGGCGGTCCGGTTGATTCGGATGCTGGAATCGTCTCTGTTATGGACCGCCCTTGGAGAAACGCCCCTGTGGGGCGGTCCGGACGGGATTTTTGCCCAGTAAGTTGTTTTTAAAGACCGGAAAAAGAGGGGTTTGGCTCATTCCTTCCATTTGACACTTCCACACACATAAGAGGAGAGAGAAAACGACAAGGAGGAGAAAGAAGAGGAGAAAGAAGAGGAAGAAGAGAAGAAGGAAGAACTCACCTTCTCCAAAGCTTTCAAGCTCCAACAATGGCTTCTTCTTACTCTTTTCTAGTTTTTCTTTCCTCTATGCTTGAGTAGTACTCTATTATGCTTTGTGATGGATTTTTGAACCCAAACCCTAGGATGTGCTTGTGAATCTTGATTATGCCTTAATATAGTTGTTTCTCTCTTAATTATCATTCAATGTTCTTAAAGTGATCTCTTGAGTGCATTTGTGGTGAACCCTATCTACAAATTGGTTTTGAGTTAGGGTTTGTGACCAAATTGAGAGAGAACTCTTGATTTATGCTCCTAGGATTAGTGAGTATAATTTGGGGCTTTGTTTTAGAACTTGCTTAATGCTACTTAGTGAGTTTAGCCCTAATTGATTTTGAAGGCTAAAATTAACTAAGTAAGAATTAACTCATCTTTGGTTTAGAGGGTTATTATCATTGTTCTAAAAGACAACTATGGCATAAGAAGAGTTGCTTGCATATCTAGGTAGTTTGGGTGATTGCCAAATTCCCAAAGTACTTCTCCATCCAATCCATTAAACTATCACCTTTAGTTTATTTGTTGTTCTTGCAATTTATCAACCAACACAATCAAGCTTGCCGCCGGCTAAACCCCAATTTACTGTTTTCATTTCAATTACTAGTTCTGAGACTAGGAAGTTAGGACCAATTTCGTTGTGGATACGACACTTGTTGTACTACACCGATTAGGTGCACTTGTCTATTCCTTGCTTTTATTTATATACCATGCCATATAGTTTTTGCACAACAACGCTCAGCACAAAGCTCCACTCAAGCATATCAAAGGCCTTTGCCATATCTAGCTTCAAGGCAAAGGCACCCCCCTTCACAGCTCGAGAAATTTTCATACAATGGAATAGTTCATGGGCTACTATTATATTATCACTAATCAATCGCCCCTGAATAAAGCAGCTTGTTCCTCATAGATGATAGAGTGCATACAGTGTTCAACCCTGTTTACTAGGACTTTTGAGATGACTCGATATATTGTGTTACATAAAGATATAAGACAAAAATCCCTCATAGCAATCGCTCCTCTTTTTTTTTGGAATCAAGACAATGTGTGTGTGATTTAAACCCTCAGGCATATCATCAGTGTTTAAAATAGATAGAGCCAAATTAATAAAATCATCATGTATGATATCCCAATAAGTATGTAAGAAGGTACCGTTCATACCGTCAGGACCTGGAGCTTTTGCAGGGTGCATACTCTTCAAAGCTTCCAAAACTTCTTCTCTTTGGAATGGTCTTCCAATGTCCTAGTTCATCTCACTGGTCACCCTTTGTCCAACACAAGCTAGTAGATGGTAATTTTTCTCAGGTATAGAGGAGGCAAAAAGATTTGTGAAGTAAGCCCTGGCTGTGCTCTCAATATTCTCCCAGGACGTGTGAACAACTTCCATTATCACCCTCCAAATAGAGAATCTGGTATTTTCTACTCCTGCTCCTTAAACTCCGATGGAAAAACCCTGTGTTTCTATCCCCAGCATTAATCCAGAGTTCCCTAGCCCACTGCATCGCCCTCTGCTCATCCCTCAGAAGGAGGTTATCCAGTTCCCTACACTTATACCTCCATACATCAAAATCTTCATTCCTAGACTTATCTACCGCATCATGAACCTCCTTCTCCAAGTATAAGATCCTTTTCCTCTCTGCTTTAAACCTTTGCCTCCCCCATTGTTTGAGTTCATATCCACATTGGAGGACCTTTGTCATATAGTTGGAATCTTCACCACAAGTCCCATTCCACACTCTCTGGACGATATTGCGACACTCCACCTCTTTAGCCCAACAGTTCTCGAACTTAAAAGGCTTAGGGTCTTTCCTTCTACTAGGACAAAAAATCAGCAACAAGGGCCTATGATCTGATCTGCCCCACTTCTGGTGGAAGTTTGACGCATGCGGAAACAAAGTTAACCACTTTCATCAGCCAGGAAACGGTCAATCCTAGACTTCATACCCGTAGCTCCTCCTCTTTTGTTTGTGAAAGTTCTTACCTCCTCTGTAACCCAGGTCCTCCAATTGACAATCATCGACACATTCACAAAAATCTCTCACGCTAGCCACCGATCTCCTACCACCCCCTAACTGCTCATGCTGGTAGAAGGTTTCATTAAAGTCCCCTCCCAACAGCCATGGACCATCCCAAAACGCCTTCAGATCATTGAGTAGCCTCCATGATCTCCATCTATCCCCCAGCGCAGGCCAACCGTACAAATCAGTAAATCACCAACTGTTTCTCGAGCGGCCATCTACCAGAATATCAATATGATGAGGAGGCAGGAGAGAACACCGTAACATCCATGCCTTCTTTCCGAAAAGACCCACCCCGCCACTGCGTCCCGCACAATCCATCGCCACCCCCATATAACCCTTGAATTTCTTCCCAATCATCAGCATCCTTCAACTTGAGACCTTGGTTTTCGATAGGAAAACCAAGTTAGGCGCAGCCTTCCTGAGTAAACTCAGGACCCATCTTACTGCACGAGGACCGCCCAATCCTCGGCAGTTGACCACCATGCAACTCATTGCTGCGGGCGGCCCTGGGATCCCCCCAGAGGCGCCCTAGGAGTAGAAAAGGAACTGTTCATCGCACTATTTTCAGAGGTGGCCACTTGCTTACCCCGCTTGGTCGACTCCCCAACACCTTTCATTGCTAGAAACTCTTCTAAAGTGAGATCATCCTCTACATTAGCCATCTTCCTCTTGCGACTGTGCTGCACAGCCACCAGTGGCTCCTTCATCATCAAGATAGTCAAGCCATTCGCTCCGACATCCACCGGCCCTCCATCTTCTACTGGGTTCTCCTGAGATGGACTTGCATGCGAGCTGTCCTGCACTTTTGATGATTCTTGTGACTCTACCTCAGGCTCATTAGCACATGCACGAGGGTTTCTCAAGCTTAGACCCACACCTGAGCTCGGCCCCCCAACTTCAAAGTTAACAGTTCTAGCACTTCCACCGAAACCCTGCCCTAAGCCAAGGCCCATAGGCATATTTTGCCTCCTATTTCTTCTCATCTGAGCAATCCCTCGATGCATGCAGGAGCATACCGCAATGAAAGCAGATAGCAGGCAAACGCTCATAGCTCACCCTAAGTATCGAGTCTACTCCCTCCAGAGAAACTGTGACATACCTTAGAACTAGTTTCTGTATGTCGAGCTTGATTTTTATCCTCAGGTAGTCACCACCGCTTTCCCAACATCTTCTTGATAGTCGACGAACTTGCCCACCCGATCTCCTATGCGTCGAGCAAACTCCCGGTTGAAGGACATGAACGGCACATCATGCACTCGAATCCAAATCGGCACCCACTGGAAGGAGTGATCCTTTGACGCCTTGTGCCTGTCAATTTCTTCCATAGCAAGGAGCCCACCATCAAATGACCATGGTCCCTTTTCATGCACTCCGCATCTCCAAACTGAAACAGAAAAAGGCCACCTCCCAGACCTTTAACTCTTAGACTGTCCTCCGCCTGCCACACTGTAACACCCCAACCACTAAGCTCGTCATTACCTCTCAAACTGTCCCAAATTACCATTAAACTCGCAGCGGAACACTAAATACCACGGAGGGTGATACAACGCCGTTAGCCACCCTCGTGGCTAACCAGGCCTAACTCCATTACAGTAACGGTCTGATGGACTGGAACACCGAGTACACAATACAAACATAAAGCTCAATTCATTTCTTTACTATACCGAGTCTACAGTATACGGATGCCGATAACATATTTGGTCTTACACCTCATGCAATACATAAGTAATTAAATCTAACTACCCATGCTATCCACCGACCCCGTCCTACTCTCGAACGGTATCGTCTTCAGTGTACCTGAAAAATAAAAACGATGCCCCTAGGGGCTCAGCTTTACACTGTATATGAAATTCGCATACCCGAGTGCTAACCGGGGTACGCCGACTACTTTTTTCGAGAGCATGAGATTCATTTTAATTCAATCAACATGCAACATAGTAATACGTTACATATGTACACTACACAAGGATTCACATTCAACCATGGAATTCAATCCTTAGCTAACATAACAAGGTTGTTAGTTGTATCAATTTACTCCTAAGCCTTGGAGGTTATACCTTACTATGCCTTGGTTACTTATTCAATAACTCACCCATTCACTCGGGTTACTCATTCTTGTACTCACCCACTCTCTTGGTTACTTATACTTATCTTACCCACACTCTTGGGTTACTTACTCTTTATCTCACCCACACTCTTGGGTTACTAATACTCAAGCTCTTGTAGTTCTCGAGACACTACAGGTCTCCTACGTCACGCTTGTTTCTCTTAATACTTTCTTAAGCCAAAACACATGGCTCTCGAGCATAGTTCAACTAGCTCCCGGAACTCTCTCTTAGTTCCTACTACTTTCACATAGGTCCGACAACTCTCGAACTTCTCACATTCCCATACACTCCTCTCACGGAGTTATAATATATTTATGTATATTAATCTAGGAGCATCACTCTCGATGTTCCTAATGATTTGGGGACACTACTTAAATTCGGGTAATCTTAGGTTCAAGGGTTACCCTTACATTTCATATACCTATATTTTCGGTTAATCTCTATACCGGGTAAAATCCTCATATAGGAGGTCGACCATGTCTCAAGGGAGTTAAATGGTCCCTTAGGTCTCTTTTACTTTTCTTATGAGTTCATGTCATTAGACTAACTTCAATCCTATCGATGGAGGTTCATTTATCTCTCCACTCTTAATTATTTCGTGGATTGTTACATTATGGTTTTCTAACCGTTATTGGGTATTTACTCAACCCGTACATCTCCTCACATTCTAGGGAGTTTGTATGTTTGCATTATCGTTACGCTTTAATCGATAGCTTGTGTTTTTGCACGTTTCCATTATTTATGAAATTACCCGATCTACGAGTTTCTAGTCAACTGCTACTCACTATGAGTCGGTCTATACACTACGTTAGACCACACCGGCATACAAGTATGTTAGCTCATACAACATACAACAAGGCACACATAATCAAACAATGGATTATTTTCATGCTTTAGTCTTGATTAAGCCGGCACACAAAACACAAATCAGAGTAACTCGGTTAGCATACAGGGCATGAGAAAATCATACCTTTCACCGGGGTTTTTACTTTTACCGTGTCATCTCACCATGCTCGGTTCACACACGATCCTCTGATAATGTTCCAAACATTATTATTAATACTAAGCTCATATGGTACATAATAAATGCTACTCCCGTACTTACCCCATTATCCCGTTATCTCGGTTTTACTCTTGTTAATTTGAGCTCTTAATTCACACTCACTTCTAGCACTTGTTTACACTTCTTAGGACCTTTACAAGTCACCAAACAAGGCCTTAACATCATCTAACATCATTAACATTCAAACCCCCATCTTTTAAACCCTTAAAAATACTCACGGCAACATTCTGGGGGTGGTCCGGGACTTGGTCCCTACCTTAAGTCCCGGACCAATACTTAACCAAACTTTCGGCAGAAAATAGCATGTGGTCCGGGACCTTGTACCTAGGTCAAGTCCCGGACCAAGGTAGACTTTGTACTCTCGGAGCTAAATTGAGGGTGGTCCGGGACTTTGTCCAAGGACCAAGTCCCGGACCCTGCTAAAATCTGCTCCAAACATTATTTTTCAACCCCTAATCAATCCTTAAACCACCTTAATCTTTCCCTAATCTTTCCACAAGTTTTCTACATGTTTAAAAACCTTAAAACATGCTCTAAACCTTTCAAAACATAGGTTTAATACCTACTCAAACTCTTGCTCAAATTCACAATTTTTCCATTCTCATTTCAACACCTTGCACACTTGTGCATTTTCTAACCTCCCTTGGCACTTGCATTATTGCTCTCACTCTATTTGACCATTCCAAATACTCCAAGACAATGCACTTCTCATGCCAAGGTTCATGCCTCACTCTTAAAGCCATAAATCTTCTTTGTTTCCTAAAACTCCAAAGGCACTTAAACAACTCTTTTGCTACAGATTTTTGTACAAATCTCCTCTCCTTGAACAAGCATTCTCAAAGTGGTTAACTAACCCAAATCAATCTCCATACATACCTAGTTAGCCCTAGGTTACTCTTCACTCAAACCACCACTTAAATCACTTAAATTTCTACCGGAATTTCGCCATAGTCCGACTACTTTTCTAACATCGCCCAAAACTCATACCACCATTTAAATCAACCTAAAACTAGCCAAACCCACAAGGGTTCTACCAGCACACAACATTTCCTCATTACTCAAGCACAATCTCGTTAAGCACCACATAAAGCAATAACTTAAACATTTGGCACTTAGGCCCTTAATCAAGCATTAATTCACAAATGCATCTAGCACTACCACAACTCTTCCTCATCTCAACGAATCACATTCCAAGACATGTTTGGGTTCATTCATTTATTTATTTCCCTTCCCAAAACCTAATACATATAGAATATACATTAGGGTTGGTTTCTTACCTTGAATTCTTTTAAGTTTCCCTTAAATACTCTTCTCCTTTTCTCTTCACTCCAAAATCGGTCAAGGCAAAACTCTTGCCCAATTCTCTAGACCAATATACCCATGGACATAAGGAGTACTAATTAGCTCTCCTAGCTTGTGAAGATAATTCATGAATTCAAAAGAGGCTTAAGGCATAAAATTGGACATTACCTTAGGAGGCTCTTGGATGGTTTTCAAGCATGAATCAAAGATGGGAGTTCCAACCACCATTTTAGGCTTGGAGAATAGCTCAAAAAAAACAAGAAGAGAAGCAAGGCATTAAAACATGCCAAAATGGCCAACAAAAGAGGGTGAAGAAAAATGCAATTTTCTTTGGATATTTTTACCTTGGATAAAAGAGGAAGCTTCAAGCTTCAAAATGGTGTGCTTTTCTCTTCAAATGGCCAACACCCATGAAAATGAAACTCATCCTTTTCGAATTTTTAAAAGAGTGAAGTGTGGAGCTTGATGAGAGGAACACAAATATGTGTTTTGTTTTTTATTTGGAGCATTTATGTGGCTTAGAGAGGTGGAGGAGGGTGGCTGCCATTGAAGCTTGTTGGAGCTGCTTAAATCTCCAGGAAGGGGAGGAGGAGTCAGCTCACAGTTGGAAGAAAGGAAAAGGAAGGAGAGAGAGGAAGGAAATGAGAGGAGAGAGGTAAAGAAAGTACTTTATGCTTTTTCTTTTTCCTTTCCTTTTCTTTTCTTCCTTTATTTACTAACTAGCTAGTAAGCAAGAGGGGGAGGCTGCCAAGTCTATTAAAACCGGCCCCATTATATACATATGTGCTGGAGCGTTTTCGTCTTTTACAGAAAACGCTCGTTATTTTACCCGGTTTGGCACTATTCACTAACCGGGCTTGTTTTTCGGATTTTTCTCGTTTCTTTTATTTTAATGGTTCTTATGCTTCCATTAATACTTATTATAGATATAGAATCAACTATAATTTTTTACGGGTCTGTTTGACCACTCAAAGTCACGTTTTTGGGTTTTCTCGAAAAACGTGCTTTAAAACTCCGTTAGCGTTTTAATCCATTATTTGGATCCGTTTTCTTCCGGAATCATTCCCGTATACTAATTAGGCTTAATGAGGCCTTAGGAATCCATCTGGACCCTAACCGAGGTCATATTCTCATATACTCGTTTAGTGCGCGTTTTAGCGTTTTTCATGTTTTACGCATTTTCTCATTTCTTTTGGTTTTATTCTCTTTACCAATACTCTCTAGGCATCATTAGGCCTTATGTAATCATATTAAAATAATTTAATCACCATTTTTAAGTCCGGGGTATTAAAATCTACCCCCCTTAAGAACTTTGTCCTCAAAGTTGGTGAATCTAATATCGTTACTCTCATGGGCATGCTATGCCAAGGTCATAATACACGTATAACCTTACAGACTCCATAAGTCAGTCTCATTTCTCACTACACATACCACACACATATCACAGCATGTATAGCAATCAAAATACTATTTGTACTCTCTCCATGGAATCGGTCCGAAGACAAGAAGGCACTACAGTCCTCGAATCCATATCAAGTAATACACTACTGATCCCTCAGGTACTGGTCACGTTAGACACTTACGCTCTCTAGTCCACGGCCGTTTCTTGACAAATGGGCACTTACTCTCTCTGGCCCATGGTCCCTTTGGTTCTGATCAAAACGTTACACATATACATATCCTCGGGCACTCTGGTTGACTCACTCAACACAGGACATTGTCAGGGTACTCTCCCCCATCCCGCTGCCTTTGGAAAAACCGCACACTGTCACCGCCCCAACCGGTCACTTAGGACCGCCGCACGTACGGTGCAATGGTTTCAAAACCATTTTTCGCCTTTATGCTCGAAGGAAGATCCTTTTTCAAATTCTATTTGAAAATTCTTTTTTAAAACATCACACAACTCCAAATCGGGTTTATGGCAGTTGTATCTTTTCTTAGCGTGATTACTTGTGACCACTTATAAGGAGCTTCAAGAATCATCCAACCCTGATGTGATCAGCACCAGTGTTGAACTATCCTACCACCCCAATATGTGTTCGGTTTCCCTTGATCGCTAGCAGATCAAGTTCCACCTCCCACGTCAGTTTCAAACAACTAGATAGTCAAACATTTTCGTTTTCTATCTTTTACTCTTTCTAGTCGTATTAACAAAACGATTCATTTCAAGTTATCTCTAAACCATAGAACTTAGGTCATCCGCCATTCTCAGTTTACTTGCTTACTTTACCTAAGCAACTCATGGGCTCATTTTCTCAAATTGTTACTCAATTTAAAACATACAACATACAACTCCAAAGGATGGAACTCACTCCATCAATCATTCTCAAATAAAATTACCTAGGGAAACTCACTTCCTACTAGGTTACACATCGGTTTCATACCGATTCATACTCATCATACTCATGTCTAATCTCAATAGACATATACTCTAGGGATTCTCATTCCCCCAGAGTTTCTCTACTCCTCTTTTCATAAATATTATATACACGTTACTCGTATCTCTCATGCGTAATAACCATAATTACACAATGAATGGGTACCTATGTTTATGTAACATAAGTTCCAATCATCAAAATAGTTTCTTTTGTGCTATGCACATAGTAGTTTACGCACCTATAAGTAAAACATACTCTAAGGGTTTCTCGCCCTACCCCCTTTAAAAGGGGTTACGCCCGCGTAATCGACCATATGTTTTCACTGAACATTGGTTCACTAATTGGAGTATCATGAAGTGTTTTAACTTCAATACGGTTAATTAACTCATAACCGGGTTCCGTTCTAGCCTCTAAGGCTTCAAGGCGTTTATGATAAGCCAATTACTCACATTTGTCAGGTATACTTAACCTTTGAATTACGGCCCACTAGCTACTGCTACGTGACCTGATAACTAGAGCTTAATTCGCCCTTTGGTATTCTCAATGTATTATTCAGTCCCTTTTTATCCCTTTGTGTCTTGAGACTAAAGGTTTCTCAATCGTCGCTTGGTATCTCTTACCGTATGCGAATTCGATGTTATAGATTTTCTCTCCAGCTCTCTGGAAATCTATTTCGTATAACTCTGTATACCTTCGTGATTATTCACTTACTTTTCCTAACTTGTGTCGGTTGAGGTCAAGCTACTACTTAGTAGTAGTGCTTCCTCGATTAATTTATGTTTGTTTACTTGTTTCTGTACAAGAATTCTTCATTCATACTACTCTGCATTTACCATCCATCGGTCCTGGGACCTGTAGGTTACTGCCCACGTCCTTCGTGCATCTTTGGCCAACGTCCGCACAGTTATTTCTCTAGGTTTTTTCTCAACAGGCTTTCCTAGCTATCCCACTAGATCATTACTGCACCAGTGCAATACCAAAACCCAGTCCTACAGAGTGCAGAGGCATAAACGCTTGGCACTAAATCTCTTATGAGATCGCAATAGGAATGAACATCTTTTTTACCATCTTTTCTGATCAGCTTCATTTCATTATCTAATTATACTCTTACAATGGTCGCTCGCTGCGTACCATGCTCTTACTCACTAAACAACATTCGCTTATATGGCATCCGCTACTACTTTAGCTTCCGCTCATGTACTCCCGCCATTCATACTATGGCCTGCCATTCACTTGGCTCAATAGATTACACTACTCTTTTAGATATCTCTGCGCTCCTCGTGCGTTGTTTACTCTGCAATTCATATTGCACACATACAGGGTTTACTACTCATCCGATTACTCTCTCGATTTCCTTCCACTGCTATCAAAGTCTTCCTACATACTATCTCTGTTCGATTAACTCCTTGGCAATAAACACATGCTTAAGTTTCACTACACCGCTCTAGCGGTTTCACATTACTTTCTTAGGTGGTAGCCTTTCTCTGGAGGATTCACGCAATTGCCGCTCCCTAGGCCCCACAATAATAAGGGGTATCCCCACTGTAAGGTAGTGGTTCATTCTCCACGATTCCTCTTATGCCTTTATACATAGGTTTCACAACGTTTAAATCTACGCATTGTAGTTAATTTACCAGCTTACAAGCCACATTGCCTCGCCATGCTCTATGCGAGCTGTTTATACATGTTTCTTCTTCTTCGTAGCCGTTTTAAATGGTTTGAAAGGTATTACTGGGCTTTTTGATATGGTTGTCTCACCACACTTCCGTACATGAAAGGTCATTTAAGTATTCTGATATCAGTCTATGCCCTATGGCAATTTAGGGTGTTCCCTTATTACGTGGGATCCTTTCGGGGTTCTACCCGAGTGTTCGCTTTACACTTGTGTTGTCAACACGATGTTTTGTTCAACTACCGTTGACTCCGGCACCCTTCACGGATTGCTCTAGGTGTTACTGGGTTGCGCCATTACATCTGGCTTGAACTCATGGGTATGTTCAGTTCCTTACTCCGCCTTGCGGTTATATAATTTGATTATCCCGTTTAGGGTTGTGACGTCTCCCATTTTTGGGTAGACCATTGATTCTTTTTCCCTTACCAACTTGGACAGGTTAATAATCTCTTCAGGGAGGGTATGCTGTGGGAATTCTATCCAGTCATTATGTATTTCCTAAGACATATCCAATGTCTATACTTAAAACTCTGTGCTTCATGCACTCTCAACTCTTTAGTTATCCTCTTGGAATGGGTTCTTGACTCCTTTAGCTTTGTAAGCTTGTTGGGCTCTTCGATCGTTCGTGGTGTTCAACTGTTTAGTTTGAACTTATCTTATGGTCCGTAGTATGGAGTCAACTACTTCCCGTGTTCCGTACTCTACTTGTATACATACATAAAGTATCTTATTGATATGTTGCCACTTACCCGACTAACTCATAACTGGTCTGTCAGGCCCGCAAGCTCTTTCGGAGGCGGTCGTTCCATGTCTCGTTTGTGTACACTTGTGTAGTGTCGGTCACACGCCTAGGTGAAGTATTCTATTGCCAACTCCTCTTATATCGTCCTATGATGACTTACCGTGGTTCTCTTGGTTGGTTTTAAAATTTGGGGGTTTTTGGAAAATTTTGCGCTTTGAAGGAAAAATTTGAGTTTGAAAATAAAAATCTTCACGGCATTTCAATGCCGGTTGCTTCTTACCAGATCTAGCTTCTCACCGACTGGTATGTTCTTAGTACAATGGTCAGGCCATTCGGCCTTCTCAAGGTTTCGTTTCAGAATTCTTAGGGTTGTCTTGCCATATTGGCTTCTCTCGCCATTTTGGTACTTGCTAAGTACCGGTCGCTTGTAAAAGCTCCTCTTAATAGTCCCGTTTTTACTGCACTTGCCGTGGCAAGTGCGGCGGTACAGACGGTTTTTGGGATAACTCGTACCAATTTCGGTATTGTTCACATTATATTTGGTAGCCTTGTCGGCTCTTCTTTGATCCTTTAGTTGAATAACTACTCCTTAGAGCTGCTTCTCATTCATCTTGACATGACTGTCATTCATTTAGGTGCTTCTCCACTCTCGGAGTTCCTTAATTACTTAGTTCTGTGTTCTACCTCGTTGCTCGTTCCCACGTCTTTACTGTGGTTACCAAGGTTTAAGTCATTTAGGCGCTACTTCAGTAGTCCTATTCGGGTATGTCCCGTAATGGTGCTCGTAGCCGTCCAACCTTTTCGAGTGTGGTAGGGTGGGTGTATCTACTCTTGACTAGATTCTTAGTCGGTTAGTATACCGTTGGTGGTATTGCTTAAATATGGCGGCCCGTAGACATGTGTCTCGGTTTTCAAGGTTGATGCTTTCTTTCTTGCTGCTGCTTGGCCAGCCGGGTTCTCGCGACTGCTAAGCATGTCGCCCCATGCTGCCGCAGATTCCGGTCTCCTAGGAATAGGATTTCTCGATCTCCCGCCATTAAGAGCGGTTATTGTCGTTCCAGCGGGATCCATCTCCGGGATTTCTGGTTCTCGGGATTTACCGCATGACAGGTTCTGGTTAAAGTAGAAATATTTAACAACTGCCAGATCGGGTTTTCCGTCTCTCTGGCGTTCTTTCCCGAGCTTTTAACACGGGGGTTGTGGAGGGAGGGTTTGGTATTGTAGGTATCCAGACCATACTGGAAGTACCTAACTAGCGCTTCTCTCACGCTATCACTCAACCTTTAGCCCTAAGTCTCTAATTCCTAACTCGGTATTTCCTAAGCTCGGTATTTCCAGTCATCAGAGCGATACTTTGCTCTGATACCATTTTTGTAACACCCCAACCGCTAAGCTCGATTACCTCTCAAATTGTCCCAAATTACCATTAAACTCGCAGTGGAACACTAAATACCACGGAGGGTGATACAACGCCGTTAGCCACCCTCATGGCTAACCAGGCCTAACTCCATTACAGTAACGGTCTGATGGACTGGAACCACCGAGTACACAATACAAACATAAAGCTCAATTCATTTCTTTACTATACCGAGTCTACAATATACGGATGCCGATAACATATTTGGTCTTACACCTCATTCAATACATAAGTAATTAAATCTAACTACCCATGCTATCCACCGTCCCCGTCCTACTCTCGAACGGTATCGTCTTCAGTGTACCTAGAAAAATAAAAACGATGCCCCTAGGGGCTCAGCTTTATGTTGCATATGAAATTGCATACCCCGAGTGCTAACCGGGGTACGCCGACGACTTTTGTCGAGAGCATGAGATTCATTTAATTCAATCAACATGCAACATAGTAATACATTACATATGTACACTACACAAGGATTCACATTCAACCATGGAATTCAATCCTTAACTAACATAACAAGTTGTTAGTTGTATCAATTTACTCCTAAGCCTTGGAGGTTATACCTCACTATGCCTTGGTTACTTATTCAATAACTCACTCATTCACTCGGGTTACTCATTCTTGTACTCACCCACTCTCTTGGTTACTTATACTTATCTTACCCACACTCTTGGGTTACTTACTCTTTATCTCACCCACACTCTTGGGTTACTAATACTCAAGCTCTTGTAGTTCTCGAGACACTACAGGTCTCCTACGTCACGCTTGTTTCTCTTAATACTTTTTTAAGCCAAAACACATGGCTCTCGAGCATAGTTCAACTAGCTCCCAGAACTCTCTCTTAGTTCCTACTACTTTCACATAGGTCCGACTACTCTCGGACTTCTCACATTCCATACACTCCTCTCATGGAGTTATAATATATTTATGTATATAATCTAGGAGCATCACTCTCGATGTTCCTAATGATTTGGGGACACTACTTAAATTCGGGTAATCTTAGGTTCAAGGGTTACCCTTACATTTCATATACCTATATTTTCGGTTAATCTCTTATACCGGGTAAAATCCTCATATAGGAGGACGACCATGTCTCAAGGAGTTAAATGGTCCCTTAGGTCTCTTTTACTTTTCTTATGAGTTCATGTCATTAGACTAACTTCAATCCTCTCGATGGAGGTTTATTTATCTCTCCACTCTTGTTTATTTCGTGGATTGTTACATTATGGTTTTCTAACCGTTATCGGGTATTTACTCAACCCGTACATCTCCTCACATTCTAGGAGTTCATATGTTTGCGTTATCGTTACGCTTTAATCGATAGCTTGTGTGTTTACACATTTCCATTATTTATGAAACTACCTGATCTACGAGTTTCTAGTCAATTGCTACTCACTATGAGTCGGTCTATACACTACGTTAGACCACACCGGCATACAAGTATGTTAGCTCATACAACATACAACAAGGCACACATATTAAACAATGGATTATTTTCATGCTTTAGTCTTGATTAAGCCGGCACACAAACACACAAATCAGAGTAACTCGGTTAGCATACGGGGCATGAGAAAATCATACCTTTCACCCGGGTTTTTTACTTTTACCGTGTCATCTCACCATGCTCGGGTCACACACGATCCTCTGATAATGTTCCAAACATTATTATTAATACTAAGCTCATACGGTACATATTAAATGTTACTCCCGTACTTACCCCGTTATCCCGTTATCTCGGTTTTACTCTTGTTAATTTGAGCTCTTAATTCACACTCACTTCTAGCACTTGTTTACACTTCTTAGGACCTTTACAAGTCACCAAACAAGGCCTTAACATCATCTAACATCATTAACATTCAACCCCCATCTTTTAAACCCTTAAAAATACTCACGGCAACATTCTGGGGGTGGTCCGGGACTGGTCCCTAACTTAAGTCCCGGACCAATACTTAACCAAACTTTCGGCAGAAAAAACATGTGGTCCGGGACCTTGTACCTAGGTCAAGTCCCGGACCAAGGTAGACTTTGTACTCTCGGCGCTAAATTGAGGGTGGTCCGGGACTTTGTCCAAGACCAAGTCCCGGACCCTGCTAAAATCTACTCCAAACATTATTTTTCAACCCCTAATCAATCCTTAAACCACCCTTAATCTTTCCCTAATCTTTCCACAAGTTTTCTACATGTTTAAACACCTTAACATGCTCTAAACCTTTCAAAACATAGGTTTAATACCTACTCAAATTCTTGCTCAAATTCACAATTTTTTCATTCTCATTTCTACACCTTGCACACTTGTGCATTTTCTAACCTCCCTTGGCACTTGCATTATTGCTCTCACTCTATTTACCATTCCAAATACTCCAAGACAATGCACTTCTCATGCCAAGGTTCATGCCTCACTCTTAAAGCCTTAAATCTTCTTTGTTTCCTAAAACTCCTAATGCACTTAAACAACTCTTTTGCTACAGATTTTGTACAAATCTCTTCTCCTTGAACAAGCATTCTCAAAGTGGTTAACTAACCCAAATCAATTTCCATACATACCTAGTTAACCCTAGGTTACTCTTCACTCAAACCACCACTTAAATCACTTAAATTTCTACCGGAATTTCACCATAGTCCGGCTACTTTTCTAACATCACCCAAAACTCATACCACCATTTAAAATCAACCTAAAACTAGCCAAACCCATAAGGGTTCTATCAGCACACAACATTTCCTCATTACTCAAGCACAATCTCATTAAGCACCACATAAAGCAATAACTTAAACATTTGGCACTTAGGCCCTTAATCAAGCATTAATTCACAAATGCATCTAGCACTACCACAACTCTTACTCATCTCAACAAATCACATTCCAAGACATGTTTGGGTTCATTCATTTATTTTTTCCCTCCCAAAACCTAATACATATAGAATATACATTAGGGTTGGTTTCTTACCTTGAATTCTTTTAAGTTTCCCTTAAATACTCTCTCCTTTTCTCTTCACTCCAAAATCGGTCAAGGCAAACTCTTGCCCAATTCTCTAGACCAATATACCCATGGACATAAGGAGTACTAATTAGCCCTCCTAGCTTGTGAAGATAATTCATGAATTCAAAAGAGGCTTAAGGCATAAAATTGGACATTACCTTAGGAGGCTCTTGGATGGTTTTCAAGCATGAATCAAAGTTGGGAGTTCCAACCACCATTTTAGGCTTGGAGAATAGCTCAAAACAAGGAGAAGCAAGGCATTAAAACATGCCAAAAATCGGCCAATAAAATGGTGAAGAAAAATGCAATTTTCTTTGGATATTTTTACCTTGGATGAAAGAGGAAGCTTCAAGCTTCAAAATGGTGTGCTTTTCTCTTCAAATGGCCAACACCCACGAAAATGAAACTCATCTTTTTGAATTTGAAAAGAGAGAAGTGTGGAGCTTGATGAGAGGAACACAAATATCTGTTTTGTTTTTTATTTGGAGCATTTATGTGGCTTAGAGAGGGTGGAGGAGGGTGGCTGCCATTGAAGCTTGTTGGAGCTGCTTAAATCGCCAGGAAGGGGAGGAAGACGCAGCTCACGGTGGGAGAATGGAAAGGAAGGGAGAGAGGAAGGAAAAATGAGAGGAGAGAGGTAAAGAAAGTACTTTATGCTTTTTACTTTTTCCTTTCCTTTTATTTTCTTCCTTTATTTACTAACTAGCTAAAGCAAGAGGGGGAGGCTGCCAAGTCGATTAAAACCGGCCCCATTATATACATATGTGCTGGAGTGTTTTTTCGTCTTTTTACAAAACGCTCGTTATTTTATCCGGTTTGGCACTATTCACTAATCGGCCCTATTTTTCGGATTTTTCTCGTTTCTTTGATTTTAATGGTTCTTATGCTTCCATTAATACTTAATTATAGTTATATAATCAACTATAATTTTTTTACGGGTCTGTTTGACCACTCAAAGTCGCGTTTTCTGGTTTTCTCGAAAAACATGCTTTAAAACTCCGTTAGCGTTTTAATCCATTATTTGGATCCGTTTTCTTCGGGAATCATTACCGTATACTAATTAGGCTTAATTAGGCCTTAGGATCCATCTCGGACCCTAACCGAGGTCATATTCCTCCTATACTCGTTTAGTGTGCGTTTTAGCATTTTTACGTTTTACGCATTTTCTCATTTCTTTTGGTTTTATTCTCTTTACCAATACTCTCTAGGCATCATTAGGCCTTAAGTAATCATATTAGGATAATTTAATCACCATTTTTAAGTCCGGGATATTAAACACTCCTTTGAGAGAGTTCTTTCAATCACTCAAGCGCCGACACTTCTGGAGAGAAACAATTTCCCCAACAGGCATCTATCAAAAGGGAGTGACAACTCAATCTCCAAGAAGTCATCCATAATGAGTGACTACTCCTTCCTCCGCCGTTAAGACATGCCCGCATACTGAGCTACCAGATCATCACTGTCAATTGACACAATCTCTCAAGAAAGAATACGCTCCAATTTCATTTCAGTAAGAAAGAATGTTACAGACCGATGTCTACTCTCTTGAATAGAGAAGACGAGTTCAGTATGTGTCTATGTACGTCAATAAGGAAAGAATAAAACAGCAGTGTATATAAGGATACCACTGACTGAAAAGAAAAGAAAGGGCCGGTCAACAGACCGTGGGCCAACTGGCCAAATACAAATAAACCTAATACACACTAAAAGAGTACATTTGATAAAATCCTAATACAACTATATGTAATACCACTATATTCTGTCATCCCCCTCAAAGAGTACTCCTTTATGCTTCTGGAAGAAAGACAGAAAGGTACTCTTTGACTGAGATCAACATGTGACCTGCGTTACCTGTCATGGAAACTGGAGGAAGCGAGGTCCTGGAAAAAACTGTGCTTGGGATTGTGTTGTCTCACGTCTTACCTGTTTGTTGTTTCTGCATTCCCAAGGGTTGAAAAGAGTGCTGATAACTCTTTCCCATCAGAGACTTGGTCATGAGATCAGCCAGCTGATGAGTACTTGGGACATATTGTACCTGTATGAGACCACCCTGCAGTTTCTCACGAACAAAATGACAATCCAGTTCCACATGTTTGGTTCGTTCGTGTGAAACTGGATTTCTAGCGATGTGAATAGCCGCTAGGTTATCACATTTAATGGTATGGGTGTTATATTAGGAACTCAATTTCATCAAGGAGTCTACTTAACCAACTAAGTTCTCCCGTGACTTGGCGCATAGCTTTGTATTCCGCTTCAGAGAGGATAGAGCTACGGAGGTTTGCTTTTTAGATTTCCAACTCAGAGGTGAGTCTCCAAGGAGGATATAGTATCCAGAGACTGACCTGCACATGATTGGGCAAGAAGCCCAATCCGAGTCACAAAAAGCTTGGAGATCAAAAGTTTGTTTCTTGTTGAAAAGTAAACCAAAGGTGGATGTCCCCTTATGTAGGAGAGTGTGTGCAAAGCTGCTTTCAAGTGTTCTGAGGTGGGAGATTGAAGGAATTGGCTAAGAAATTGGACTGCAAAAGCTATGTCGGAACGCGTGTTTGTGAGAAAATTAAGTTTTCCTACAAGGCACCTATATTCGGTGGGGTTTTGTAGTTTCGAACCAGAATCTTTGTACAACTTGAGATTGAGAGGAAGGGGGGAACCGATGGCTTGCAGTTTCGCATGTTGAATTCATGAAGAATTTGATTAATATACCGTTGTTGAGACATGATGATCCCATCATCTGTTTCTAAGAATTCCATGCCTAGGAAAAAGTTTAGTCTCCCAAGTCCTTTATTTTGAATTCTTTGTCAAGTTGGGCTTTCAAGAATTTCACTTCTTTTGCATCATTTCCCACTACTAGAATGTCATCCATATAAATTCCCAAGAGTGTTATACTGTTTTTTGGTTTTCTTGACAAAAAGAGAATAATCGTTTTGGAATGATTAAACCCAAGGTTTTTCAAGAAAGAGGCAAGCTTTTCATACCATTGGCGGGAGGCTTGCTTTAGACCGTAGAGGGATTTATGTAATTTACATGCTTTGTTGTCTCCTTGAACTCTTATTCCTTGAAGTATTGTCATATACACATCCTCATGGAGATCTCCATGGAGGAATGCGTTGTTCACATCAAGTTGATCTAAAATCCAGCCTTTTTTTCATCGCGCTGTTATGATAAGGGCTCGAACGGTGGTGAGTTTCACTACTGGGGAAAAGTTTCTTCGAAATCGAGGCCTTGTCTTTGGGTGAAGCCTCTAACAACCAACCGCGCCTTGTATCTATCTAAGCTACCATCTGGTTTAAGTTTGGTCTTGTAGACCCATTTGCAACTTATGGCTTTCTTTCCTTTGGGTAAGTCCACTATAGACCAAGTTTTATTTTGCTTGAGGGCCTCGAATTCCTCTGCCATAGCGCGGATCCAATTAGGATCTTTGCTGGCAGTTTGATAGTTTTGAGGCTCACTAAGATCGTTGATATGTTTAATGATCTTGTTGGTATCCTGATGGATTGAACATGAGAGTATAGTGGAGGAAGGCAAGTGGTCGGTTAGGGTGTAGATATTGGGTTGAGGCTGGTTGGCTGTGTGCTTGTGTTCTAGTCTTTCGGTGAGGATAGAGGAGAATAAGTCTTTGGTCAAAGCTGGAGGAGCAAACGAAATCATTGTATTTGGATGGAAAATTATGTGGACGAGAAGATCTTCTAAGTGGTGTGGGATCTGGTGCTACATGTGTGTGTTGCTTCAGGTGGTGTTTCATGTAAATGGTCTTGGTTTGTTCTTGTTCATGGGGAATGTTCTGTTCTGGGGTAGGATCTGGAGGAGTAGATGTTTCTCTTGTCTCAGTAAGCTGAGGCGTACAAACATCCTCTTCCAATTTTGGGACAGATTGAGGGAAGATGGTGCTGCTTTGATGATCTTTTTGAGAGTTATCTCTCCAACTTGGGTTGTTTAGAGGATAAATGTGTTCGAAGAAGGTTAGATCACGGGTGGTTTTGATCTTTCTTTCTTCGAGGGTTAAAACTTTATATCCTTTAGAGTTCTTGCAATTTCCTATGTATACAAGCAGATGATCGGGGATCAAGTTTTCCCCGACCAGGTTCAATATTGGTCATATAACATAAACAGCCGAAGCTTTTTATTTCATTGTAGTCTGGCTTGTTACCATATAGTTTTTCATATGGGGATATATTATGAATGGGCTTGCTCGGCATTCTGTTAACCAGGTATGCGGCATGTTCGACACAGTAGGTCCAAAATTCATTTCCTAAGCCCGACTGAAACAGTAAAGCCCTGGCTGTCTCCATTAAATGGCCTTGTTTTCGCTCAACCACTCCATTCTGTTGAGGGGTGTGGGGACAAGTGGTTTGATGTGTGATGCCTTTATGGGAGTAGTGAGTGATGCCTTCAAAGGATTTTCCTAGTTCCATGGCATTATCACTTCTAATTGTTTTCACAAAAGTATCCATTTGCCTCTCAACTAAGTTAATGAAGTTTTTAATGTTTTGAGTGGCATCAGATTTCTGTTTTAGAGGGGTGACCCATGTTGCTCTAGTATGATCATCGACTATGGTCAGAAAATATTTGTGCCCATTTATGCCTAGGGTTCTCATGGGTCCACATATGTCTATGTGAATTAACTCGAAAGGTTTTGAAGTTTTTATGGTTGATGTGGGGAACTTAGTACGTTTCCCTTTTGCTTTGTAACAGATTTCACAAGGAAAGGTGTGTTTTTCACATTATTAGGAATGTCAATGTCTATTATTTTTGCAACTTTTAACAAAGGAATGTGACCCATTCTATTATGCCACAAGAGATAGTCATTGACATTACAAACAGTAGATGAATGAGCAAAAACATCTGTAGGAAAATTCACACAGGTCCTAACATCTGCAGAAAAGTTCACACACCAGTCCTAGGAAGGTTTCTATTTCTCAGAACAAAATCATGCAGAGCATTCATGTTGAGTATATACAGACCACACACAAGTTTTTCCAATTTCTTGGAAACGACCCTTTTCAAAATCCTGCAAGCACAAGAATCGGCATTGAAAGTTATGGGAATGTTTAGTTTCTGAACAAGTCTAGCCACTGATATGATGTTGAACATAAAACTGTCCACATACAAACATTCTCCAGGTATGTGTATCCATCGATTGTGAGTTTACCAGTATAATTAACATCTTTCTTATTTCCATCAGGCAAGGTAATTTGTTTCTTTTCTTTCAACAAAGCACAATCAGAAATCAAACTCATGTTACCACTAATATGTTCAGTGGCGCCTGAATCTAATATCCATAATGTCTTCAAATTTCGCATCAGAGGAGCAGCATTCGAATTCAAACAAGGCAGTGAATTAATAAGGTTTCTGACATTACCTGAGAATTCGCTAAAGTCACTTTGTTTGGCCACTCCCGCATTGCTCTTCTGCTGCTGCAAGAACGAGACCAGTTGCTGAAGCTGCTCACTCGTGAATCCTTTGACTGGTGACTCTAGGTTCGCCTCTGTCTCTCGAGGAGTGCTGCTTCCTTGTTGTGCAACCACTGAACCAACATGCGCCTCTCTGGCTTGTCTCGATTCGCCTGATGGAAATCCCACCAGCAATCACCCCGGGTATGTCCCAATTTTCCGCAATTTTGACATTTTGGGAGTTCCTTTCTCGGAGTGGGTGTGTTGTTCTTGGTTGGTGTCTTCTTGAATGTGGATTTGGAACTACTAGAGCTAGGGTTACCGATCTTGGATTTTCCAGAAGCGAAGGTACTTCCCGTCCCTGATCGCACTGCTAGGGTTAAACCTTGTTCGCCGTCCTCCTTGGCATCTGGTGAGTGTCGCGTCTGCTCCTCTTGAGAAATGATGGAAAAAATCTCCTCCAGACTTGGGAGTTCGCTGGCGGCCAGGATTTGTCTACGCAAATGCGAGTATGATTTATCTAAACCCAACAAGAAGTGTATCGCCTCTTCTTCTTCTCGCCTCTTCGTTGTTTCTCTTCAACGCCGTACATGAATCGCAGCAATCACAGCCCTCGAGAGGTCTGGCCAAGTCATATTGAGCCCAGGTTTCTTTCGACTTCATCAGATAGTCGTTAATGGAGTCGTCGCCCTGTCTCATATTTGCGATCTGCATCTTGATGGAATGGAAAGTGGCCTTGTTTTTTTCTCGAAACGACGACAAAGCCAGCTCCAAATTTCCTTTGGATCTTCTGTATACATCACGGATCTTGCTATGTTGGGCGCCAAAGAAGAAATAATCCAGTTACCACTAAGGACCTTGCGCGTTTGTATGCCGAGAAGCGGAAAACATCTTGTGGATCGGGGCGCTTCAGGGTGCCATCGATGAATCCGATCTTATTCTTTGCACCCAGCGCTTGCTCCATGGTCCACTTCCACCCTAGGAAACCGACGCCGGTGAACTTCGGTGCCAGGGAAACACCGGTTTGCTCCGTCGCAGCTACATACAAGGGATCATTGGGATCAATTGTATTCGCATCTTTCTTCGTCGAAATCTCGGCTTTTTCTCCGCCTGGATCCTTGTCTTTCTGATTATCTTTGTCACTCATCTTCAATCTACTGAAAACGGTGCTCTGATACCATGTCAATTGACAACAATCTCTCAAGAAAGAATACGCTCCAATTTCATTTCAGTAAGAAAGAATGTTACAGACCGATGTCTACTCTCTTGAATAGAGAAGACGAGTTCAGTATGTGTCTATGTACGTCAATAAGGAGAAGAATAAAACAGCAGTGTATATAAGGATACACTGACTGAAAAAGAAAAGAAAGGGCCGGTCAACAGACCGTGGGCCAACTGGCCCAAATACAAATAAACCTAATACACACTAAAGAGTACATTTGATAAAATTCTAAATACAAACTATATGTAATACCACTATATTCTGTCATCAACACCTTGCTCTTTGTCAGCCATAACATGCACAGGGGAACGACTTGATCGAAAGAGTAATACCATATGAAGTGTGCAGGAACCAGGAAAGAGAGGAAAAAGGTGGAAGATGGGGGCAAGGGTAGAAAAGTTTAACGAGAGGATGGCGCACAAGCAAGGAAGAAGAATAGAGCACATGCACGATAGGGGAATGGGACAAGAGGGATTTAACAGGATTTGAAGTAGGAAACTCGGAAAGGTTAAAGGAGAGGAAGATAAAAGGGTAGACGGGAAGCATGCAAAAGCCTAGATACGCAAGCTTAGCATGCAAATGATTACCTGGGAACAACGTCAAAATGACAATATGTGACTATCACTATTGATTAAACTAAGCTAACAAATCTATGAAAATCGAAGGTTGCTGCTCGTGTGTTGCAAGTCAGCAGATGCAGCACTGCTGCAGAGGGAGACGTAGATGTATCACTCCCACATGAACTTAAAATTAGGCATGCGGACGAATGAGCAAAATTAAAATAGGACGAAGCGTGTTGCTATTGTAATTCTATCATCTTTGTTTTATTGTATAATATAATTAATGTTTATTATTTTACTTATAAATTTACTAACCTTAAACAAAATTTAAATATCTTTATATTAATAAGAGAACATTATCTAATTTCTTTTATCTCATTTTAAATGAATTTTGAAAAACTTAAAGTTATTTAAGTATATAAAATTTTAAGTTTAAAGAAGAAAAATACTTGCAATAAAAAATGAATTATAAATGTTTTTCAAAAGTAGTAGATGAACTCTATATATACTTTGGACTCCGTATAAAAATTACAAGACTACATATTTTAATTAAAAATTTAGAGCTAGTCGTTCAAGCATGAATAAGTTGTTTCTGAGATAAGAGAAACTTGTGGGAAAAAAAGGAAATATGCACTGATGAGGGCCTTTGTTTTGAGATTTTTTAATTTTGGTTTTGTGTAGACTCAAAATCTGAAAGTGCTATATATTATTTAAAACTACTGGTCACTAAAAATAAAAGTATATTAGTATTAATCATAATCCATACTCTTTGAAACAAGATTAATCATTGATATATTTCTTACAAACTTAAAATTAATTTTTTTTTGCATGTGCATGTATTACATGTTTTCAAAAGTGTGTATAATTTAATTCTAAAGTGACCAAATTCAACTGCAAAATGTGTCTTGTTCAATTCTAAAAATAAATCTTTCCACTACAGTATTGAGAAAGGAGGCATAGCCCTCAAATAACAGCAGTCGGGTTTCACCAGCTGAAACCCCGACCAAGTTCTCTCGCCCAATAGGAGCAATGATTCAGTATGCGCAGCTCTGAGACCCTGTCTTATCAATCCCATCGGCCAAACTGTCATTACCAACTCGGACACTCATGGTTACCAACTCGCACACCATCAAAAGAGGCGTGGGCGATAATGCAAGAAACAACATGATAATCAAGATGCTGAAAATGTAAGATGCTGAAAATGCAAGATCCAAGGTAAGGAGTAAAGCAGGCAGAATGCAGCTGACGACCGGTTACATAGGGGACACTCGCCCAATGGCTGAGACTGGGATAGCCGCCCAGCGGCTACCTCTATTGTAGTCGGCCAGCAGTTGGACATATACACCGACTAGCGGTTATGTCTAGTACAACCGCCCTACGGCTACCTGTGTTGTACCATGCTTGCTGCAACCCAGGCTGAAATGCATTCTTCGATGTTTTAATTGTCCTAGGGTGGTTTTTAGGGGTGTGCCTTCCACATTTTAACTTTCCTAGGGTGATTTTAGGGTTTGTGGTGTGAGATAATCTTTTTAACTCGTTCTATACTTTATAATGTCGCCACTGAGTAGGTTAACGAAATACAAATGACAGGTTAACCAAACTTGAATAACAGGTTAACGAAATACAAGTGACAGGAGTGACAGTAAATAAAATACAAGTTATAGCTAGGTTAACTTAACACAAATGACAGGTTAACGAAATACAAAGACAGGTTAACGAATGCGAATGACGGGTTAACGAATACAAGTGACAGGTTAACGAAATGCAAGTCACAGGTTAACGAAACATCAACACAGGTTAACGAATACAATGACAGGTTAACGAAACATGAATGACAGGTTAACAAAATACAAGTGACAGGTTAACAAAATAGAGGCGACATGTTACCGAAATACGAACGACATGTTAACGAAATATAAGTGTCATGTTATTAAATACAAGTGACAGGTTAACGAATACAAGGTAGTTTAACGAAATACAAGTGACAATTTAACAAAATATAAGTGACATGTTAATAAAATACAAATGACAGATTAACGAAATATAAGTGACATGTTAAAGAAATACAAGTGCCAGCTTATCAAATACAAGTGACAAGTTACAAAGTACAAGTGACAAATTAGCGAAATATAGTATGAAACATTTCTTTTTTTGAAATCTATCTTCCGCAATGAGTTTTTTTAGTCAATATGTGGGAATTTTCTGCAAAAAATCATAGTTCAATGAGAAACAATAAAGAATCACAGTTTCATTAGATACACAACAATATAGACCCTAACCCTTGACTTCAAACCTTAAATAACCTTCAACGATTTAGCATTCTTAGGGTATGTATCGGATTTGAGTATCTTTTTTTATTCATTATTGTACTTCTACAATGGTTTCAAATAATTGAAACAATCAGAATGATATTAGATGTTTAGTCAAATAAATATACTATTGTATATCTACAATTGATGCCTAAATAACACTATAAAAAAGAAATAAAAGAGCGAGTAATATTCTTTTTGATAACTATCTTAATGTTAAGATATTTACAATATTTATCATGCCGCGCACATGTAAGGTCGAAGGTACAATATTTATCATAAACTAATGTTATAATCTAATAAATATAATATTATCGTTTAAACTTTAAAATAGAAAATTTAGTAAATTTTAAAAGAAGATTACTATTATATATAAATATTAATCTAAATAACAAACTACAAAACAATGAAAATTAAAGAAATAAAGTAACAGCATCATAACAAAATTGATTAACCGCGAATAAACCGATAAGAATGTCCTGGAGTTACTTGAAAATAACTGTTGCTTTTTTTTCTGTAATTCTACATGTTAAACTATACAATTATTTTGTCGTATAGTGTCTGCAGACTGTTGTATAGACTCCCGCAGCACTAAGCCTCGCTCAAAATCGAATAGAAATAAAAGTTGTGATTTGCTATGGGTTGAAAGTAACTTCTCATAAGAAAGGCATTAGGTGAATTCATTAAGTGAGATTATAGCTAAGGATTTATTTTAACACTTTCTCTTTACCCCTACCGTTTGTTGTGACTTGAGAGATCTAATTAACTACTAGTTGTAAATCTAATTATTTATCATAATACGAAGTAGTTTACACAGAAGATAAAGTTCCTTCAATGTTGTATATAAATTGATCTCAGTTTTTGATTTAGTGAATCTGCTATCTCGAGCATAGTAACCTCATTGTTAAACATAATATAAAAAAAATATAATAAGGAATAAACTATATGAAGAGATAACAGAGTTTAGTTATATGCAAAGTAATAGTTAGCCACAATAAAAGTAGGATTTAAGGTTCTATCAATCATCAATCCCCCAAATACATCGACTGAAACATAAGAAAGGCGTGGATTGCATAAAGGCAAAATATTTGCCTTTTTGTAAAGGCTTTTATATTAACCCTTAGATTTAAAATATATATGATAATGGTTTAGATTAGAATGTTTTACTCATGTATTAATTTTTTACATGTCCACTCTTATATGTACAGGGACAACCGAAAATACTAATTAAAATAATGTCTATAATAGTAAATTGATTATATGAGTTTATAAATTAATTAAATCTATAACAAAATGAACCATATAATTTTAAAATATTAACAAAAATATGATATCATTGGGTCTAACGATCCTAAATCCTAACCATAAACCTTAAAAACCTGCCAAGTCAGTGGCGACATTATAAAGTATAAAACTTCAAAAAACATTACCGTACACTACACACCCTAAACCCTAGGAAAGCTAAAAACGCCGAAGGTATTTTTAGGTTTGTGGTGTAGAGTTTAGGGTCTAATGTCCCTTAACCCTATACCACAACCCCTAAAAACCTGCCGAGTCAGTGGCAAAATTGTAAAGTATAAAACGACTTCAAAAAAGATTACCCTACACCACACACCCTAAACCCTAAACCCTAAACCACCCTAGGAAAGCTAAAAACACCGAGCATTTTTAGGGTTTGTGGTATAGGGTTTAAGGTCGTTAATATACAAAAAACTACTTAATATCCATTGATTAATTCAACAATCAATCATCTATAACGACGTTATGTGTATATTGAATAAAAGTTTACACCTTATACAGTACATGTATGGCTATTAGGTTAAGTTTTAGATACAGACAAATGTTAACCATAGACATTAAAAAATTATGACATGTGTGTACAAATATATATGCCACAGACTTATGAAATATTTGCCCCCAATGTATGTTGTTAATATACAAAAAGTACTCAATATTCATTGCTTACTTCAAAAAAATCAATTGTCTTTAATGATGCTTAGTATATATTGGTTGGCTAAATTTTACAGCTTATAATGTACATGTACGGCTAATAATCCCTTACTAGCTTAAGTTTTAGATACAAATTAATGTTAGTCATTGCTTCAAACAATATATGCCATGTTTTCACAAATATATGTGCCATACACATGAAATATTTGCCATGAGTGTATATCGTTAATATACCAAAACTACTCAATATTCATTGCTTAATTCAACAGATCAATTGTATTTAATGACGCTATGTGTATATTGAATAAAAGTTAACAACGTATACTGTACATCTACGACTATTGGCTATAGTTTTAGATACAGACAAATATTAGCCATAGGCATAAAACAATATATGCCATGTGTGTACAAATATATATGCCACTAACTTATGTAATATTTGCCACGAATGTAAATCGTTAATATACAAAAATACTTAATATTCATTGCTTACCCCAACAAATCAATTGTCTTTAATGAAGCTAAGTATATATTGGGTTGGCTAAAATTTTACAGATTATAATGTATATGTCTGGCTAATAATCCCTTATTAATTTAGTTCCAATGGACTAGAATAATGTCTTTAGGTATTCATCAAGAATTATATTAATTTAGTTAATCCAATGGACTAGAATAATGCCTTTAGGTAAAGGCAAATTCCATGCCTTTATACAAACCTGCAGCTTCACAAGGTCTTCAGGGCTTTAAAAACTACGTAGGTATTAACATCTATCAACAAATGTATTCAGTCTACGGTCATCCACAACAACTGATGTTCTAACTCTCCCTTCACCCAGATTTATGCCCTCCTTTCCCTCTCCCTTAGCAGGGTGTAACACCCCAACTCGTAATTCAATTAACGGTAATTAACGACACTTAACTTAAATGCAATCACAACGAAAATATAACAATCCCAGTGCTACCCACATGACTAACTAGATCTTTCCAACCACTGTAACGGTCTAATAGACTAAAAACTTAAACCAACTTAAACTCCAACAGACACATACCGAGTTCTACTAATCTGAAACCAAAATACAAGTTTTCTACTTCTTAACCAATATATACATCATAGTGTAAGTTCTAACTGAGGTATAAACAAAATCAAAGGTATACCCAGTCCAAAGTCTACCCCACTTACTCTCGGTCGGGTCTCATCTCCGTCAGGTGCCTGAAAAATGTTAGGCCCAACGGGCTTAGCACAACCGCTAAGTATGAAAACGTGCAGCCCGCAAGCTACCGGGCCACACACTACTTGGTCGATAATATGCAATTGATTTATTTCAGCAATATATGTAAATATTGTAAACATACAACAAACAACATGTATCACACACGTCCAACCAAATAATAATCCAACCCAGCTAAAAAAAGATGTCAATATAATGAGTCAGTATACTGTTTATTCTTAGGCCTTGAGATTATTTCAGAATCTCGTGATAGACCTTAGTTACTTATCATGGACAATCCGCACAATGGGAACACCACTTCTCATAGTTAATATCTTAACTTATCTCGGGTATATTTAAACCGTGTTAGAAGAGTAGTGAACTCTCTAATAAACCATCGTCGTTTTGACGTATTGAATCAAGTATCTAATATAAACTCTGTTATTAAACGAGATTAAGTACTCTTTCATATGTGTATATATAACATGGGTACATTTAAACCCGTAGGGGAGCATAAAGCTCCTTAAACCACCATTGTTTTGAAAGACATATTGAATCGGTACATTTTAAACCCGGGTGAGTATAAAACTCCCCCACAACCACCGTCAAGAATGATGTATATTTATATGGAAGTTGATTGATGCAGAAATAACCTCCTAACCTCAGCATGCATGGCCAGAACTTCCTGGACTTCTCACCTTCCCTCCAGTAACCCGAACTTGTTAAAAGTCACAATGGAACAATCGTCCTACTTCTAGAGTGTAAGTGAAAACACCCCTGAACATTTAAACTCATAAAATCACAACGCGTTTTGTAATTCGGACATAAAATAACGTACGAACAATCCGAACGCGCGACGACGTTATATATTAATATAGTCACGTACTTGTACAAAAACTACAGGTACGTAACGTTACGATATTGTAACGTTGTAATAAAAATGATAACGTCGCATAACTTGGTAACAATAAATAAATAAATATAACGCGATATATTATATGGTCTTACGTATGTAAATATACATGTACGTATAAATGACTAGCAACGTATACCATTAATAACGCGACATATTATATAGTCGCTAACGTATATAAATAAACATATATAACATATTAAAAAAGGGGGAAAAAGGGAAAGGGATTTGCTCCCACTAGGACTCGAACCGTACCTCTCATACCCATCCCGAACACTTTAACGGTTGAGCTATGCTCCAATTCAGTAATAGATACTACCGAATTAGAATTAGTAATCGAACAGACCTGAGAATCCATTCGCACACCACTGCTTAGTAACTTGAGTCCACCTCCTCTATTTACTCATTTATCTCGTGCCTCCCAGTCACTTCTCTGTTACCACTTAGATCAAAACAGAAAGAGACTGGAATCTGGTTGTCGATTCCTCTTAGTCACGCCTAAGCAGTAGCCCATCACTCCCACTGTGAGAATCTGAACAGCACAAACTCTCACGAACTCACCTTCTGGGAACTCTCAGGCACTCACCAAAGACAGCAGCATCCCTTCTTATATCCCACCTGAACTATTCTTGTTCCCAGCAAAAGAGACCAAGCAACCAACATGCAATCTGAATCGGCATTCTTCCCCACCTCCCACGCATCAGTGTTCCTCTCTTCTAACAACCACCAACTCCTCTGATCTCTCTGTGGCATGCTCGAGTTTCGGCTGCTCAAACTACTAGGAATGAATCCATGGAAGAGCTCCAAAGATTTAACTCCACCAGGACCATCTACATTTCGGCATGCACATCTGCCCAAGGTGAAACCAAGAAGTCCTTCTGTTATGGTCTATTTCCTGTGTTTATTAATGGCAGAGTAATGCAGTTCCTGCACTCAACTCTCCTACCTTTTCCAGGTGTAACTTCCCCCATACAAGTTCCTATAAGCTCTGTTCGAGTCCCCTAAGCGTGAGCTGCAAACAAATTCTCCCTGAAACATCACTAAAAGGTGAAGCTTCTGAAAACAGATTCTTCTCCTGTTATATCGTTACTTTCTCTGATTTACCGAGCCTACCATGATTCTCCCCAGTTGTGTCGAATAAACTAGTGTGGGAATTTCACAACATGCCAAGGAGCAACCATGGGGAACATCCAAGTTAGAGAGGTGAGCTATCCCTAACTCGATACCCCAACAGAAGTGAGAAATAGTATCTCAGGAGTAGATAACAGTTTCTGAATTTGGGTGTGTTTCTGTATACTAACTTCTCAGAAGGGTTATAGTGGTGGTATTGAAATGTTAATGAGCTTAAACCATTGAAAATACACCTGCCTAAGCTATCAATATGTGGGCGCGTTTGTTTGTTTGTTTAAAAAAAAACAAAACTGGTTAACAACTGCTTTAGTAAACAGCAAGAAAACCAACAGAAAAGGAATACAGCAGTTCAATGGTTTCAGTTTTTTTTTTTCAGTTTAACCAGTTTTAGAAGTTGACAGTACCATAGCTTGTACAAGGCTGTTAGTATTGAGTTTAATAGCTTCATAACATATTTAGTTAGGTGGGCAAGCAGATTGAGAAAAAAAAAAGAGAAGTGAGAGAACAGGAGCGTGAACCAACAAAAAAAATAGAAGAAGAGTACACAGATTTCTTGGTTTTCAGTTTTCCCAATACTTGACTGTACTGATGCTAAGAGGAGTGAACTGATGTATAGACTTTGATGTTTGGCAAGAATGATGCCGAAACTATACAGAATAAATCCAAGAGAAATAACCAGAAACAGAAACAGACTGATAATGGAAAGAAAAATAACAGAAAAGAGACATGTAGCTTTGCCATTATATCAGTTTTTTTTTCCAGTTTCTACGGTCTTCTTTGTTTCTGTATAATGGGTTCTCAGAAGTATTAACGAGGTTGTCTTGAGTCTGTTTTGAGGTTTAAAAACCTGATAACATACTTAGCTAAAGGGGGGAAACTATCAGTCAGGCTATGCAACAGAAAAGGAAAATGGAAGTAAATCTTATCAGTTTTTTTCTGTTTCAGTTTTTCATTGTTCTTGTTTCAGTTTTGGTGTGACCGCGTACAGAGGGATTAGGAGAAGCTGTACTGAGTTGTTAATGACCTTAAAACGTTACTAATATACCTAAGTCAGTCTATGAGTTTTGGGGAGAAGTTAAGGGGCAGGTTAATAATGAAACAGAAAGAAAACCAGAAGAGCATAACTCACCAGTTTCTAATATCGGTTTCTGCAGATTTTTGTGTGCTGCAGTATAAGAATGCATCGGTGGGATTAACGGTGTTGTTAGGGTTGTTTCTGGGTTTAAAATCTTGCCAATTCACTTAACTATGGGATAAGCAATTTGGGAAAACTAGAAATCTGATTACGAACAAAAAAAAGAGATAGCAGTTTCATGTTTCTGTTTTTAGTTTTCTTTCTTTAGGTTGCAGTTCTGTTTAGTATAATGATGCATCCGTGAGGTTAATAATGTTGTTGGGGTCTGTTAGAATTTAAAGACCATCACACATACTAAACTACTCTAGTTGGTATGAGAGGAAGTTGAAACTGTAAGTCAAGCTGTGAACAAACAGAAAAAACAGAAAAGAGGATCAGTTTCATATTTCAGTTACTGCAGTCATACGTTTCAGTATAAGGAAGTTTTAGAAATGTAATCAGTATTGAGCTGGGTTAATTCTTGGTTTAAAACCTTGTTGGGACACCTAACTAAGTGGGTAAATACTTGGGGGAAAAGGGAGATTAATTTAATTAACTAAATGAGAGGTTAAATAGGTGATGCAGAAATTAGTTTTCAAATTCCTGCAGCACATCAGTTTCTGTAAAATCAACTTTCAGAGATGTTAACAGACTTGTTTTGAGCTGTTTTTAAGTTCAAATCCTTCCTAATACAATTATCTAGTTGTGTAAAATTTTGGGTGAGATTGGAAACCGATTTATGGACTGAAAGAAAGTTTGAAGAGGGGCTGTACCAAACTGGATTTACAGGTTTTCTGCAGTTTCTGTCTTCTGTAAAATCAACTTTCAGAGATGTTAATAGACTTGTTTTAAGCTGTTTTTAAGTTCAAATCCTTCCTAATACAATTATCTAGTTGTGTAAAATTTTTGGGTGAGATTGGAAACCGATTATGGACTGAAAGAAAGTTTGAAGAGGGGCTGTACCAAACTGGATTTACAGTTTTTATGCAGTTTCTGTCTTCTGTAAAATCAACTTTCAGAGATGTTAATAGACTTGTTTTGAGCTGTTTTTAAGTTCAAATCCTTCCTAATACAATTATCTAGTTGTGTAAAATTTCTGGGTGACATTAGAAACCGATTTATGGACTGAAAGAAAGTTTGAAGAGGGGCTGTACCAAACTGGAGTTTACAGTTTTTCTGCAGTTACAGTTTCTGTAAAGTGGGTTTTCAGAAGTGATAACAGTATGTTTTGACTTGGTTTTGATTTTAAGACATTCATAATACACCTAGCTAGTTGGGTAAAAACTTTGGGAAGATTTGGAAACTGATTTATAACCTAAAAGCAAGCTTAAGGAGGAGCTGTACAGAATTGGTGTTTTCAGTTTTCTACACTTTCTGATTTCTGTATAATGAACATTCAGAGGTGTGGACAGAGTTGTTTTGTGTTGGTTTGAGTTTGAAACCTCCCTAATACACTTATCTATTTGGGTGAAATTTTTGGGTGGAATTAGAAGCAGATTAATGAACTAAAAGAGAGCTTAAAGAAGAGATATACAAACTGTGCTTTCAGTTTTTCTGAAAGTTACTGTTTCTGTATAACTGTAATACAGTTGGTATGAGGGTGTTGATGTGATCTGGAAATGAACTTATAACATTGCTAATGCATCAACCTAAGAGTGTGAACACTTTGGGAAAATTATAAATCAACCTAATGCATTAAAAGAGAGGTTGGAATGGAAGTATGTACAGATTTGATGTTTCAGTTTCTGAAATTTGTGCCTCTGTATGATCATTATCCAGAGGTGTTAAAGGTGTGGTGTTGGTTTAAAAATGAACCCAAATATGCTAATACATTTATCTAGGTTAGTGGAAATTTTGGGAGGATTAGACATCAGGTTGATACATTAAAAGTGAGGTTAGATAAGGGGTAACACCGAAATTATGTGATAGTTTTATAAATCTTGGGACTTCTGTACAAACATGTTTTAGGAGTTTCCTAAATATTATATTACTATGATAATAGGTTTAAAACATTACAAACCTATTTAGCTAGGAAGGGAATACACTCTAGGCAAGTTAAATCTACCTTAGATAAACTTGTTACATATTAGTGTTTAGAAATACTCTAGAATAGTATCTAGAGGGAGTACTTAGTTAACTCATACAACGACGATGTAAACGTCCTAGGAGTTAAATGATAATCTAAGGTGAGTACTTGGGAAGTTCTAAGGTTTAGAATAAACTGTACATTCAACGACTCACCTAGGGAATAACACCCGGTATAAACGAGATAAACTAGAAAAGTGTCGTCACATGAAATCATGAACTGACACATTGCTTTTAATCAACGTTAGGGTTGTAACGAACGCCAACCAGGAACCCGTGTGTGAGACGACACTTGCTTCTGATCCAGGTATGGACATGTGTGGTTCGTATGTTGCCGTGTTACACGGCTTGTGTGCTGTGTGCCTTGTCTGATTATGACCACAAGACTAATGCATGGAAACGGATGTTTGTGCTTATTTGTCTGTTGTGAGCTTGTGTAAAGCATGTGAATGGATTGCTTAACTTCCTTGCTTATACGCTTGCTATTCTTGTGCATATTGCTTGCGCACACACAGTAGTGTAGTCCCTTCACGTTGACGAAACCTTGAGATGAAACACAACGAACTTCGTAAACAAACAAAGAACTACAAAAAAAGGGAAACTCCTCTTAACTATAGAGGACCTCTAATGACACCCACTATGGTGTCGAACTATCAATGATGATGATAAGCCAATACCTGTTAAGAATGAATAGGGAGATGGACCCTTTGTATCCGGGGTAAAGACCAATAAAATAAAGAGGAATAGGGAGACGGACCCTTTGTATCCGGGGTAGAGACCAATGATATTGAAAGGAATAGGGAGACGGACCCTTCGTATCCGGGGTAGAGACCAGAGCATAAAAAGGAATAGGGAGACGGACCCTTCGTATCCGGGGTAGAGACCAGAGCATAAAAAGGAATAGGGAGACGGATCTTCGTATCGGGGTAGAGACCAGAGCATTAAAAGGAATAGGGAGACGGACCCTTTGTATCGGGTGGGTAGAGACCAGAGCATTAAGAGGCATAGGGAGACGGACCCTTTGTATCGGGGTAGAGGCTAGTAACATGGAAAAGGAATAGGGAGACGGACCCTTGGTATCCGGGGCAATGGCCAATAACATTTAAAAAACAACAGAGAGAGAAAGAGCTATCCGGGAATGGAGGATTAGCTATGAAGAAGACGTTCCCCAAATGGTGGTGATAAGAGAATTCACAAATAACCCTTAAAGAAAAAAGGAAAGATTAGCACCTACATGAGATGGTCACGGGATCTAAATTACATCCCCAGACCTGGTGCAAGGAAAGAGAAAGAAAATACACTTTAAGGGAACAAAAAGAAAAAGAAATGAAAACACACAACGCTCGTACGATCCCATAGCGAGGATCATGAGTATTACATACCTATGCACACGTTTTATTATGTACATGATTGCTGTTGTGCTTGGTTGTTGTTGCTAAGTGTTACTACCTTAAGTGTGTATGATACTATGTTGTAATGTGGTGTGTTTTACTGCTATTTAGCATGTAATTGACTTAATAATATTCGACCAAGTAGTCGTGACGCCCGGTAACATACGGGCTACACACGTTCATACTCAACGTAGTTTGCTGAGTCCTTTACACCCAATTTTTTTTCAGGTATTGTGCCGGATGATAACGGAGCGTAGGCGGGATGGCTACCATGGGGGTAGTCCATCAGGGCATGACTTTTAAGTTTGTAGTAGTATGGGTAATATATGGGTTGATACTAAACCCGAGATGTAATTCTTAGTTTATGATTTGGTAATTTTGTTGTAGACACTCAGTAATTGGGAATTGTACTAGGTATTGTTTATGAGTTTGTATTGAGGGCTGTTTCCAGTCATGCAGACCGTAACTTGGTGTCGGAAGAGTGGTCGTGTCAACCACGTGGGTGGTTGGCGTCTGTGACACCCGAATGGAGTTTATTCCGCTGCATAGTTGTCTTGTATTAAGGCTAGGAGCTTGTTGTACTACTGGATGTTTATTCGGGGGTGTTACAGTAAGTTCGCACATCGCTAATCCGGATGTCGACTATATATATTGAAGAGAAGTTAGTGAGATAATTCTCATATGATACAACGTTATGTAATCTCCTTTACTTAGTCCTCTTGTTACTTTCCAAAAACATAGTTAAATGTTCTTATGTGAGCACTAATCTACTAAGGGCTTGTTAGTAGCACATCACATGTAACATAGAGTAAAATAACATAACATAAAACAACACTTAATGATCCTCCATGCATTAATCTTATAGCCATTTCACTCAAGCAAATAGCACACAAGCTGATATAACTCGGTAGCAAACAAGGTGCAAGAAATCATATCGTTCACCGTAGACGACACTCTCCTAGTCTCGGCTGATGACCCGTCTATCCCTCTCTATAATCCGATTAACCAAGAGTGTTAATTATTTATCACTCCCGTATAATATTTAACCGTATTCCTGTAATGTTTTTGTAATTCATGTTCGTTATTTCATTTGAGTTATAAGATTATCTTCTAATCTTTGTTTACTCTTTTATTCCATAACTATGTTACACTTAAGGTACTATTTTATGTACCTTAACCCATAAAATCTTAGTATTCATAAATTAAATCTTATGTTATAAGTATACCCTCCTTATAAGTTTCTTTTGCTCCTTATATTATAATCACTTATACAATAATCTCCTTTGTTATTGTATGCTTTTATAACGCTTACCATTATATAACATTATTCCCCTTTGTACATGTATTATATACATAGGTACTCATTTATATAATTGTAGGTTTCCATGTCACCCACAACACCATGTATTATATTATTCTCTTATATATATATAATATAAGTCTCATATATTTCACATATACTTATATTATGTATATTGTCATTCTTTCTAATGACATAACAATCTTACTAATTCCTTAACATCCTTTAATCTGTCATGAATTACATGACCACACTCATCAAACTTTTGCTTATTACATTATGACCCCAAATGTCATAGAATGTTTACAATTTAACTCCTTATACTTGTATAACCTATATGTTTCATTCTTTACTTATTTATTCCAAAATTCCACTCTTAATTTCTTCCAACTTCCAAGCAGAACCTATATTTTCTTTGAATCCAATTTCTGGCCGGAAACTTTCGGATATTACACTTTGACCGCCCTTATTTTTATATCTTACAATTTCCACAAACTTCACTATCTTTTAATTTTATTTCTATCTTAATAAACTCCAAACTTTCCCTTATATTTTCAGTAATTACTAACAGACCACATTATGATTTTTATCCTACTCCCATAATTTCCATAATTATACTTTGACTCCATAAGTTTACAACTTTACAATTATGTTATTATTCTTATTTAACCTACAGTTTTAACCCCTTTGTTTATTTAATTCCAAACTCACCCCTAATTTTTGAAATTCTTCTACAGACCCCATGTCTATTTGGTTTTAATTCACATCTTTCCTTAATTATAATTTCTCCCCACAAATTTTATAATTTTTACATTCATGTTATAATTTATATTTAATCTTAAGTTTCATATTTAATCCCAAACTTTGGTCAACACATTGACCATACCATTTTTTGCCTCATTTTCTCACATATACCCAGAACTTTATAAAATTACAAATTGGGCCCCAAACTTTCTAGAATTTACAATTTGCCCCTAAAATTCCTTAAACTTATATTACTTCATTTCTTTCCAAACAAATCTTATACTTTCGGCTTAATTATAGCCCAGCACCCCATATTATATTTTCTTTACATTTAACAACCTTTCCTTAGTTTAAAGTTTATTAAATCATTATATAAACTTTATAATATTTTAAAGTAATTCTTTGTACTTAAATATACCAAACACCTTCCAACCACTTAGATATTTTTCCTAAGTCCTCAAAATGACTTAATCTACCAAATAACTCCTAGATTTACGTACATAGCACTAAGTTTTATAAACTATGCTTTTATAGCATATTATATAACAAAAATCTTATAATATACAAGCCTAACTTTTGGATATAGTACCAATTCACTAGTGAAAATGTTTAATACCACGGTTATTTGCTTAAAAACCACGGTTATAAACCGTGGTTTATGCTCACGTCGCATATTAAAAAATAGCTATAAACGACGGTTCATAACCGTGTTTAAAGTAAGGGAAAAAAACCATGGTTGGCTGATGAAACCGTCATTTAAGAACCCTTCTCCCGCGATATTCGTTGACTTTATATGACGGTTAGGAGCCCGAACCGTGGTATAAAGTTAGTATTAATGATGGTTATTGTGTAAAACCGTGGTATATAATGTATAAATCAACAAATAAACCATGGTTATTCATAAAACCGTGGTTTATAGTCTATGAATTATTTTGCTAAATCGCTGGCGATTTAGCGCCGCCTTCAATCTAATCTCAACAGAGCTCAAACACAAGAGAATGAAGAGGCCAGAACATGTATGTTCCTTGTATGCGAATTAGGGTTAAATAATGAGTGAATGTAGTATTACTTGTTCGTCGGTGGTTGCAAAATTACCGTGTTCATTGTTCATCGGTGGGTTGCAAAATTACCGTGCTCATTGTTTGCCGGTTAGGGTTGCAAAAATTACAGTGAAGATGAGGAAGAGGCACAGAGCATGTGTTCCTTGTTCGCAAAAATTACCGTGAAAACAAGAGAATGAGAGAGGCCGGAGCATGTCATTGTTCGCCGGTTAGGATTGCAAAAATTACAGTGGGTTGAGATTCAGGAAGAAGCGCAGAGCATGTGTTCCTTGTTCCAGTATGGGTTATTCTAACAACCGTGGTTAAAATACAACGCATCAAGCTATATACGACGGTTCCACCCTGAACCATGGTATAAAATCTCCCGCCGAGAATTTTGTGACGGTTATTCTAATAACCATGGTTTAAAATTTTAAATGACGGTTATGTGATTAACCGTGGTTTAAAGTGCGTCATTTAAAATCTTTTTTCTACTAGTGCTTAAATATAAGCTCATTATATACCAAAAATTTCCATTTCCCATGACTTATTTATGGTGAATACCCTAAGGTTTCGAAAATTACATTTTGTCACATAAACTTTATAAACTTATCATTTAGTCCTTAACCCTTATTAACTGATAAGTGTCTAAATGAGCATGTTTTATAGGTGTATTTCATATATTATATCAGCACTTTTCTGCTCATTTCTCACTTATCTTATGGTTTTCCTCTAGTTTATGTTTTATTGTTTATCTCACAATTATTGGTTTAACATGAGGAAAACCAAGCTAGGACTAAAGTAGATAAAAAGACGAACACATAGACGCAACGGCTCAAAAACGGAGCCCAACGCTAAGAAAAGTTCCAGCCAACGAAGAATATAGAGCCAGCGAACAGAGACGCGACTGCACGTACACATGCATGCTAACCGCCTCAAAGGAGGCGGAACACACAGGCGCAACCGCCTAGCGGACGACACAAGTGAGGGCCGCCTGATATTGGTTGGGCGGAAGAGAGGTGGCAACCGCCTGGTCACTGGCGGACGTGAGATAGGCAACCGCCTGTCTCCAAGGCGGACAAGAACGAGGAGTACCGCCTAAAAAGAGGCGGACAAGACACGGAAGACCGCGAGGCGGTCAAGACAGAGGGAACCGCCAAATAACAGCGGACAACATACAGAGGACCGCCTCCTTATCAGGCGGACGAGACACAGGCTACCGCCTGATTCACTCGCGGACACACAGAGGAGACCGCCTAATACCGGGCGGTTCTTCAGGACGATTAATTCACGCGACCAGTTCTTCCGTTCTTCTTTGCGCCGTCGTCTGCAACTCGCCTTATCTATCTACTCCAGCACCGCCTACCATGAATCTCTCACGCGTGCAGCTGTCTGTCCCCTCTGCAATAAATGAAGATAGCAATGAATGCTCAATCAATTTACGTACGGATGCCTATCTCAATTCTCTATATAAACCAACACCAATACTGCAACAAAGAGGGACGTACGACCACAGTCTGAAGAAATCAAATAAACACCACACTCCATTCTCTTCCATTTAATTCCTCCCGTATCACCACACTTCTCCATCTTTTATTTATTTTTACCATTTCACCTCATTCACGTACGTACTCAAACAGAGCAGCAGTAAATTACAAAGAGAGAAAAGAGGCAGGCGAGTGCAGACCCGTATTTCGCAGGCAGTTCCTGAGTAATGAATATTTCAGTCTCTACTCTGTTTTTATTTCTGTCAATGTCTGAGTAATCATAATTGTGCTTAGGATGGGTGTTTAACCCAAAATAACTCAGCGTATCTATAATACCGAGTTTGCTTATAAATATTTGTTTTGTCTCTCTCTATTATTAAATGTTTAAGAACTGATCATTTTTATCATTTACGGTTTCTCTAATTTCAATGATTTTGTAAAATTAGAGAATAGACCACAAAGAGAGACAAACGTTAGATTTTATTCTCCTTGATTAGCAGATAAAATCCATCGCTGTTATAAAAAGAATTCTCACTTAAAGCTAATTAATGATTTTAGACTTTTTCTGATTGTAAGAAGTTTAATGAATTAATTAAGAGCTGTCCTTATCTATGATTTAGAAAGGTCACAAGATAAAATTCTTAACAGACAAATAAGAGCAAACTAGGATTATATTTATTATCTGAGTTATAACCGGGCGATTTCACCTTCCTTAGCACAGTTTCCATCCACTTAATCCACAACCGTTTTTACTTTTTATTATTTCTTTAATAATCCAACAACAAATCAAGCTTGCCTCCGGCTAAACCCCTTTTACAGTCTTTAGTAACTACCTAAACTAGGATAATTAAACAATCTCCTTGTGGATACGACACTTGTTTTACTACTACGAATAGGTACACTTGCCTAATAGTTTGTTATAATTCTATATTAATTACAGTGTAGTTTTATCCCAACAAGTTTTTGGCGCCGTTGCCGGGGAGATTGATTCCATCAATTTCCCTAGTTTCTGGTAGTTCACTCGCTATATAGTAATAATCTGTTAATACTATTAAATTGTTAATCTTGGACATCTGAATTGGACATCGGACTTCGGACCTGACTTGGACATTTGACTTCGGACTTTGGACAACTAATTTCTAACATCTTAATATTATTGTCATTTCGTTCCATTGTCATTTCGTTCCATTGTCCTTTCTTTCCATTGTCTCTAACTACTAACTTTAAAATTTTGTCATTTCGTTCCATTGTCCTTAACTTTTCGTTCCATTGTCCTTAACTTTTCGTTCCATTGTCCTTAACATTTCATTCCATGTCCTTAACATTTCATTTCCCCAGATACTAACTTATAATTTCTGTATACTAACTCCTAACGTTTATCAGCCTAACCAATATTTCTGTCTTTCTTATTTATTTACTAACTAATTTTGCAGCTTCCCTCACAAACCACAAGTTATCTTCTGTGCATGCCAAATACTCGAACCCGAGGCTCTCCACCAATCAGTCCGAGCCCCGAACCCGAGCGTACTTTATTTCAAGCGCAGAGAAACCTGAGAAACCAAGCCATGGCCAATAACGAAGTTATAAATGAAATGGACCATGCAATTCAGCCAGAACACCGTGCTCTCTCTGACTACCACCAACCGAATACCGAAGGAAGAGCATCAGCTATAGTTCTCCCTGAACTAACACCAGAAGAAGCCGGACGATGGGTTTTCAAAACCCACTACATAACCGCCGTCCGGGATCTAGGCAAGTTTAGTGGAGCGAACCCAGATGAAGCCCCAAATCATCTGAGTCTCTTCCTAGACTTCTGCAATTCCTTTAGTCAAACCGGCAACGTAAAGAAAGAATCCGTCTACAACTATTTCCTCACTCGTTGTCGGATTCAGCAAACAGGTGGTATCGAAGTCTTCCCTCCCGATCAATCACCACATGGCTTCAAATGGCCCAAAAATTCCTTGCCAAATACTACCCAACCAGTAGAACGAGGCAATTGATCGGTGAAATCAATACTTTCTGTCAGGAGCCGGAGAAACGTTGAAACGTTGACGCATGGGACAGATTTAAAGATATGCTTATGAAGTGTTCCCACCATGGTCTTGACGATCAATCCCTCTGCCTGTCCTTCTTCAACGGTCTGGATGATGGGAACCGACTACTCGTCAATTCCTCTGCAGGAGGGAGTTTCATGATGAAATCTCCTAAAGAAGGAATGGACCTTCTCGAAACCATGACGAGCAATACGAGACAGTGGACGAGATCCAAAGGAAGAACACCACGAGCAGCAGGCCTACTCCACGTTGAGCCTACAGATCATTTATCGGCTCAGATCTCGTCCCTTACAAAGATGGTGGAAAAGCTAACGACATCACAAACGAAATTGTAAAAACAATAGCTTCCCCACCTACAAGTTCGTCGTCAGTTCCACCTACAGAAGGATGTGCCATATGCGCCGGTCCTCATGAAACCCCTCAGTGCGAAGGTAAAGGACAGTACGAGGATGCAAACTTCATAGGAAACCGTCCCGGTAATTCCTACAACAACAACTTCAACAACAACTATCCATGGAGAAATCACCCGAATTTCTCATGGAAGAATAATGATCAAAACCAAGGAGGGCAGAACAACAATTCAAATACCTATCAGGGGAACAGACCCCAACCAAATTCTAACATGGGTTATCGAGCACTAGGTGCCCCTCCTGGTTTCCAGCAGCAGCAACAACAACTAACCACAACCTCTTCTGATCCAAATGAGGAATTCAGGAACTTAATGAAAGGATTCGTGACTACGACCCACACCAGGCTCGTGGATCAAGAAGCCACTAACAGAAGGGTTGAAGCCCAGATACAGCAAACCAACCAACAGTTGGAGCAAATCAGTCAGCAGCTTGCACAAAGGCCACCTGGTGCCTTCCCTAGTCAGCCAGATCCAAATCCAAGGGAACAGGCCAAGGCAGTAACGTTAAGAAGTGGTAGGCCGCTCAACTCATCTCCCCCCGAGATGATACTGATAATCAAGAGCAGCAAGCTCATGAACCTCAAGAAAATTCAGAAGAAGAACAGGAAGATGCTGAAGAAGCCCTCCTCCTACAAAAATATTCCGAGGAGAAGGAGTCCTGAATCTACTCCTTCCTCTCTCACAAAAATTCTTCCCCCACTTCCTTTTCCAAACAGAATGAGAAAGAAAAATTTAGATGAACAGTTTGGAAAGTTTCTATCTCACTTCAAGAAACTGACGATCAATATTCCTTTTGCCGATGCTTTAAAACAAATGCCAATATACGCAAAGTTCATGAAGGATATCATCACCAACAAAAGATCGTTGCAGGAAGTGGAAACTGTACACCTTACACAGGAAGTGTCAGCAGTACTTCTCAAGAGTCTCCCTCCAAAACTTGGAGACCCAGGTTTGCCAATTATTCCATGTTCAATTGATAATGTTGATTGCGGTGGTAGTGGGTTATGTGATCTAGGAGCTAGTATCAATTTAATGCCACTGTCAACTTTCAACAAACTTAAAATTGGTAAATGCGAACCAACTTCTATTCAATTACAATTAGCAGATAGATCTTTAGTATTCCCAAAAGGAATAATAGAAGATTTGATTGTTACTGTAGGAACTTTTGTGTTCCCCGCTGACTTTATTGTAATTGACATGGAAGAAGACACTAGGGTGCCCTTAATCTTAGGACGACCTTTCATGAGAACTGCAAGAGCACTAATCGATGTTGAAAAAGGAAAAATCATTTTAAGGCTGCATAACGAATCTCTAGAATACGACATGTCTAAGGTTATAAGAAACCCGCTCATTTAGAAGATACTTTTTCCATAGATATTGTCGACTCTATTGTGCAGGATAATTCATCTGCTATTATCCGTAATGACGCTCTTGAAAATGCCTTGTCTGAAATCTGTGATAACCGATTAGTATACCCTGACACAATCCAAATGGTAGCAGCTCTGGATAGAATAAAATCATACAAGAAACCACGCTACCCACCACCAGAACCATTAGAGCTATCTACTCAGAAATTACCACCATCCATTGAACAACCCCCTCTCGTAGATCTGAAACAATTGCCATCACATCTGAAGTATGTTTATCTTTCTGACTTTTGTACTTTGCCTGTTATTATTTCTTCATCTCTAACAAGTACACAGGAAGAACAGCTTGTGAAGATCCTTCAGAGCCACAAGAAGGCAATAGGCTGGTCCATTTCGGACATCAAAGGTATCAACCCCCATTTCTGCACACATCACATATACATGGAAGATACCTACAAGCCTTTAGTCCAACCACAGAGAAGGCTGAATCCCAACATGAAAGACGTAGTAAAGAAAGAGGTGCTCAAACTTCTCGACGCCGGGATAATCTACTCCATCTCCGACAGCAAATGGGTGAGCCCCGTTCAAGTGGTCCCGAAAAAAGGAGGTCTCACTGTGGTCCCCAACGACAAAGGTGATCTAATTCCTCAGAGAACCACGACGGGATGGAGAGTCTGCATCGATTACAGGAAACTGAACAGTGCAACGCGGAAGGACCACTTCCCTTTACCGTTCATCGATCAGATGCTTGAAAGATTGGCCGGGCAAGATTACTACTGCTTCCTGGATGGTTATTCAGGATACTTTCAAATACCCATTGCCTCTGAAGACCAAGATAAACCACATTCACATGCCCGTACGGGACATTTGCATACAATCGGATGCCTTTTGGTCTATGCAATGCCCCAGCAACATTCCAAAGATGCATGATGGCAATCTTCAGCGACTATCTTGAGAAGAGCATCGAAGTCTTCATGGACGACTTCTCTGTCTTTGGTCCCACTTTCGAATCCTGTCTGAATAATCTGGATGCCATCCTCGCCCGATGTGAAGAAACTAACCTTGTGCTTAACTGGGAAAAATGCCATTTCATGGTTAAAGAAGGAATAGTTCTTGGGCATAAAATATCTTCAAAAGGCATTGAAGTCGACAGAGCCAAGGTCGAAGTTATTGAAAAATTACCACCACCATCGACGGTAAAAGACATCAGGAGTTTCCTTGGCCATGCTGGGTTCTATAGAAGGTTTATCAAGGATTTCTCCAAAATTTCAAAACCTCTATGTGAACTCCTAGCTAAAGACGTCAAGTTCGACTTTACTGACAGATGCCTACAAGCCTTCAACACACTGAAAGAATGCCTCATCTCTGCCCCCATTGTGATATCACCAGATTGGAGCCTTCCATTTGAAATTATGTGCGACGCCAGCGACTTTGCCGTGGGTGCCGCTTTATGCCAAAAGAAGGAGAAGATCTTGAGAACCATCTACTATGCAAGTAGAACCCTCAACGACGCTCAGAAGAATTATTCAACTACTGAGAAGGAACTTCTAGCAGTAGTCTTTGCTCTGGATAAATTCCGATCATATCTCTTGGGAGCAAAGTCATAATTCACACCGATCACTCTGCTCTGAGGTATCTATTTGCCAAAGAAGATGCCAAACCCCGACTCCTCCGGTGGATACTCCTACTACAAGAATTTGAGATTGAAATCAGAGACAAGCCAGGAGTGCAGAATGTAGTAGCAGACCACCTATCTCGCATAGAGGCACCAAGTGATGGCACTTCCATCAATGAATTCTTTCCAGATGAGTGCGTTTTTATGATTGGTGACACCGGTGATCCATGGTACGCTGACATGGCCAACTACCTCGCACGAGGAGTAATACCACATGGGTTAACCTACCAACAGAAAAAGAAGTTCTTTTCCGATGTCAACATTATTACTGGGAGGATCCTCTCCTTTTCAAGGTCTGTGCAGACGGGATGGTGAGACGATGTGTGCCCAAGATGAAATCCACAGCATTCTACGACATTGTCACTCTCTTGAAGCAGGAGGACATCATGGGCCAGCTCGAACAGCGGCTAAGGTACTTCAATCAGGTTCTTTTGGAAAACCTTACATAAAGACTGTCATTCCTTTGTAGCCTCCTGCGATGACTGCCAAAGACTTGGGAATACCTCCAGAAAACACGAAATGCCTCTCAACATCATACTCGAGTGGAACCTTTCGACGTGTGGGGCATTGACTTCATGGGTCCCTTTCCTTCGTCTTGTTCAAACCTTTTCATCTTGGTGGCAGTCGACTATGTCACTAAATGGGTGGAAGCTATCGCCTCTCCCACAAATGATGCAAAGGTAGTACTCAGGTTCTTGAAGAGGAACATCTTTACACGATTTGGAGTCCCACGTGCTATCATCAGTGACCAAGGATCCCACTTCTGCAATAAGCAGTTCACAGCCTTGATGACCAAATATGGAGTGAGACATAAGGTAGCCTTGCCTTATCACCCTCAAACGAATGGCCAGGCTGAAGTCTCTAACCGAGAATTGAAGTGGATCCTACAAAAGACGGTTAATTCTTCCCGAAAAGATTGGTCCCTGAAGCTGGATGATGCACTCTGGGCGTATAGAACAGCTTACAAGACGCCCATCGGCATGTCCCCATATCGACTAGTCTTTGGCAAAGCTTGTCATTTACCAGTCGAACTCGAGCACAAATCATTCTGGGCCGTGAAAGCCCTCAACTTTGATCTTCTAAGAGCAGGTGACAAAAGGAAATTCCAGCTCACTGAATTAGAAGAATTTCGAGAGAATGCCTATGAAAATAACCGCCTCTACAAAGAGAAAGCCAAGAAGTGGCATGACAAGATGATCCTTAAGCGGGAGTTTCATGAGGGAGATTTGGTTCTGTTGTACAACTCCAGGTTAAAGTTGTTTCCGTGGTAAACTCAAATCCTATTGGGCTGGACCATTTACTGTCTCCAAGGTCACCCCATACGGATCCGTTGAGTTAGTGGATTCGAAAAAACACACTTTCATGGTCAATGGATCTAGACTAAAGCATTACCAGGGTGGTAATCTTGAGACAGTTGATGCTCGCACAATAAACCTACATGATACTCAGATTTGAGTACGCTTCAAAGCGTCTAGCCAAAGACGTTAAACAAGGGCAGCTTCCGGGAGGCAACCCGGACGAACTTATCTTTTATATGCTTTATGCTGTTTTAATTTTCAGATTCCCTTTCAATTTTTTTTGCTAACTTTTAACCCGTTTATAGTATGGTTGCTTCTAGTGTTTTATGCAGGTGCAATTTCATGTCTACACCGCAACCAAGCTACGCTACTTGAGGCTGAAGCTCAAGTGTGGGGGAAGTCCAATACACGCCAGCAAAATAAATATCAGGGGAGTACTAGTTTCTTTAATTATGCTTTTATTTAAATAAAATATGCAGAGGAGAGTTTATATGCTTAAATGAATATTTGTGACCTTGTGTTGTCTCTATTTTATCTACTTACCGAAAAGGTCTTCTGAAACCTTCCCTTGTTTTTCTGGTGAACAATGAGGACATTGTTCAAATTAAGTGTGGGGGAGTGTGCCCTTTTCGGTGACATTTTGTGCTTAAATGCTTAATCTCTCTGCTTATCTTGCGTTTGTCCAAATTCAATATTGTGGACCCTGTATATGTGGGTTGTTCTCTTTAAGAATAAATATTGTTATGAATTGTGGGGGATAAATGTACAAAATTTTAAATTTTGATTACTTTTGAGGAGCATTTTTATGCGGTGTGACCAAATGATCTGAAATGGTTGGATTTTATTACTCAGGGGTTCTTTCTGTCTTCTTTCTTAGGGATTGCTAAGGGGTGCTTCTCTGTCAAAAGGAAAAAAATAAAAATAAATAAGGGACTTACGAGACACCATTGGTAACCAAAAAAGAGAGTTGAGTGTTCTTAAAACAAAGGCTTGATGCCTACATATTATCTTCTCATCTCTTATGCAAAAGTGAAACAAATGCATGAATCTATTTTTCCTTTTGTTTCTCCTCAATGCCCATTCTTGAGAGAAGTTGGCCATGGTAAAAGTTCTCAAAGTCACCTTAAATCAAGAAGCATTGAAGTACTCCGGATCATACCCCGAAACTCTAATTTTTATTTTTGCCCTGAGTACACCTATGCCACCAGTAGGTGATGGATCACACTCCTCTAAAAAGTTTAAGATCATGTACTATTGACTTCTTTATCCTACCCTTCATAATAGTATTTGTTAATATTGAGCATTCCCTACTTATTGGGTACATGGTTTGCTTGAGGACAAGCAAAAGGTAAGTGTGGGGGTGTGATAAGTGTCTAAATGAGCATGTTTATAGGTGTATTTCATATTATATCAGCACTTTTCTGCTCATTTCTCACTTATCTTATGGTTTTCCTCTAGTTTATGTTTTATTGTTTATCTCACAATTTATTGGTTTAACATGAGGAAACCAAGCTAGGAGCAAAGTACATAAAGAGACGAACGCATAGACGCAACGGCTCAGAAAACGGAGCCCAAACGAAGAATCTAGAGCCAGTCGAACAGAGCCAGCGACATGCACGTACACATGCATGCTACCGCCTCAAAGAGGAGGGGAAAACACAGGCGCAACCGCCGCGGACGACACAAGTAGAGGCCGCCTGATATTGGCGGAAAGAGAGGTGCGCAACCGCCTGGTCACTTGGCGGACGGGATAGGACAACAGCTGTCTCCAAGGCGGAAAAGACACGAGGTACCGCCTAAAAGAGGCGGACAAGACACGGAGGAACGCAGGCGGTCAAGACAGAGGGAACCCCAAATAACAGGCGGACAACAACAGAGGACCGCCTCCTTATCAGGCGGACGAGACACAGGCTACCGCCTGATTCACTCGCGGACACGACAGAGAGACCGCCTAATACCGGGGCGGTTCTTCAGGCGATTAATTCACGCGACCAGTTCTTCCGTTCTTCTTGCGCCGTCGTCTGCAACTCGCCTTATCTATCTACTCCAGCACCGCCTACCATGAATCTCTCACGCGTGCAGCTGTCTGTCCCCTCTGCAATAAATGAAGATAGCAATGAATGCTCAATCAATTTTACGTACGGATGCCTATCTCAATTCTCTATATAAACCAACACCAATACTGCAAAAAAACACACGTACGACCACAGTCTGAAGAAATCAAATAAACACCACACTCCATTCTCTTCCATTAATTCCTCCCGTATCACCACACTTCTCCATCTTTTATTTATTTTTACCATTTCACCTCATTCACGTACGTACTCAAACAGAAGCAGTAAATTACAAAGAGAGAAAAGAGGCAGGCGAGTGCAGACCCGTTATTCGCAGGCAGTTCCTGAGTAATGAATATTTCAGTCTCTACTCTGTTTTTATTTCTGTCAATGTCTGAGTAATCTCATAATTGTGCTTAGGATGGGTGTTTAACCCAAAATAACTCAGCGTATCTATAATACCGAGTTTGCTTATAAATATTTGTTTTGTCTCTCTCTATTATTAAATGTTTAAGAACTGATCATTTTTATGCATTTACGGTTTCTCTAATTTCAATGATTTTGTAAAATTAGAGAATAGACCACAAAGAGAGACAAACGTTAGATTTTATTCTCCTTGATTAGCAGATAAAATCCATCGCTGTATAAAAAGAATTCTCACTTAAAGCTAATTAATGATTTTAGACTTTTTCTGATTGTAAGAAGTTTAATGAATTAATTAAGAGCTGTCCTTATCTATGATTTAGAAAGGTCACAAGATAAAATTCTTAACAGACAAATAAGAGCAAACTAGGATTATTTATTATCTGAGTTATAACCGGGCGATTTCACCTTCCTTAGCACAGTTTCCATCCACTTAATCCACAACGTTTTTACTGTTTTTATTATTTCTTTAATAATCCAACAACAAATCAAGCTTGCCTCCGGCTAAACCCCTTTTACAGTCTTTAGTAACTACCTAAACTAGGATAATTAAACAATCTCCTTGTGGATACGACACTTGTTTTACTACTACGAATAGGTACACTTGCCTAATAGTTTGTTATAATTCTATATTAATTACAGTGTAGTTTTATCCCAACATTAACTCAAACTAAATATTATAACACAAGTTTATACACTCACTTAGGTATTAGAGACCAATCATACAACACTTTCTCGGTGGTTTATTCACATTATTAGCTCATAATATGTCAGTTCTCCACACAACATCTCGGCTATACACACCCTCAACATAAATCAACACCTTAAGACATAAAATGTGTTTCTAACTCATTAGTATAGTAAAACTTAGTCAAAGTAGTATGTTGATTTAATTCCTTCTAGGTTAAAATAAACCATTTTACACCTTTGATTTGGCCACAACTAATAATCAACAACAATAACTTAAGAACATCAAATGAGCATTAAGGATGAAATTATTACCTTAAGCTCAAATACTGTTTCCGACATCAAACTTCAGCCCTAAAACAATAAGGGATAAAGATTCACTCTTGTACAAAAACAAAGGTTAAACCATGATTTCAAGCTTTAAGGTTAGGTTTAAAAACTTACTTTGGTTTAATATAATTTCCTTATTTTTGGCACTTGAATTTGGAAGCCACACAAGTCCTTGAGGGGATTCACTTTAGATGATGAAAATAAGAGAAAAATAACCAGGTTCAAGCTTTTAATAAGATCAATTAGAAGGAACTAGCTCATATAAGTGCTAGAAAATGATTTTTTTACCTTAAACACTCCTTAAGGAGTTTTCTGCCCACAGTTTGTGCTAGGCTCAAAGATCTCATTGAAACTTGATAAACACAAGATAATATACATAATAAAGAGATAGATAAGTTAGGGTTTTGGCCATTTCATGAAGAAGGGAAACATGGTGTTTTAAGGCTTGTTTTCTTACCTTAAGCTTGAATACAAGGTGGGTAGCTTTCACCCTTTCCACGGTTTTTCCTCAAGTAATGGCTGATCGTGACAGTTTAGATCCAAGAGGATGAAGAGAAGTGAGTCTCCTTGCCGAATGATGAAGAAAAGGGAGATTAAGGCTTAAACTTGTATTCTAGGTATTTATTTGGCTAAGTGTGTATTGTGTACTGCCATGGAGGCTTATAATGGATCTTGAGGAAGCTGGTGAAGAGAGGGAGCTTGGCATCTAAAGGGAGAGAGTGAGAGTAATGACGAAATGTTTAAAAGAAGTGTAATGAAAAGTAATGACTTAAGATAAGACACTCTTGCTTTTAAGAAGAAAAGTTATGATTGATGAGGTGAGTCACCAATATTTCCTGCTCCCTTTCTTAGATATTTATCTAGGTGAGTTTGACCATTGACCAAGTCAATTAAGAATAAGGCCTTGTTTGGCACTATTCACATTTTGGTGCACATTTCTATTTTTTGTGTTTTCTTAATTAAGCTTCCCTATGAAGTACATTATGTTTAATTAGTTCCCTATGATGTAAAAAAGTCTTAATAACCTCCCAAAGTCAATTTCTAGACATTTTCATAAAAATGTGTTTTAAAGAGTCTTAAGGCTCCTTTTTGTGTCATATTTTCTTTGGTAATTGTTTTATCTTGTTCTTACCTTATATATGAGGTTTAGGAATCCACTTAGGACCCTAATTAAGGTTATACAATCCCTTAGGTTTCTTAAAGCACATTTTTGCCTTAAGTGATCTTAAAGCACATTTTTGCTTATATATGATCTTAGATTGTTCCTCAATAATTTTAAGGCACATTTCAGCCTTATAATTCAATTACTAACCATTTATTAACTATTTTATTTAATTAATTAATGTAATTAAGGTTTGGGGTATTTCACCGGGAGTCCAACCCGCCTTCTGTTGCCCGTCCCTCCATTGTTACCCGCTACATCCCTTACTTTTTCGCTAGCTTGATGCTGCTCATCTTCGCCTGACTGCTTGCCTTCCCTTTGTACCCGAGTCTCAACTCGCCCCCCAAACCTCACACTCGGAAGTGCGGAAATTCATTATTAAGGCGGGTCTTGGAACTTGACCTAATGATGAATTTTTACATGCAAGACAAAATCTCACACCTAGACACTACCTTGTCAGCGATTTCCCACTTCACTCTTCTCCTCCACCCTTGTGACCTCTTGAACGGTGCTTCATGACCCCTAGTTCTACATTTATATTACAATGGATCTCCATTCCGAAGGACTGGATCAAAACACCCTTGCATGCCCCCATGGAGGACCTCTCGATGCAATGTGCCAAGCTCTCCTCACCATGGAAAAGGAAGAGACAACGGATTTGCAACACACAGATAACCATCCGCTCGCTTGACCTTTCGAAAGATGACTCATCTGTAAATATTTGCTTCAAGAAGCCTCAACCCCCGTGTACTTGAACATGCCTTCAGACAAGTGGATGCTCAAAGGAGAGTTCACTGTCCAATTTGTAGGTAAGGATCTTTACCTGTTTGAATTCGATAAGACGGAAATGGTTCATTCAATCATTTCTAGGGGACCTTGGTGTATTGATGGAGCCCTCCTTGCATTTGATCGAATCGATAAGCACAAGGATCCATGGGATCATGAATGTAACTTCACTCCCATATGGGCTCGTGTCCATGATGTTCCTTTGCCTATCATCACAAGGAATTCGCGTGTAAGCTTGGTAACAAGCTTAGATGTTTTCTCAACTATGGAAAGGATAGAGGGCGTCTTGGAGCGGACTACTTGCGTATCAAGATCCTGCATGATATCAAAAATCCAGTAATGTGATGTGTTACAATCTCCTATAAAGAGATTGACACAGCCCTCTGTGTTACATATGAGTGCATGCCAGTTATCTACTTCAAATGTGGCTTGATCACCCATCAACCAACGATTATTCTAACAAACTTCCGGTAACTGGAGGAGTTTACCCCTATGGACCCTGGCTAAGAGCCACGCACATTCAAAATGGAAAGAAACAAGGCTCAAATGACTACGACAATACATGGAAAATAGCTTGTGGTCTCATAAGGCATAACCATCCCCCAGCCCAAGAAGACACGGGAGAAGATGTTACACGTGGAGGGGAGTACATGGACCGGTCTATTCAGCCCATGGTAGTGAAAACAGAGATCCACCTCCACATCTCGAAACAATCGAGGAATAGTTGATGATGTTGATAGCAGTCTTGAAAACTTCACCCCAAACCTGGATACTCTTGATGATGACCAACCCCCAGGGTCTATTAGAAACACAACCTGGACCATCGTTGTAACACCCTGGATTTTTCCTTAAATGAAAGCTTACGAAAATACGAATCTAACGACGCAAATAGTTTCAAAAACGGACTTTTAAACGAGTTCTAGAACTGTAAAACAACACTTGTCCGAACGTCTGATGTTCGGACACAAGTCGAGAGAAGAAACCAACTGGGAAAATCAAGCGTCCAAACTTGTGTCCGGACATTGATGTTCAGACACAAGTCGAGAGTTAGAAAATTAGAAATCGAAGACGTCCGAACTTGTGTACGGACATGGGAAGTTCGGACACAAGTCAAGAGTGGAACAGAAGAAGTTCGAACTTGTGTCCGGACTTTGGAAGTTTGGACACAATTCGAGAGTTAAAACTAGTAGGTGTCCGAATGTTAGTCCGAGCTTGTAAGTTCGGACATAAGTCGAAACTTACAAGTTGGATTCGTCCTCGCATGTTGTCCGAACTTTGAAGTCCGCGTAGATGTTCGGACACACTCATAACAGCAAAAACAAAATAAAATCTCGGGGCTTGTTTGAACATTGATGTCCGGACGGACGTTCAGACAAGTCCTGGAATGTGATTTTAAAAAGGTAAACAGGAGTAGATGATAACGGTAATTGACTAGAATTGAAGGAAGAAAACCATCAGTTGTAAATGTTTGATAACAATGCAAAAACATTATCATAGTATAGCGGAATTTACCTCAAATTCAAGATGCTACCGCACCCACCCTTGGGTGCTCAGGCTAATTCCAAACAAAACAAAAAAACAACTGAGTCAACTTTAAAAAAATTCAAAATGTGCGCAAGTTCTAATATTGTAAACCAACATATAAATCCAACACATTGTATCTCAAAACCACTAAAATTCATATCATTATCTCTGAACGATTTCAAGTGTCCTAGACTATGTGGTAGCGCATTCCCAATTCCCCAACTCAGCAATCGGTACCTACGATCAGAAAAAAACATACCAAAACACGAAGGGATCGCGCAAATCAGTGAAACTGAGTAAATTCCATCTCATTGTGTAAAATACATTTTGGAATCCCTTTTACAATTGATTAGGCAAAACATACAGAATTAATAAACCAACATTCTGAATCCACTTCCAGCCATCATAACCAGTAAAATATTGGGGAGCCTTCAGCAAGAAATAACCACAAATAAATTCAACCAGTCACAAATGGACTGAAATACCAAACCACATCACCCTAAGTCCTTAAGTGTGCACAGTGCACACCCCCTATGAGACAGCAGTCCCATAGAGTAGATCAAAGAGCTTAACTGCAGTCATTGTATGCAACGCAAATAAATATATCAATGTAATCAATCCATGGTCAAGGTCCAGAGTACCAACATGGTGAGTCAGGGAGCACCAAGAACTCGAACAAGGGAATCAAGGAGCACCAGGAACCCCAGCAGTTATTTCCAATGAAGAGCTCCCAAAACCAAATCCAAATCCAGTTTCCAAATACCACGATCAATTCACAGCGCCACAAAACTCGATTCCAATCACAAAACCAACATTTGGATTTCCAAAACACCGCTTGTAGTAGAGAAAAGAAAATCCACGTCATCAAAATAGACATGAGCACAGAATTTACCTGAACAGTCACCTCAGAAGAACAATCCACAAATTACTGGTAGTGCCCGTCCTTGTAATCGGGGGTCTAGATTTATAATGACCAGCAATCAGAAACAACTAACAAACCAAATAAATTAATACACAACCAAGTAGTAGACTTTACCTAGTAATCCTAATTGGCACCAGGGAAGAGGGTTGACAATGGCAGCAGGAAGAGCGTGAATTTGAGAGTTTATGAGAGAAGGAACGAGAATATTGTAGTGCATAGAAAGTCGTGGTGAGGAAGAAGAGGGTGGGGGGTGGGGGAATCCATGATTTAAATAGAATATTAATAATATTTTAAGAAGGAAAGATATTTAGTAAATTAGTTTTGTAAGTTATTTAGGAGAAGAGAAAATAATTAGAATAGCACTATAAATAATTCAAGAGTGTAAATAAATATATATAAAGTATTTAGTAAGAAATATGTAATAATTCAAATGATCAGTTAGAATAGATGAGAATTTAGCAATTGTCGTTGCGAAAGATAAGGGTGAGTGCAGAAATATCTAGGAGGAACTAATTTATTTATTTTGGAACGAAAGAGAGAGAAATTGAAAAGAAAAGAGTTAATAATTCAAATACAAGGGATGTTGTTACGTTAGGAAGAGTCTAGAATGATAACTTTAATTAAATGAGGAGAAGAATGGTGGGTTACCAATAAAATATATTTAATGTGGAAGAAGTAAAACTAAACTTGAACTTTGTGAATTAATAATAATTAATTAGGAAGAAGTAAAACTGGAATTGAACTCTTAGGATTAGGATGTAGAGGTAAATATCTAAATGATAATACAGTGGAAAATAAGGAAAGTATATTTAATCACAATCATTAAAATAAAATAGATAATCATTTAACTTCCATGGGCCTACTTAATCATAACCTTACCGTATTCATCTTAATATAATAATCATCCCACTCACGCCAACCATATATTATACTTATTCTAACTCAGAAATTAGTGGGTATTTCAGTCGTCTTGATGAAAGCTCAGCGCGGAGAAGCAAAGAAGCTGCAAAGTTTGGGACCTTTTCAAAAGAAGGGTAAAACTCCCAAGGGGCTCCTATCCCAAGGCTCTCGATCCATTGAACCATATTTTTGAATTCAATAGAATTAATCATACTCGAAATAAGGTGCTCCCCGATCAGCCTCAACCTCGTCGTTGGCAACCCCAGCTCAAAGGGGTTTATTAAGATCATTTTGAGTCCTCAAGGCTCTGGCCCCATGGATATGGTGCCTTCTTTAGGGTCTTTCTTTGTGCTTTAGCATTCATGATTGACCTTTTGGTTGAGTCTCTTTATTATGGTTATCTCATAATAAGTACTTGAGCATCCTTGGATGTCAACAATTTCCGTTTGGATGTTGGAAATATTACGGACCAACTGCCTTGTCTGGGCCGTATTTTTTCAATTATGAGTTTGATCACTCCTTAGACTTTCAGCTTGTACCTTGGTACCAACATGTATTTTCTAAGATAATATATTAAAGTATGGTATGTTTAAATAAAAGTCTACGGTCATCCACTTATTACAAAATGGAAATAAATGGGATACATATAGGCACAAAGGCAGTGAAGAGCTATAATTACCCGTACAACAGATAATAGTTTTCCATAACACAAAGAGCCTAAAGTGATTATACCTGGCGACACTATTTCCCTAATATAAATATTTGCTTTAAATTAAACAAATCCTATGTTAGACCTTGTGCTCAAATACCAGACAAGCATACGGGCATGAGTTGTTCTTCTACTATGGAATTTTTGACACAATTGGAGGCACTTTGGAGTAATATTAGCATGTATGTCTCAACGTCTAAAACACAAACAATGATCATTCGTTACTCATAATATCACAACTAATGAAGTCTCTCCAGGGATGGTTTAAAACACGAACATATGCATCTTTTGTTCACTTTTTAGCTCTTTGTCATGGATTGTCCTGTTTAGAAGCTCCTTCTTATGATTTGATCCTTAAAGTCGACAAAATATATAAAGATCAATACAAGGAGATTCAGTTCCAAATAAATATGATTCAAAAGTGAAATAGAAAAGATAAACAGTTTTACAAGATATATCGGCATGTACGTATACATTCCATTTATCAACAAGAAGCACAAATGATGCAATTGTATACTGTGCTTCTTCATCAGCTTTCATTTCTAACTCGGCTTTTCTTGTATCTCTAAGATATTATACATTCTCATCTGTTACACTTTCATCCTCTATTTTATATCCTTGTGAACTTGTAATTGGTTAGTTGGATGAGTAATCATGGACAAAGTTTCTCCCACGTGTTTGTTAACTTGATTTGTAACTTTTTTTTTATAAATCTTCATATAAATGTCTTACTATTTGATCATGTCTGCATGCAGCAAGTATGACATGATACATTCTAGTCAACATTATACTTGAAACACTGAATCATAAACGTTTTGTTGTTAGATGCTCTTAGGTTGATATTGCTCCTTGAAACCATACAAACTCTTTTTAAAATGTTTGAAGGATATCTTTACATAGTTTGTACATGCAATTGACATTAATTATTCTTATGTCATGTAAACAAACAAAAATATAACTTTTGTTGAAAGCTTGTATGTGCAAAATGCATTAAAATTTAATTTGTGGTATTTGGCCCACTTCAAATGCTAAAATGTATTGCATCTTGGTGGTCATTGCATCTTCATTTTTTTAGAGAACTTCTAGATGAAAATAAGATGATTTCATATTAGACTCTTCTAAAATCTCACGAGCCTTATTCCCACATACGCTAGTCCAATCCTCTATAATTTCATTGGTCCTACCCTTTTGAAAATGATTGTTATGACTAAAGATTAAACACTATGTGCACATATTTTTGTGAGAACAAATATTGTTCAGTGACAAGTCATCTAGTAAGTCCCTTGAACAATAAAGACGATTCGGTTACATATTCATTATATGAATCAGAGGTGAGCATTTGGATCATATATTTTAGATTTATCCAAAATCTGAAATAAAATATTTTTTTGGATTTTTATCCAAATTTTGTAAATGTTACTAAAATTTGGTTATCCACATATCCAAATTATTAATTGGTTAGGATTTTGGATTTCACACTGATTAATTCAGATATCAAAATTATCAAAATTATGAAACTAAAAGAAATTAGTATGATTTGATCCCAACCCTACCACAGTCCCTTTTTTGATAGAAATTACCCATTATTTTCCTTAAGTCAAATTTCACATCTATTATCAACTGTTTCCTTAAGTCAAACGTCAAACTTATTATTATTTTGTACCTTACTCTCGCTCGCTGACTCAGACGCTGAGTTGTCGCGGGTTTAAGTTTCAACTTGGGGAATTAATGAATTCATCTTTTGAAAAGATGATTTCTCTCATAAGTGTTCTTTTAGGAATTAGTTTTGGAAGGAGGGGTTTATTTCATAGAAGGAGGCTATTTTGGATTTTTTTCCAATCAATTACCCACCACCATTCTCAGACTCTCACTCTCACAAACCTATGAAAAAAACTCTGAAAGAACCTATCTCTCCAAAAATATTCATATTATTAACCTTCATCCGAAATTAGTTCCCAAAATGACTCTCCCGGGAAAAATCGTCTCTTCAAGAGACGATCTCATTAATTCCTAAAGTTGAAATCATCTCTCGAAGAGACGATTTCACTTAAAACCGCGTCAGGTCAGCACCTGAGTCAACGAAACGGAGGAAGATTGAAATCATCTCTTGGAAAATCGACTTCTTAAATCATCTTTTCAAGAGACGATTTCAATGTTAGTTTAGCGGGTGCCTATAAATTTAGAAGTCATCTCTTGAAAAGAGATGATTTCACCTGTTTACAAAACCACTATTGAGCAAAACACAACCTGTACATATTAAACTTCCACACAATCATTTTGCTCAACACCTGTTCATAATCCACAACTTCAACACAAACATAACATAACAAAAATGAAATAAATAGAAACATCACCAATGATAACTGTTGACAAGATGGAATACATAAATGATAATTATACAATCCTTAACTCTTGTTGTTTACATAATGTAACAGAACACAATATTTCATCTACGTTTAAAAGAACATAAGTCCTAGGCCCACTGGGTGCATAATTCTCAACCGTTGATGCGAGGCTAGCATTAAGCGCACGACCACTTAGATCTCCTACACCATGATGATGCTAGGAATCTTCACCCTAAGAGGAGCTCCAGGGGTAGAAGGGAAATACAAGCCAAGGTTTTCAGCAGGCGTCAAGTAGTTGACTTTTATGCTGGTGCCAACACCAGATGATGATGCTCCGTGAACGTTTGAGTTGTTCCAACAGTAAGCAAACCTAGTGGTGTCGACCTGCTGTGTAGGATTGTTGTTGACCTAAGGTATGAGAATGCTTCTAGCGATATTAAACGCATCATCATCTTGACGAATGTCTGGCTTAGGAGCTCAACCGCGTGCACATCCTCTTCCTCGACCACGTGCATGATGACCACACCCTTGTCTTCCATTTTGATCGTGTGCCTTCGGCTCATGGTGAACTGCATGATTGTTAGGGACATTTTGAGGGTCTTGCTGTGGAGTGCGTGTTGTTGTACTCGTGCCTCATCACCCGTAGTCTGGTAAGAGTGTCTTCGAATAGCATCATCTTAAGCATGTCGAGGACCTCATTTGTGGTATCTCCTCACACAAAAATTCATCACATGATAACATAAAAAATATTCGCTGACAATAAAGTACAACAAGTAAAGTGAAGTTTACTCACCATGTACCCCAACAAAGCTCTGGTGTGCCCAATGTACCTCCTTGTGTTGCGACCGAACCACTTATTGTACGTATCACCAACATCATTCCGCTTGAGCTCAACCACCCTTTTTGTGTGCTGGTTCCACAGGGAGAAGTAGTTTGAATGGTGAGTTTCCCAGTTCTAATCTATTCGTCCTCTTAAGTCTATGTTGTGGAGGTCTATTCTTGGGTCGTCTCCGTTTGTGCTATAATCAACCGATGCCACCTCACTATATGAAAACATATAAGCGGTACACGATATCGTGCAATGTGACGACCACCAAGCAATATGCAGGCAGAGATAGAATCATCTCCTCAGTGTACGGCTGCCAAACAATCTTAAAGAAGAAAAAAATGTTAGAGGCACTATGTTAACAAAAGGAAGCGAGTACAACAAATAACACTAAAAAGAGAAAGACATTAACTTGATCTGGAGTCTGCTTGTCGAGTGCATATATATAATGTGTGAGGACATGTAAGTGGTTGCTTAAATCAAACGCAACGCTCCAACGAGCAGCAAGTGAAAGAGATGCAGGTGGTTGTGTGAGACGGGTGGGACAACGAACATGAGCAATGTAAGGTTATCTCTCCTACACCCAGACCTATAGAATCACAATTGCACCACCAATGACATTGTCCCCAACATCAGACGCCTGACACAACTGCCGGTATAACCAAGCGAGACAGGCGGACCCCCAACTATATTGACCTACCTCATCAAAGTCATGCAAGAGCTACAAGAACATCAGGTGGACCTGGTTGCTTGACTGATAACAAATATGGGGCCACCCAACAACATGAGTATGTACGCTCTAGTGTGCCTCACCACTGTCATCTCATCCACATCATGGGGCAGTTGACCGGTTCACCACAAACAATCCATGATGAACAATGTGGTGTCTCTTCTAGGGGTGAGCAAGCAGGGCGGTTATTTCAGTTATCCGAAATAACCTTTTTTGTTCGATTACCGTATTTTCTAACTATTTGACAAAAGTTCAGTTATTTCGGTTAAAATGGTTATCCGTAATAGAGTACAATTCGGTTATCAGATACTGAAATTCAAACGGATAACCAAACTTTTATAAAAATATTTTTATAAATTTTATTTATTTCTTAACCTAATAATTTTAGCTAATATTTCTCTACATACTCAATTAGGTTTAGGTTTTGATTATTTCGGTTAACTCATAAAGTTTGGTTATTTCAGTTATGTTAGGAAGGTCGATTTTGGTTATTTTAGGAAGTTTGGTTATTTCGGTTATTTCAAGAATTTCAGTTAGGGTGGTTAACGGTTATTAGTGTAAATAAAAAACGGTTATCGGTTATCTCAAATATTAATATTAAATTTGGTTAATTTGGTTATAATTGAAATAACCGAATGCAAACAGTTATTTTTGATCTACTAAGACTATGAAATTAATCTATAATTTAGTAAATAAAATAAACCTACAGACTGCAAAATAAATCCCGGTCACTGTAGTAAAGTGTATTTGACAAGTAACCAGGTATCAATCCAGGGGACTAAATGAACTAGTCTAATCCTAGCGAAAGCTGTAAGTTGGGGGAAATTGTCGATTAATAAAATAAAGAGCAAGAGAAAAGTGACTGATAATAAGATAATAAAAACGGAACTCCGGGTTCAGGTAGTCTTTCTAGTCAAATCTTGTAGTTTTATTACCAGTTAATTAGAGAAAAGGGTTTGGCAAATTCTAACAATTTCTAAAAGACTAAATCATAGTCAATTAGAACTCCCCTGCATAGAACGCGATAAATTAAACCATGAACCTATCACTACAAACGCATAGGGAATAAACACGAGAATTTTAATTGCATCTGAAGGTTAAACTCATCAATCAGATAAAGTTTTTCCACAGACTAACAAATTATGTTGAACAATCCGTCAATTACCGATCAGTTCTTGACATATTTCGTAAGACTATAAATAAATTAGCAATTTTTATTAATAGCTCAGACAAAATTCATAATCTGAACAAACCCAAAACAAATCCCAAATCAACTGATAATAATCCTGTAAAATTTAACTATTTACAACTACCATCCCCCAGAGAATAATCCCTTAGCCTCGCATATCTAGAGAAGAAACAGGAGAGAAAGGTTTAGAAATCATCTCCAAATTAATCTCAAGATTTGCTAGAAGTCAGGTTGAACGGACTGGTGAAGACGGAGCAGAAATTCCCCTTCTTGTTGTCTAGGGTTCACGACTGCAAGGAAAAAGAGAGCGGCTGTTGTCTATTATGAATTGTTCACGTCTGAAGATGTCTTCTTTTGCCCTTGCGAACGCTCGTTTAAATATAATGTTTGCACACAAAATACAAGCGTCCAGCTGACCTGTCCGGGTAGGAGAGCCGGACAAGACACAGAGTTGTCAGGCGAGATTTCGGAGTTATGAGACGTCCGAACCACCTGTCCAGGTCATTGAGCCGGACGCGCGGGCTGCACAGAAATCTATTAAGGATTCTCGGTGCTGCACTTGTGGTCATAAATATAGACGTCCTTCCGAGAGCGTCTGGACCACAGGGTCGGACACGTCGTCCGGACACATGTAAGATTCAAAGAGAGGATTTCAGGTACCGTTCGGCCTTCCGTCCGGGTCACTTAGCCGGACAGGTTCAACGCGTTCGGACCAGGGTCGGACGTAGGTCCGGACGTGGCCAAATTTTGTCCTTTGTGCCGAATTTCTCCCATATCACGTCCTAAGTTATAAAAACACCAAAACAAGCTAGTGTGAGGTATTTTCACTTTAACAAAGATATGAACATCATAAAATCATAAATATAGGATAAAGACAAGAAAGATAAGGGGTTTAAGCACTAAAAGGTATATCAATTATTGGTACATCAAATTCCCCCACTTATCTTTTGCTTGTCCCCAAGCAAATCTCTCAAACAAAAGTTTAAGCAAGCCAATAGATAACAACCAAAGAGAGAGAGCACAAAAGAATATTTTGCAAGTCTTTCGGCCCGGGGGATTAGATTTAACAAAAAAAAATTTAGAACAAAACAAGTGCAAGAAGTCATACAAAGCTCGAGAGAGAAGAAGAACCATAAGAACTGAGCCTTTATCCAAGAGCCAAACAACCATTGCCTTCACATTCCATTTTCGAACGACAAAGGGCATGAAGTAAGATCTTATTCCATTTTACCTTTCAATGCCACGCACTCATGATCCCATAGATAGAATTTATTGAAAACATTCAGCTCAGAAGGTGCATAGATACTTCAATTGAAGTTCATTGATTTCTTTCACCTCAGACTTTTCTCTCCACCCATGTAGCAGCTTTGGGTTAATTATCCCAAATTCAGGGAACCTTAGGTAGCTAGGTGATAAGGCACCCCAAAGGACTTAATAACCGAGTGGACGAGGCCTGTTTTAGGATCAAAAACATGCCTTAAAGGATCAGCGGAATACCTTGTCTTTGTTCTTTTCCACCTTTCATTCCATTCATTCCAAGGCTCAAAGTTAAAAACAAAGTTCAGATGGCAGAAATTCTCAATCATATTAGCATTAGTAGACAATGACTTCAATTTTAACAATAAAACCACAATAATTCAAAAAACAATTCACACCCCCAAACCTGTCAACTTGCTTAGCTTCTTTTGTGTCTCCCTTACAGTTATCTCCATTAACAAGACTTAAACAAGTGCAAGAAAAACAAACTCAAGAACAAGTTGCGACGAGTCAAACGTCCCCCACACTTAAAGTAAAGCAATGCCCTCATTGCGTAGAAAGAATTAATTCAATAAGTGCATGTAATCCAAAGGGGCAAATCAACAGTAAAGCAAAAACAAGGGGAGCATCAAAATAATATAATCAGATGATGAAAAGAATACTCCCCAAGATTCTAAACAGCAGAAGCGTGGGCATAATCAAGAGAAGAACCACGGATGATCCGTCAGAAATAGAAAAGAGTGGCATGAGAAAAAGAGAAAGTTGCAAATAGAATCATAGAGAAACAAAAGAACACATAAACTAGTAGTAAACATAATAATAACATAAGATGAAGTAATCCTAGAAGGAGTTCGTTATTTTTTCTTCTTGTTTTTTTAGAACAGAAAATACAATAGAAATGAAATAACTAAGAAAGTAAAATACAAAAGTAAAGCAACCAAAAAAAAGAACATAAACAAGAAAAAAATAAAGATAAAAGATGGATCACTGGGGTGGCTGAGGCGGTGGCGGAGCTTCTCTGTAGAGGAACGGTGGGTTGAAAAAAATAAAGAAGAAGAACGGGGTTACGCGCGGCGCCCACTGTTTTGTTTTTCGGAAGAAGAAAAACATCCGGACGATGTGTCCGGTCAATTGATCCGGACGATGTGTCCGGTCAATTGATCCGTACACGTCCAAAAACGTTTTCGTGGGGCGTCCGCACCATCTAGCCGGACACGACAAAATATCCCTTCAACGCGTCCGGGTGAATGAGTCGGACACTCATCCGGATGTGAGTAATAATATTGTTATTTTAAATAAATTAATAAAAAACACAGGAAAAACTACTAAACAGTTAAGAACACCCCATAAACTAATAAAATAATGAATAAAAGGAGAAAGAAGTGCTCCCATAACGTGAATGCGCAAGTCTTCAAAACGCCCCCACACTTGAGTTCAGCTGTCGAATGAAGAGAAATGTTCCTGCAAGGTTTATTCTACACAACCAGGAGAACTCAAGTGCAATCTAAACTTAACCATAAGATTAAAAAGAAAAGAAAGAAAGAACCAAAGAGTAAGCAAACCGGAAGAAATAAAAGGGTGGGTTGTCTCCCACAAAGCTGCTCTACTTTAAAGTCTCTAACTAGACTCATTTATCAGATTTAGATAGGAGAGGAGGAGGGAAGGGTCCCACAACATCCTAGAGCTAAGTTGAGCAGCTTCCTGAATTTGTGCTTAAGCCGCCATGAGATGGATTTCTTCTTAGGTGGCAACGGCTCCGGAACAGGGGTAAAAGAGTTCTGTTGTACCTGGACAAAAGAAACACCAATCAAGTCAACAGTTTCATCAGCAGGACAAGTATGCCTCTTCAGACGGGCCCATTAACTTTGAAGGTTTCACCCTTCTTGTTCTGCAATTCAAAGGCACCATAAGGGGTCACACCCACAATCTTGAAAGGACCAGCCCAGTAACCGAGAATTGTAGAGCAGAACCAAGTCTCCTACTTTGAAATCTCTTTTAAGGAGCAGCAGGTCATGGAACCTCTTGGTTCGCTCCTTATAAATCTTAGCATTGTGATAAGCTTGATCCCTCAGCTCCTCTAGCTTAGGGAGCTGGAACTTCCTCTTCTCACCAACAGTAATCATGTCAAAATTCAAGGCCTTGACAACCCAATAAGCCCTGTGCTCAAGCTCCACAGAGAGATGACATGACTTCCTATAAACCAATCGAAATGGTGACATACCAATGGGAGTCTTATAGGCTGAGTGGTAGGCCCAAAGAGCATCATCTAGCTTCAAAGCCCAATCCTTCTTGGAGGAATTAACAGTCTTTTGGAGGATCTACTTCAACTCCCTATTTGACACTTCAGCTTGCCCATTCGTTTGAGGATGGTAAGTAAGGGCAACTTTGTGATGAACCCCATACTTATCCATCAGGGCCTCAATGCTCCGATTACAGAAGTGTGTACCTCCATCACTAATGATAGCTCGAGGGACTCCAAAGCGTGTGAAGATGTGCTTCTTTAAGAATTTGACCATCGTTTTAGAATCAGCATGCTGGCAGGGAATTGCTTCAACCCACTTGGATACGTAGTCTACTGCCACAAGAATATATTGGAAACCCTGAGAAGAAGGAAAGGGTCCCATGAAGTCAATACCCCAACAGTAAAAAAAATCAACCTCCAAAATACCATGCTGAGGCATCTCATATCACCTAGAAGTGTTGCCCATACGCTGGCAACTGTCACAACGAGCCATAAAATCTTGGAAATCCTTATGCAGTGTGGGCCAATAAAATCCAGATTCCAAAACCTTGGTTGTTGTCCTATGAGATCCATGATGGCCCTCAGCTTCCCTCGAATGACAAAATTCTAATACACTGTTCACCTCACCAGGAAGACACTTGTGAATTAATCCATCTGCACACACTCGAAACAAGTGAGGGTCTTCCCAGATATAATGACGAGAATTAGAGAGGAATTTATTTTTCTGAGCATAAGAGAAATCATGAGGAATAACACCAGACACAAGAAAATTAGCCATATCTGCATACCATGGCTCTTGCATTTTTGTAAGACTGAAAACGGTTTCATCAGGAAAGAATTCATTAATAGGAATACCGTCATCAAGAGTTACAGTCCTAGAGAGATGGTCAGCAACGCCATTAAGTTTCCCGCTCTTATCCCTCACCTCTATGTTGAATTCCTGTAAAAGAAGAATCCATCGCAGCAAGCAAGGCTTGGCCTCTTTCTTAGCAAACAGATATTTAAGACCAGTGTGGTCAGTGTGAATAATCACTTTACTTCCCTATAAATGATCTGAACTTATTTAGGGAGAAAACCACAGCCAGAAGCTCTTTCTCAGTGGTCGTATAATTCATTTGAGCATCATTAAGAGTTTTACTTGCATAAGCAATAACTCTCAAAACTTTATCTTTCCTTTGGCACAGAGTTGCGCCTACTGCAAAATCACTGGCATCACACATAATCTAAATGGTAATGACCAGTCACGAGAAACAACAATAGGTGCAGCTACCAACTTTTGCTTAATCAAATTAAATGCAGAAAGACAATCTTCAGAAAAAACAAATGGGGCATCTTTCAGAAGCAGATCAGTCAACGGTTTGACAATTTTGGAGAAATCCTGAATAAACCGACGATAGAATCCTGTATGCCCAAGAAAAGCTCTTACCTCCTTAACACAGGTAGGCACTGGCAATTTCTCTAAAACCTCCACTTTAGCTCTATCCACCTCTATCCCTTTAGCAGTCACCTTATGACCAAGCATTATCCCATCCTTTACCATGAAATGACATTTCTCCTAATTGAGAACCAAGTTAGTACTTTCACACCGTTCAAGAATAAGATCGAGTTGCGCTAAACAAACATCAAAGTCAGGACCATAAATAGAAAAATCATCCATAAATACCTCTATGCTCTGTCAATGAAGTGTGCAAAGATAGCCTGCATGTAGCGTTGAACGGTGGTTGGGGCATTGCATAACCCAAATGGCATTCGTCTATATGCAAAGGTTCCATAGGGACAAGTGAAAGTAGTCTTGTCCTGGTCCTCAGGTGCAATAGGAATCTGGAAATACCCTGAAAATCCATCTAAAAAAATAGTAATATTCCTGCCCAGCCAACCTTTCTAACATTTGATCAATAAAAGGGAAGGGAAATGATCTTTCCTGGTGGCAGAATTCAAACGCCTGTAGTAATTTTCCTCTGAGGAATAGACTCACCTTGGTCATTGATAACAGCCTCAAACCCACCTTTCTTAGGCACAACTTGTACAGGACTCACCCAAGTGCTGTCAGAAATGAGATAGATGATCCTAGCGTCTAGAAGCTTCAACACCTCCTTCTTTACGACTTCCTTCATGTTAGGGTTGAGGCGACGCTGAGGCTGTCGGATAGGCTTGTAGTCCTCCTCCATGTAAATATGATGAGTGCAGAAGGCTGGATAAATCCCTTTGATGTCAGCCAGGGTCCATCCAATGGCTCTCTTATGCCTTTTCAACACTTCAATCAATCTAGTTTCCTGTCCAAAAGTCAAAGTAGAAGAGACAATGACAGGCAAAGAATCATTATTAACAAGAAAAGCATATTTGAGATTAGATGGGAGCTCCTTAAGCTCAAGTACTGGAGATTGCTCTACAGAAGGAATAGGGCGCTGGATATCTCTATCAAGCCTCTCTAATGGAGGGCGATAGGCTTGAAAACCTGCCTTCCCTCTCTCAACATGAGCTAGAGCTGCATTAACCTCAAAGTCAAAATTCTTATATATGTTTAACAGAAGAGACAAGAACATGCTCCAAAGGCTCAAAATCAGTAAAAAGAGCAGAAGGTGGAGAATAAACCTCAACATCAGCAGAAATTTCACATACCCCTCCTTCCTCATCAACGAGACTTACCGGCATAACCGAATGAGCTGCGGTAGAGCTGGACTTCATCATCTTCTTCATATTAAAGTCAATCTTTTCGTCCTCATGTCGCAAGGTGACTTTACCATCACGAACGTCAATGACAGCCTTGGTTGTGACAGCCCAGCCTAATCAGCCCACATGTGTGACATTGTCCGCTTTGGCACGCAGGCCACACGGATTTGTTCCTGGGGTTTTCTAGCCCCAAAACGTGTTACACAAGGAAGAGGTATCCATGCACCTATAAGACACACTTCGTTCTCCTCTCCAACCGATGTGGAAGGAACACCACGCCGGGTGTTACACTCTACCCCCCTTAGGGAGCCCAGTGCCCTCACAGGCTCACTGCCACACCGACCTGGGTCTGGCTTGATATATCTGTGACAGCCCAGCCTAATCAGCCCACATGTGTGATATTGTCCGCTTTGGCACGCAGGCTGCACGGATTTGTTCCTGAGATTTTCTAGCCCCAAAACGCGTCACACAAGGAAGAGGTATCCATGCACCTATAAGACACACTTTGTTCTCCTCTCCAACCGATGTGGGAGGAACACCACGCCGGGTGTTACATTGGCAGTACTCAGAAAAGGACGGCCCAAAATGAGCGGGACCTCCACATCATCATCCATATGTAGAACTACAAAGTCCGCAGGAAAGATGAAGCGGTCAACCCCCACTACGAGATCTCTCACAATCCCATCGATTTAATCTCAGATCTGTCGGCCAGTTGGAGCTTGAAAGGGACCAGGTGCAGCTCTCCTCCTCTCACCTTCAAGAAGGAGGCATAAGGCATAATGTTAATACTCACACCCAGGTCATGAAGGCCACTGTCACAATCTATGTCTCTAATAAAGCAAGGAACAATAGGATTTCCCTGATCCTTCTGCTTAGGAGGTAGTGATTGAAGTAAAGCAATAGAGCACTCCTCTATGAGGTGGACTGTCTCCTTGTCCTTCTTTTTCTTAATCTGAGTCAGGAGATCCTTTAGAGATTTTACATAATTAGGCATCTCCTGCAAAGCATCAATAAGAGGTATATCAAGAGTTAATTTCTTAAAAATACTCAAGAATTTAGCAAACTGCTCATCTAAGTGCTTCTTCTTCATTCTATTTGGAAATGAAAGTTCTACTTGCTTAGGAATGGGAGAAGGCACATCAATATGAATAGTAGAAGGGGATGGAGAAGAAGGTGGAAGACTAGGAACCTGTATCTCCTTAGAAACTACCAGAGGTGGGACTGTAGACCCTAATGGTACGCCAACAAGAGAAGGGTCGACCTCTTCACCAGTTTGGTCTACAACCACTTGTTCTTGATGATTATCTCCCAACTGCTTCCCACTCCTTAACTTCACTGCTGCACCACACTCACCCTCAGACTGAACCTCAGAAGATACACCACAGTTGCTGATCTTTAAGGCCTTGGCTATCTTCCTTGGATTCCGCTGAGGTTGGGATGGAAACGAGCCATGTTGCCTTTAGTGCTGCTGATTGGCAAGTATCTGGTTCATCTATTGCTGCTGGAACCCAAGGTTTTGCTGATAATGGCAATAGAGCAAGTCTGGTGACAGAAGAAGTATCACTGATAATAGCATCAGAGCAAGTCTGGGCGATGAAGGAGTCTGACTGCACAAGGAGTTGTTCAGTGACATAATATTCTCTTGGAAAGTTCTAGAAGCTATGAGGTGAACCTCTATTGTTAAAACGTGGAGAAATTCAGGGAAATAACGGTCATACACATTCACTTATGATCAGGCCCAAAAATCAAGGCGGTCAAGCTTAAATAGCGCCAGAACGAGTGCCTCTGCAGAGCAGTTGAGATATTTCCCACCCAATGCGTAGTGGGACGTCATGGAAACACCATTTTACACATCATGGGAGCAGTTACTTCGGGTTTTATCAGTATTTAAGCATGTAGAAGTCATTTGTAATATTTGGAGCTTTCACTTCCACATTTCGAGAGAGAGAGAGAGAGAGAGAGAGAGAGAGTCATATTGAGAGAGAAAGCATTTCAAGAGATCTTAGCGAGACTTTATCATTTAGCTTAGGTATTTATTACCTAGAGAGCACACAAAACACTCCCCTTTACTCCTTGTTACGCATTGATCTACGCCGAGAGTAGAGCGAGTGTTGGATGAGACAGAGTACCTCTGTCGAATCCCAAGATAGGAAGCTAGGTTGTAATTCACATTGAAATTCAATATAAGTAGAATCCTTTCTTGTTAAGTTTATACAAAAGCTTCCGCGTTATCATCTTTACAAATACTTGTCTCCAAGTAGGGTTGGTCTGAGACTAACACCTCAGACCTACTCGGTCAGCACCCCGATCCTATCAATTGCTCTAAATTCTTCTGACCACTGATCAAGGATTGATTAAGAACCTGCTGCTCTTGCATGTGCGCTTTCTGCGTAGTATCCATAGAAGCTATCAAATCCTGAAGCTGGTCCATCTTTGCATCAGAAGCTGATTTAACAGGTGGCTGGTATGAGCTTTGGCCCTGTATCTGTCCTTGAGGACGGGCCTAGTTATATGGATGCCTTGAGAAACATGGGGGACCCTGCACATTTCTTTGTAAAAGGTTAGGATTAAAAGCATCATAAGAATTACCATACCTGAGATTCTGGTTCTGATTCTGATTCCACGATTGTTGGTAATTCCCTTGTCCCACAAAGTTTATGTTTTCAGCACTCCGCATCTCCTCCAGATGAGGGCATACTTCAAATGGATGGTCACCACCACAATGAGAACAAAGAGGCTCAGATGAAGATGAGGAAACTATCCCCTTTACCCGCCGAGTAGTTTGACCATTAAGTATGAAGTCATCAAACCTCTTAGCTAAGGAGCTCACCAAGTGAAATACCCCGAAATTAAAAATAGTGATTAATTAGGCTAATGAAGGTTTTAGAAGCTTAATTATGCCTAACTAATCATGAGGGAACAAATCCCGGAGAAATGGATCCTTAAAACGGATTAAAAACACAAACGAACCTTAAAGTGTGTTTTTCGAGGAAACCGGGAAAACGACTTTAAGCGGGTCAAATAGACGCGTAATAATTTTGGTCAACCAAATAGTCATTAATAAACATTAATGAAGGTCTAGAACCAATAAAATCAATTAAACGAGAAAATTTTCGGAAAACGGGTTCCGGTAGTAAAAACTGTAAAAACGGGAAGTTGTGGGGTGTGAGTGTAAATAAACTAAACTAGTGTGTCCACTATTGCAAATAAAAACTTGAAATCTGTATGTGTGTGGGTATGGGGCCAGTTTGTACTCCCCCTCTCACTCTCTTAAATATCCTTTATTTACAAAAAGACAAAAAGTAAAGCAAAAACTAAAAACCTCACTTTTTACCCTCTCTCTCCTACTCCCTCTCATTCCCACCGTAACCACTCCTTGCCTCTGATTTTCTTCCTTCCCAAGCTGCTCTCCCATGGCGATCTGAGAGACCCCTCCAGCACTCCATCTTTTTTCTTCTCTGCTTAGAGCACGTGCCTTAGACTTTCAGGGGAGTTGGATAGATAAGCTTCATCTTATCGAGTTTTCATACAATAATAGCTATCACGCTTCGATTAAGATGTCACCTTTCCAAGCTCTATACGGTAGACCTTGTCGTACCCCCTTGTGTTGGGATGAGTCGAGTGAAGCGGTCATCATAGGACCGGAGTACCTTGAACAAGTCCAAGCGGAAGTTCAGCAAATTCGAGCTAATATGAAAGCAGCCCAAGATAGACAGAAATCCTATGCGGATGTGCGACGACGCGACCTTGAGTTCACCGTGGGTGGCCAAGTGTTCTTGCGCGTTTCACCTATGAAGGGCGTATTCCGTTTGGCCAGAAGGGCAAGCTGAGCCCGAAGTTTGTAGGGCCGTACACTATCACCGAGAGAGTAGGATCAGTAGCCTACAGGTTAGCTTTACCTGAGGAGTTGGGGCGTGTCCATGATGTCTTTCATGTGTCACAACTCAAGAAGTGCATTACCGATCCTTCTTATGTCTTAGAGCCTGAGCAATTATCCATTGAGTCAACGATGAGATATGTCGAGACTCCTGTTAGAATTCTTGATACTAAGACCATAGACACTCGCCATAAGTCAGTGCGAATGGTGAAGGTCTTATGGTCCAACCATGATATCGAAGAAGCGACATGGGAGTTAGAAGACGCCATGAAGGCGAAGTACCCGCAGTTATTCATAGACTAGATAGCCTAGTATTTAGCGGGTACGGGGCATACCCCTTTTTAAGGGGGGTAGAGCCGTTTTGCTTTTGCATTGCTTTGGGTTAGTATTGCATAGTGTGTATGTATTGTAGTATGTTTTGATGGCACATGTAGTGCGAAGTATATTTGGCGTGTAAGTACAATGTGTAATGTATCAGTGTTGTATGGTATTGACCCAATGGTAATGTGTATTGTGGAATGATGTGGATTGTAATTGTGGATTGTAATTGTGTATTGTGTATGGTAATTGCGTATTGTGCCTGATTTGTGTATGCTTGTAATGTAGAGGAAGTGAACACCTCGTAGGTGGTAGTAAGGCACATTGTGGTAATTGGTTTGCCAAATGAGTAGTATTAGTAACCATTAACCTTGAGCAACTTTGAGGGCAAAGTTCCTTAAGGGGGTAGATTGAAATACCACGAAATTAAAAATAGTGATTAATTAGGCTAATGAAGGTTTTAGAAGCTTAATTATGCCTAAATAATCATAAGGGAACAAATCCCGAAGAAAACGGATCCTTAAAACGGATTAAAAACACAAACGAACCTTAAAGCGCGTTTTTTGAGGAAACCGGGAAAACGCGACTTTAAGCGGGTCAAATAGACTCGTAATAATTTTGGTCAACCAAATAGTCATTAATAAACATTAATGAAGGTCTAGAACCAATAAAATCAATTAAACGAGAAAATTTCCAGAAAATGGGTTCCGGTAGTAAAAACTGTAAAAACGGGAAGTTGTGGGGTGTGAGTGTAAATAAACTAAACTAGTGTGTCCACTATTGCAAATAAAAACTTGAAATCTGTATGTGTGTGGGTATGGGGCCGGTTTGTACTCCCCCTCTCACTCTCTTAAATATCCCTTATTTACAAAAAGACAAAAAGTAAAGCAAAAAGTAAAAGCCTCACTTTTTACCCTCTCTCTCCTACTCCCTCTCATTCCCATCGTAACCACTCCTCACCTCTGATTTTATTCCTCCTCAAGCTGCTCTCCCATGGTGATTTGAGAGACCCCTCCAGCACTCCATCTTCTCTCTTCTTGTTGAACCCTCAAAGCTTCACCAAAATTTACAAAAATTGTACCATTGGATTCCTCTCATCAAGGAGAACATCTCCCTCTTTTCCAAATTCGAAAATACCCATTTTCATCTCCATGGGTGTTCTTGTTTTTGAAGATGAAGACCACCATTAGAAGCTCCTCCTTCACCTTGTTGGTCTAAGGTAAAAAGAAATTCGAAAAACTAGCATTTTTAGCCCTTGTTTGCAAAATAGAGATTTCTAAGTTTTGAGTTCTTATGCCTTGCTTCTCCAGCCGATTTTGGCTTCACCTTGGAGTTGAGATCTTGCTCGTGTTGCTGTTCTAAACTCCATCTACACCCTTGCAAGGTAATGTCATTTCCTAAACCCTAAAAATATACCTTAAAGCTTTAAGATGATTTAAGAGTTAGTTTGAATTAAATGGTTGTATATCAATGGGCTGTAGCATTAGAACATTGAGCTTCCGTAACCGGTTGGTCAAGAAGAGAGGAAAGGAAAGGAAGGAAGACGGGAGAAGGAAGAAGAAAAAAAGAAAAGCTAGAAAGAAATCAAGGTAAATTGCTCTCACCTTGTGTAGTTTTGTATACTTTGTGTAACAGCTTTTAGAAGTTTAGAATGAGTATTGTAAATGGTCTTGAGTAGTAGTATAATGTGGAAGAGAACCCAACTGTTTTAAAGCTTCAAAAGATGATTAAAAACTTGTATAAACCTTAAGGAAAGAAATGGTGTGTGTGCAGGAATTAAAATGAGTGTTTAATGTCTAGTAATTGTCTTGGAGAATTGTATATTGGTGTTGTTAATAAACAGGTGTTATGAGTGGTATTGTGTGAGCAAAAACATGTGGTGAGAATGTTAAAATTTAGGGGAGACTATGTCAAAATTTACCTAGGAAACTAGAACACTTAAGAGCTAGAAACAAGTGGGAAAAACACTTTGAAACATATTTTAAAAGGAGCTAAGTTGTGGGTAGATTAAGAGAGATAAATAATGCATTTTGAACTTTAGAAATGGCATTAGGAAGGGAAACCATGAATGGTAGATGAGGGAACCAAAATCTGTAGCAAAACAAAACTAGGAAGAATTTATATAAGTGTAGGAACAATGGGGAATTAATTAGGCAAAGAGAGGAATGTAACAGATTTTTGAAAATGTCAAAATCTGTAGAACTTGTAGCAGGGTCCGGGACTTAAGTCCAGGACTAAGTCCCGGACCAATATGTCAAAACAAGCCGAGAGTAGAAGAAATGGGTGGTCCGGGACTTAGGTCCCATACAAGGACCCGGACCACCCCCATCAAAAGCGTCCGAAAGAATACCATACTCCAGGTCCGGGACTTGACTAGGGTACAAGGACCCGGACCACACTGAAATTTTGTTCGAGAGTTTGCAAGGCCACTGGTCCGGGACTTACCTTATGTATAAGGACCCGGACCACTTGTAAAATTTGTTCGAGAATTCAGTCCATAGGGTGGTCCGGGACTTAAGACCCGGACAAGGTCCCGGACCAACCCGAAATGGTAAAAATAAGTTTAAAATGTGGCTTTTAAGGAAAGGTAATGAATGGTAATGATAGTATAAGATAATTAGTACTTGATTAGTGATGTTTAATGGTCATTAAGGGTATAAACAAGTTTTAAAAGTAATGAAGAGTAAGTAAACAATGTGAAAGTATATGAATTGAAAAGACTTAGTAGTTATGAGTCGGGAAACGTAAAAGATAAAACGAGTTAAGTTAATTATAGTTAATTAACCGCTCGATCGCATGTATGTGATAGGATTCGAATAGTCAAACACCGAAGGGAAGTCGGTGAGTCCAAGTCAACGGTGAACGGTATGAACTTATCATGTCCTGTATGCTACCTTGGCTACTCTAATTTGTGTGTTTGTGTGCTAGTTGATCACCTAAATAAGATAAACGCACGAATCGGATTTATTGCGCTTACTTGTGCTTATATGATATTGTTCTTGGTTGAATATTTATCTTAACCTTTAGTTTGTATAATTCATGAAATGAATGAATGAGAATGAAGAGTGTGTGTGCTTTGATGTACATTGTGGTGACCGAATGATATTGTAATGAACTTCTAACTAATTCCTAACAAGCTAACATTTCTAACATTAAGAAATTGGTAAATTGGAATGAGTAGAAGTCCGATATAGTTTCGGCCACGCATGAGGAGGAGGAGACACAAGAGGTTGGATCCAAATCCTGGCCTTAATCTTTTCCATGGACCAAACCCCTTAAATGGGTAGCATCCTGGATTAGTGAGCCACCTAAAGCCCGGTGGTGGGATGGTGTAGTCCCTTCCCGGAGGTCATACCGACTTAACATGAGTATAAGTAAGTAAGTAAGAGTACGTAAGTAAGTATGGAAAAGTAAGTAAGTAAATTATGAGTACGATTGTTAAGTAATGTGTACCGAGTAAAAGAGTAAAGAACATCCGATTAACCCGGATGGGTAACTGGCTAACCATTGACGAAGTATGGATTATGGATTGAATTGTATTACTGTTTGGCTTGTGTAACGCCTTCAGTTGTATGTATTGTATTTGTATGAATGTATTGTTATATGTAATGGCATGTATGCATGTATAAAATGAACTCCATGTATAGTCGACCAACTAGTCGGCGTACCCTAGTTAGCACGCGGTATATGCGAAGTTTATATGCAGCGTTTTGCTGAGCCCCTTGGGGCACTGTTTTTAATTTTACAGGTGCTCGTGAAAGGTGAAGATTATGATGAGGTCAAGATGATTTCTTTTTGTGTACTTAGTGAATTATGAATGGTGTACCAAGTTGTACATGGCTATAGGCCTTTTTGACTAGCCGGTGTACCATGGGGTACACCCTTTTGGATAATGAAAGAATTGTGAATTGATAGGATGAGTAGATTGTTAAACTCATTATTTTTGGTATCTTGGAGAAGGGATGTAATCGTTTACACCTTGATACTCGGTAATCAACTATTGTAAGTAAATGGTATTTTGTATTTGGTAAGTAATGTTAGTAGCTCGGTATTCCTTAAACATCAGACCGTTACAGTATGTAGTGTAGGCCTTGCTAGCCGTATGGGCGGTTAGCAGCGTATCACCCGCCGTAGTAATTGTATTTCCGCTGTGAGTAGTAGGATAATTGGGACGATTAGACGGTAAGTAAGGGATTATCGGCAGGGGTGTTACAAAAAGTGGTATCAGAGCGCAGTAGCGCTCTGATATCTAAAGATTACCGAGCATAGGGATTACCAAGTTAAGATTACTACCGTTTTAAAACGGAAATTTAGAAACCTAATTAGGAATGACCGTTGATAACAACTGATACCCTTGACGTCCTTATGGACGATACCCTTGCTTAAATTCAAGACCAATGGGTCACATGTCACATGCCACATGTCACAATGTCATGGTGTTACAATGCCTAATGGAAATATTAAATGTTCAGATGTCAGGACGAGGTCCAGGCCGACCCAGAGGAGGGGCTGCCGATGGACCAGGCACGCAGACGATAGCGGAGATCGTTGCAGCCACGGTAGCACAAATGCTACCTCAAGTAATCACTGCAATGCAACAAACTCAACAGAATCAGCAAACTCAAGTGGGACCAATCCCTCCCCCTCCACCCAGAGATGTCAACTGGGTAAAATCAGTCACTGAACTCTGACCTCCATGCTTTAGAGGCGAGAGTGACCCAGCAAAGCTTGAAGCCTACATCTTCGAAATGGAGACGGCGTTTGAAACCCTCAAAGCTCTTGCTGGAGTTTGAGTGAGGGTAGCAGCGTATTACCTCAAAGACGCTGCCATGGAGTGGTGGAAGCTAGTAAAACATGAGTATGCCAACAACCCCACCTTCGATTGAGAATCTTTCTCCGACATCCTCCGATCCAAATACTATCCAGAGCATGACAAAACCAAGAAACGACTAGAGTTCGACCCTCTGAAGATGACAGAGAGAATGTCAGTAGATGAGTACTACCGCGCCTTCACCTCCATCTTACGTCTTCTACCCGACCTTGGGTACACCGGCCAGGTGTTGGTCGATCGCTTCTATGGCGGTCTGAGCCATCGCCTTCGGTACGGTATGGGGTACACCAGATTTACCTCTCTTCAGGTAAATATTGGTTTGAACCCTTAGTACCATTGTAAATGCTTAAACCTTTATCTTTATAAGTAAAAGCACCATCTAATACCTGAAACTTCAGGAGTGCTATCACGCGGCATCTCGCGTTGAAATCACATGCCAATTAAGGGATGAGGAGCAGGCGCTTAAGCACAAGGCTAATAACAAGAACACCAGTTCTGAGGAGCAGAACCAAGGCAAGAGCTGGAAAAAGAAGAAGGGGAAGTTCTTCCAGCAATCCCAAAAGAACACCCCTAGTGAAAGCAGTGCCCATGCTGAGAAGGGCAAAGCAGCTGAGCCTCTTCAGCTAGTTTATTCTGCGTCGGTGGCAGTGAAGCCACTGAGATCACACCCGCATAAGGGTAAAACTTCTAAATTCACACTCGTATATGTATAACTACAATGATTAGTATTCCCGCACCAATTGTGCTAACACTCAAGCCTAAGGGTTCTGGCTCCGGGTATAACAAAAACTACTCCGACGGCCGCAGCTACGTTTGCAGAAGATGTAATCAGGATCATCCCGGCATGGATTGCCAAGGGAGAGAAATCAGATGCTACAACTGTCAGAAACCGGGACACCGTGCTAATGTGTGCCCGGAGAATGCAAAGCCCAAAGGAAACTTCCAGAGCTATAAGTAGAGGGAAGGCAAGGAGGTTGCATCTGGCGATGCTCTAGCCCAGCAGGCCTCGCAGGGACAGGGGTCCCGAGGTCCTTAGAAGGGCGCACCGCAGAGGCAGCCGGCCTTGCATATCATCGACCGTGACGGGACCGGTTCTAAGTCCGGCCTAGGTATTAACTTAAACCTTGAATCCTTGAGAAGCATGCCTAAGTACTGAAGTACTTGTTTGAATGAATGCATGAGTAAATAAAATGGAGTATGTATTTGAGCATGGAATGATGTAGTTGAGACTAGAACTCACAGTAGATGAAATTTATAACCATAGGTAGATTTAATATCTACTACCCGATACCATCAAACCCAAACCATGAGGACGACGACATCACCATTTACCACTACTCCAACGAGCAGTGTCAGGTCATCCGACCAGGTATGATTTTATTAAAATGATACCTGACACCCGAAGCACAAATTTCAATCATCCGACGATGTGATTAACTAGGAACGGGTCCATGAGGATTTTACACACCCGAATTCCCCGGTGGAGCGAAGATGAAGCTGAAGATGATGTACTTGGGAAAGGATTGGAATCCTTATACCAAGACATACCAAGAGGCACGGATGCAAGACGGAGCGACGCCACCAACAATACCACATGAATTTTAGACGCTTGTTACACAAGCTGTAGAACTTGCACAACAATGTGAAGATGATCCGATCCCCGCACTTGAAGCGGACCTTTGTATCGTCAACTTCTATGAGAAAAAAGGACGACTTGGGTTACACCAAGATAAGGACGAGACAACAGAATCTCTTGAACTCGAAGTACCCGTGGTGTCTTGGTCCATTGGTGATGACACCGTATTCTTGTATAGCGAGAAGAAGCGTGTGGACCTCGCAGAGAAACTGGTATTGAGATCAGGAGATGTCCTAATCATGGGTGGAAAATCAAGGTTGCTGTATCACGGGATCAACAAGATCAAGTTGAATACGGCACCACCGGCAATAATCAATGCCACACACATGAAACCAGGACGTCTGAACCTTACCTTTAGAAAGTATTTAAAAATTGTAGTATCATGTATTATATTAGTAACGTGTATTAGAGACACGGTATGTATGATGGTTGGTTTATCAATAAAGAGCAGTGTTGATTTTTAATTCCATTGTGTCCACCATCAATACTTACGAACGTGTGAATCCATAGGTTATGGACTCGGTACCGAAGGTAACCTGAGTATCCTCACTGAAGCGCAAGCCGGTAAAAGGGGCACCATCTTAACGGGAACCTTCCCAGTGAACGGCATTGAAACCTCGGTATTATTCGACTCCGGCGCCTCTCATACTTTCGTTTCACCATCATTCGCGAAGAAGTTGGGGCTAGACGCGGATGAGCTACCGAACTTCTTGGTTACTCTCCCGTCGAAGGAGCGAGTACGATATACCAAGCATTACAAATCAGCCACGATCCGAATCAAAGGCGAAGAGTTTCCCATCTCCTTCATCGAATTTAATGGATTGGGATTCAACTTGATAGTCGGGATGAACTGGTTGGAGCGGCACAAGGGACGAATCCTCTGCGCCGAGCATAGATTGCTGCTCAAGAGTCCTTCTAGGGTTACAGTATTACCGCCAAGACCGAGAGAGCCTTCGACTAAGTCATCTCCGCTATGGCTATGTACCGGGATCTCAGAAAGGGCAGTGATGTGTATTTGTGTTATGTACAAGACCTGGAGAGAGATCCAGAGTTCAATACGATGTACCGATTGTATCTGAATTTCTGATGTATTCCCAAAGGAGCTGCCTGGTATGCCAATCAGAGAGCTGTTGAATTTGAGATTGATCTCCTGCCTGGTACGGTCCCATTGCTAGGGCACCGTACCGCATGGCACCAGCAGAAATGACAGAGATCAAGGAGCAGTTGCACGATCTTCTCGATAAAGGGTTTATACGCCCGAGCATATCACCCTAGGGAGCACCGGTCCTCTTCGTGAAGAAGAAGGACGGTAGCCTCCGACTCTGCATCGACTACCGCAAGCTTAATGCGGTCACCGTCAAGAATAAATACCCATTACCCCGCATCGACGACTTATTCGACCAGCTGAAAGGAGCTTCAGTCTTCTCCAAGATTGACCTCCGATCTGGGTATCATCAAATTGCTATCAGAGAGCAAGACATAGAGAAAACGACATTTCATATGATATATGGCCACTACGAACTCACAATCATGCCATTCGGTTTGTCAAATGCACCAGCTAAGTTCATGGACCTAATGAACAGGCTATTCAGTGAGCAGTTAGACACTTCTGTTGTTGTCTTCATCGACGACATCCTTGTGTACTCGAAGTCAGCAGAAGAACATGAAATTCACCTCAGAAAAGTACTTGAGACACTGCGCGAGAACCAGCTTTATGCGAAGTTCTCCAAATGCGAGTTCTGGCTAGATCAGGTATCATTCCTTGGTCATGTCATCTCGAGCACGGGTATTTCAGTCGATCCATCCAAGATTGAAGCGGTACGATCATGGCCTAGACCTAAGACTGTTACGACATCCGGAGCTTTCTTGGTCTAGCCGGTTATTACCGGAGATTTGTAAAGGACTTCTCGAAAGTCGCTAAGCCCATGACTACATTGATGAAGAAAGATGCACCGTTTGTATGGACAGACGAGTGCGAGGTATCCTTCCAAGCCTAAAAGACTCATTGACCTCAGCGCCAATTCTCACACTTCCAGAGGGCACAGAGGGATTTGAGGTATATTGTGATGCATCAGGCAAGGGAATGGGATGCGTACTCATGCAGCATAGCAAGGTTGTAGCCTACGCCTCCCGCCAGCTGAAAAAGCATGAGGAGAATTACCCGACTCATGACTTAGAGTTAGGAGCCATTGTCTTCGCCTTGAAGATATGGCGACACTATCTCTATGGGGTAAGCATCACCATCTACTCCGACCACAAGAGCTTACAGTATGTATTCACGCAGAAAGAATTGAATTTGAGACAGAGAAGGTGGATGGAGTTTCTCTCAGACTACGACATCGACCTGCAGTATAAGGAAGGGAAGGCAAATGTTGTAGCCGACGCCCTAAGTCGTTGAGCACACTCGCTCCATTCGCTACTCGCTTCTTCTAGCTTGGTTGACGAGGTGCGAGACGCTCAGTTGAGCGACCCTTATATGACCGAGATCAGACAGAAGATCACAAAGGGTACATTTGAGAAAAAGAAGTACGACTTCAAGTTGCATGAAGAATTGAAGATGGTCTGATCCGGCTGAATGGCAGGCTATGCGTCCCCCGAAGCAATGCTGAGCTGAGGGATCACATCCTGTGAGAGTCACACAGTTCTACACTATCCGTCCATCCATGAGCCTCCAAGATGTACAAAGACATGAAGAGGTACTTCTGGTGGTCTGGAATGAAATCCGATGTGACAGAGTATTTTTAGATGTCTTACATGCCAGAAGGAAAAGTTTGAACATCGTAGACCGGGCGGAATGGTACAATCTATGCCAATTCCGAAGTGGAAATTCCACGATATCTCCATGGATTTTGTTGTAGGACTCCCACCTGCCAGGGGAGGACTCAACATGATCTGGGTAGTAGTCGATCACCTCACCAAGGTTGCCCGATTCATACCGATGAAGGACACTTGGAAGGTGGCGAAGCTCGCAGAGCTGTTCGACAAGGAGATTATCAGACACCACGGAGTCCCAAAGACTATAGTATCTGACCGCGACACCAGATTTCTTTCGAGATACTAGAGAGCTACACGGGAAGCGCTGGGTACAGAGTTGAAGCTAAGTACCGCCTTCCATCCACAGACTGACGGTCAGACAGAAAGGACCATCCAGACACTGGAGGACATGCTTAGAGCATGTGCCTTAGAATTTCAGGGGAGTTGGATAGATAAGCTTCATCTTATCGAGTTTTCATACAATAATAGCTATCACGCTTCGATTAAGATGTCGCCTTTCCAAGCTCTATACGGTAGACCTTGTTGTACCCCCTTGTGTTGGGATGAGTTGAGTGAAGCGGACATCATAGGACCGGAGTACCTTGAACAAGTCCAAGCGGAAGTTCAGCAAATTCGAGCTAATATGAAAGCAGCCCAAGATAGACAGAAATCCTATACGGATGTGCGACGACGCGATCTTGAGTTCGTCGTGGGTGACCAAGTGTTCTTGTGTGTTTCACCTATGAAGGGCATACTCCGATTTGGCCAGAAGGGCAAGCTGAGCCCGAAGTTTGTAGGGCCGTACACTATCACCGAGAGAGTTGGATCAGTAGCCTACAGGTTAGCTTTACCTGAGGAGTTGGGGCGTGTCCATGATGTCTTTCATGTGTCACAACTCAAGAAGTACATTGCCGATCCTTCTCATGTCTTAGAGCCCGAGCAATTATCCATTGAGTCGACGATGAGATATGTCGAGACTCTGTTAGAATTCTTGATACTAAGACCAGAGACACTCGCCATAAGTCAGTGTGAATGGTGAAGGTCTTATGGTCCAACCATGATGTCGAAGAAGCGACATGGGAGTTAGAAGATGCCATGAAGGTGAAGTACCCGTAGTTATTCATAGACTAGATAGCCTAGTATTTAGCGGGTACGGGGCATACCCCTTTTTAAGGGGGGTAGAGCCGTTTTGCTTTTGCATTGCTTCGGGTTAGCATTGCATAGTGTGTATGTATTGTAGTATGTTTTGATGGCACATGTAGTGCGAAGTATATTTGGCGTGTAAGTACAATGTGTAATGTATCGGTGTTGTATGGTATTGACCCAATGGTAATGTGTATTGTGGAATGATGTGGATTGTAATTGTGTATGGTAATTGCGTATTATGCCTGATTTGTGTATGCTTGTAATGTAGAGGAAGTGAACACCTCGTAGGTGGTAGTAAGGCACATTGTGGCAATTGGTTTGCCAAATGAGTAGTATTAGTAACCATTAACCTTGAGCAACTTTGAGGGCAAAGTTCCTTAAGGGGGTAGATTGAAATACCACGAAATTAAAAATAGTGATTAATTAGGCTAATGAAGGTTTTAGAAGCTTAATTATGCCTAAATAATCATGAGGGAACAAATCCCGAAGAAAACGAATCCTTAAAACGGATTAAAAACATAAACGAACCTTAAAGCGCGTTTTTCGAGGAAATCAGGAAAACGTGACTTTAAGCGGGTCAAATAGACTCGTAATAATTTTGGTCAACCAAATAGTCATTAATAAACATTAATGAAGGTCTAGAACCAATAAAATCAATTAAACGAGAAAATTTCCGGAAAACGGGTTCCGGTAGTAAAAACTGTAAAAACGGGAAGTTGTGGGGTGTGAATGTAAACAAACTAAACTAGTGTGTCCACTATTGCAAATAAAAACTTGAAATCTGTATGTGTGTGGGTATGGGGCCGGTTTGTACTCCCCCTCTCACTCTCTTAAATATCCCTTATTTACAAAAGACAAAAAGTAAAGCAAAAAGTAAAAACCTCACTTTTTACCCTCTCTCTCTACTCCCTCTCATTCCCACCGTAACCACTCCTCACCTCTGATTTTATTCCTCCTCAAGCTGCTCTCCCATGGTGATTTGATAGACCCCTCCATCACTCCATCTTCTCTCTTCCTGTTGAACCCTCAAAGCTTCACCAAAATTTACAAAAATTGTACCATTGGATTCCTCTCATCAAGGAGAACATCTCCCTCTTTTCCAAATTCGAAAATACCCATTTTCATCTCCATGGGTGTTCTTGTTTTTGAAGATGAAGACCACTATTAGAAGCTCCTCCTCCACCTTGTTGGTCTAAGGTAAAATGAAATTCGAAAAACTAGCATTTTTAGCGCTTGTTTGCAAAATAGAGATTTCTAAGTTTTGAGTTCTTATGCCTTGCTTCTCCAGCCGGTTTCGGCTTCACCTTGGAGTTGAGATCTTGCTCTTGTTGCTTTTATAAACTCCATCTACACCCTTGCAAGGTAATGTCATTTCCTAAACACTAAAAATATACCTTAAAGTTTTAAGATGATTTAAGGGTTAGTTTGAATTAAATGGTTGTATATCAATGGGCTGTAGCATTAGAACATTGATCTTGTATAACCGGTTGGTCAAGAAGAGAGGAAAGGAAAGGAAGGAAGAAGGGAGAAGGAAGGAGAAAGAAAGAAAAGCTAGAAAGAAATCATGGTAAATTGCTCTCACCTTGTGTAGTTTTGTATACTTTGTGTAACAGCTTTTAGAAGCTTAGAATGAGTATTGTAAATGGTCTTGAGTAGTAGTATAATGTGGAAGAGAACCCAACAGTTTTAAAGCTTCAAAAGATGATTAAAAACTTGTATAAACCTTAAGGAAAGAAATGGTGTGTGTGTAGGAATTAAAATGAGTGTTTAATGTCTAGTAATTGTCTTGGAGAATTGTATATTGGTGCTGTTAATAAACAGGTGTTATGAGTGGTATTGTGTGAGCAAAAACATGTGGTGATAATGTTAAAATTTAGGGGAGACTATATCAAATTTACCTAGGAAACTAGAACACTTAAGAACTAGAAACAAGTGGGAAAAACACTTTGAAACATATTTTAAAAGGAGCTAAGTTGTGGGTAGATTAAGAGTGATAGATAATGCATTTGAACTTTAGAAATGACATTAGGAAGGGAAACCATGAATGGTAGATAAGGGAACCAAAATCTGTAGCAAAACAAAACTAGGAAGAATTTATATAAGTGCTGAAATGAAACTTAGAAAATCATGTGTGTGAATTAGTATGAAAACAGTAATGAGTTAGTAGTGGATTTAGACATGTTTATGAGGCTAATTAGGTGCTTAAATATGTGGGATTAAGTGTAGGAACAATGGGGAATTAATTAGGCAAAGAGAGGAATGTAACAGATTTTTGAAAATGTCAAAATCTGTAGAACTTGTAGCAGGGCCTGGGACTTAAGTCCAGGACTAAGTCCCGGACCAATATGTCAAAACAAGCCGAGAGTATAAGAAATGGGTGGTCCGGGACTTAGGTCCCATACAAGGACCCGGACCACCCCATCAAAAGCGTCCGAAAGAATACCATACTCTAGGTCCAGGACTTGACTAGGGTACAAGGACCCGGACCACATTGAAATTTTGTTCGAGAGTTTGTAAGGCCACTGGTCCGGGACTTACCTTATGTATAAGGACCCGGACCACTTGTAAAATTTGTTCAATTCAGACCACAGGGTGGTCTGGGACTTAAGACCCGGACCACTTGTAAAATTTGTTCAATTCAGACCATAGGGTGGTCCGGGACTTAAGACCCGGACCAACCCGAAATGTTAAAAATAAGTTTAAAATGTGGCTTTTAAGGAAAGGTAATGAATGGTAATGATAGTATAAGATAATTAGTACTTGATTAGTGATGTTTAATGGTCATTAAGGGTATAAACAAGTTTTATAAGTAATGAAGAGTAAGTAAACAATGTGAAAGTATATGAATTTTAAAGACTTAGTAGTTATGAGTCGGAAACGTAAAATTAAAACGAGTTAAGTTAATTATAGTTAATTAACCACTCGATCACATGTATGTGATAGGATTCGAATAGTCAAACACCGAAGGGAAGTCGGTAAGTCCAAGTCAACGGTGAACGGTATGAACTTCTCATTCCCTGTATGCTACATTGGCTACTCTAATTTGTGTGTTTGTGTGCTAGTTGATCACCTAAATAAGATAAACGCACGAATCGGATTTATTGCGCTTACTTGTGCTTATATGATATTGTTCTTGGTTGAATATTTATCTTAACCTTTAGTTTGTATAATTCATGAAATGAATGAATGAGAATGAAGAGTGTGTGTGCTTTGATGTACATTGTGGTGACCGAATGATATTGTAATGGATTTCTAACTAATTCCTAACAAGCTAACATTTCTAACATTAAGAAATTGGTAAATTGGAATGAGTGGAAGTCCGATATAGTTTCGGCCACGCATGAGGAGGAGGAGACACAAGAGGTTGGATCCAAATCCTGGCCTTAATCTTTTCCATGGACCAAACCCCTTAAATGGGTAGCATCCTGGATTAGTGAGCCACCTAAAGCCCGTGGTGGGACGGTGTAGTCCCTTCCCGGAGGTCATACCGACTTAACATGAGTATAAGTAAGTAAGTAAGAGTAAGTAAGTAAGTATGGAAAAGTAAGTAAGTGAAGTATGAGTACGATTGTGTAAGTAATGTGTACCGAGTAAAAAAGTAAAGAACATCCGATTAACCCGGATGGGTAACTGGCTAACCATTGATGAAGTATGGATTGTGGATGGAATTGTATTACTGTTTGGCTTGTGTAACGCCTTCAGTTGTATGTATTGTATTTGTATGAATGTATTGTTATATGTAATAGCATGTATGCATGTATAAAATGAACTCTCCATGTATAGTCGACCAATTAGTCGGCGTACCCTAGTTAGCACGCGGTATATGCGAAGTTTATATGCAGCGTTTTGCTGAGCCCCTTGGGGCACTGTTTTTAATTTTACAGGTGCTCGTGAAAGGTGAAGATTATGATAAGGTCAATATGATTTCTTTTGTGTACTTAGTAATTATGAATGGTGTACCAAGTTGTACATGACTATAGGCCTTTTTGACTAGCCGGTGTACCATGGGGTACACCCTTTTGGATAATGAAAGAATTATGAATTGATAGGATGAGTAGATTGTTAAACTCATTATTTTTGGTATCTTGGAGAAGGGATGTAATCGTTTACACCTTGATACTCGGTAATCAACTATTGTAAGTAAATGGTATTTTGTATTTGGTAAGTAATGTTAGTAGCTCGGTATTCCTTAAACATCAGACCGTTACAGTATGTAGTGTAGGCCTTGCTAGCCGTATGGGCGGTTAGCGGCGTTGTATCACCCGCCGTAGTAATATTTATGCTGCGAGTAGTAGGATAATTGGGATGATTAGATGGTAAGTAAGGGATTAGAGGTAGTGGTGTTACACCAAGGTCGATTGCTGAGTCTGAGACTCTGCCATTTGCTTCATCCAAGGATCCAAATTCCTAGCTCCTTTAGCACCCATAGTCATAGTCCTGCTACCCTCAGTGCCCCACTAACGAACCTCCTCAATATAGGTCTTCATAGCCGCCATAAAATAAGTGCCAGAACAGTTGAGGATGTCTCCACCCAAAGATGATCTAACCTCTACTTTATGTATGTGGTGCAACCCATGAAATAACGTCATGGCAATACACGTGAGGTCTTGCCCGTGGTGAGCACACTGCTGGAGCATCTCTTTAAAACGATCCCATGCCTCACAGATTGTCTCATCACCTCTCTACTTGAAAGCAAGTAAAGCAGTAGCCAAGTCCATAGTTCTAGAGATAGGATAGTACTTATCATAGAACCTGGTGGTCATCTCCGTCCATGTAGTGATAATGCCAGATGGGAGATGGTAGAACCACTTCATCGCTTCACCAGTGAGGCTGCTAGGGAACAAACTCATTCTCACATACTCCAGGAGACCTTTGAGCACCCAATCTGATCAACATGAATTAGAAATCGGTTGACATGATCTAGGGCGTAGTTGGGGTCAGGGCCATCAAATGTGCCTGAGGGCATCTCTCGAATGACCTTGTTCTGATGTGAAGGCTTCAGACCCTTCCATTCCTCGATAAGGGCAGGTTACGACGCAGAAGAGCTACTGACTTCTTCTAGGAATATCCG